>LPNX011030998.1:72362-186612 GCA_001517045.1 Pseudotsuga menziesii | reverse complement strand
CATGGAATATATGCGTTTTGAGGGATTCTATCTAGCACATGAGTAAAAAATCAGGTTTTCATCGCCAAATTTGGCCAAAAAGTGTTACCCATCTTCATGAAATCACTCATTTGCATATTTCTACGAGATCAAACAGTTAGAGGATACTAGTGCCCATAAATTAATAAAGACATCAATTGCATAAAGAAAAAGCGCTCTAGTTCACGAGACACCTACCTATTATGGAAAATGGAGAGTTCATAACTTTTCTTGATATCAACCAATTCTCTATGATTCCATATCTAGAATGTAAAATGCCACAAAAAAAGGTAATTTTCATTTCCATTGTGGCTATTGTCAAAGTAAATATTTATAATGATCATAAATTAAGAGTTTAGTCATGTGCTTTATATGTTTTTGTCATAATATAATTTTATGTAACAAATTAATGATCAAGGATGTAACTCATGCTTTATATTAAGATATGTCACTGATTAAAAGTTATGAATTGAGCATTGTGTAACTTACGTAATGTTTGTTTCAAGTTCACCCATGGATTATGGCATTATAACTTCTAATCAATTCACCCAAGTTACAAGTACCTTGTCTATATCGTTTATGCATTTATTATTTTCTATTTTATTTGAGTTAAACTTTAACAAAGATGCATAAAACTGTAGTTGATGTTGAGGATTCCAAGATAGATTTGATCTTTAGTATACATATCTAAACCCATGGATAGATTTGGATCATTGATATATTTTTATTGGGATGGATGCATCTATTGATATACTTCTTCTTGTAATACCCCGGTTTTGACCCCATTTGCATTAAATGTATATGATGTATATATTGAATTTAATCGTGGTGTGGAGCTAAAGAAAAAATCCCCACCATCGATTTGGTTGTTTTCTTTCAGAGATTGAAATCGTTGCCGATGGTATATCGTGCTATCCAGCACATATTAATTCTGGAATCATGTAATTATGCATTTTAATTAAAATTAACCCCAACCAGCTATGTCAATGAAACCATGATGGAAAGGGCATGATTTTCCCAAGGTCAAGGAGGGGGAATTATTAAAATTTGGGCCAATGGGGAAAACCAAAGTGTTAGCTGTTAAACCCATTTAGTTTTCACCCACCCTTTTCACTTACTCACTTTCCCCTGTCTCAATTAGTCAACTACCACATTAAAGCCTCTGATGTTAGTTGGGTAGTTATTGCTAGGTAGTGGTGTGTGGCAGGATTGTCAGTCCTTTCCCACACACACACTCCACTAGCAGACTCATTCACCCTCATGTGGGCATTCTTGCATTCTATCCCATCCTCACACAGAGATAGTCCTTCTTCTCCTCACACATAGGCTTGGCATTTTTACTCATGTAGAGGGTTGGGAGAGCGGCCTAATGAGCACGACTTTTGCTATGTATGTGAATTTCATGGCTAGGGAATTTTGCTGTGGGTATTTCTCTTCATTGTGGGTCTGACCATTTGAATTCACCTCCATGTGGGTTGTTTTCCTTCCTCATGCAGTTGAGAAATTGATTGTCGTTGTTTTCCCCATGATTTTGGTTTGTTGTGGGTTCATTTTCATTTTGGGGTTGCCGTGGGTTCTTATTGGGTCATTTTGGCCACGATAGGGCCAATAACGACTCTGGAATCGAATTCCCCAGTCAGAGTTGTGAATTTATTGTTATGTTGTGTGTATGCAGTGGTTGGTCTTTGGACTGTGTTGGAGTGGGAATGAAGGCTTGGTATGCTTGATAAAACTGGTGTGTTTGGGAGCCACATAGGTAGAGCTAAAGGGTTGTCTTTATTCTCCACAACCCATGAATAGCACTGGAAGGGAAGTTAGGGCCTGAGGGACTGTGTAGCAGAGAAGGGACTGATTCCTTATGCTGGTCATGTGTGGGTGTCCTAGAAGTCAGGCTAGTTCTGATGTAGGTGTCCTTAGCTATTCAATGAGCCCACTAGCTTAGCATTCAGCTTTTCCCAACTCCTTGATGTCCTGACAAACCAAACTATGTTGACTTGGCTAATTTGTGTATCTTTGGATATGTGTTGGCCTACTTAGTTCCTTATTCCTTGAGGAATCATGCCCATATTGGCGGTGGCAGTGTTGCTGAGAGACTAAGGAGCACACTGTCCTATGGTTGGGTGGAACGTTGCAGCGTTGTAGCTAGTTGTGGGATGAATTCTTCTTAATATAAGTATTATTGAATATCTCATCTCTGCAAATTCCATTTTGTTGTTTAATGAAAATGATGAACATGCTAAATGCTTGAATGTGTGGTTTGGATTCCGTTGTATGGTAGCAATGTATGCATGTTTTAATTCAAAGCATTTTAGTTTCTTATGTGTGTATGTTCATGGGGCTAGTTTTCCAGATGAATAATGGTATGGTAGCGTCCTCTTCGCTAGTCGGAGGGTTGGGGACATTACACTTCTCTACAAAAAAACCCACTCAATGCCTACAACTTGGATTTTTGGAAAGGATGTAACCATTGATTCACAAGGATATAAATATGGATATAAAACATGGAGGACAAGGGGCTTAGTTATATTTTATCATAATGGGTTTCAATAACTTCAAAGAGGGAATAAATTTGTATATCTTTTGACAAGAAGGAGAAAATGGGTTCATATGTGAATTTTGAATGAAAGGACAGAAAGTGAAAAATTTCAAGTAGTTGATCTTTTCAAGGTACAACAAAACCCACACTTCTACTTCACCATCCACAAATGGAATTCTTCCTCCTTGGTATTCCAAAGTATGCACACTTATTATAAGTGTCTCTTCACTTCTTCCTTAGCTGAAAATTTCATGGTTGTATAACCAAGGATGCATACTTCATCTTTGCTACAACATTTTCTAACAGTTCATCATCTACTTCATCCAACTTTCCAACTACAATGGGATTATATCCTAGATGTGTAGCATTACACATGCTTCCTATCCTTTCAATAAAAGTATGACAATGTGCATCAGGGAAAATACTAATTACCATAAATTCATCTTCTAGTGGTGATTCTTTGGTCACTTCACCATATTTCAACTCAATATTTATGGTTAAAGTAGATGGGACATCAAATGAATTGATAAATTCCATTGAAACCTTTTTCACTAATACCTCCTCCACTACCTTATTTGGCTACAAATTCAATATTTTTTTCATGCATAAAATTGCAAACTTATTCTCCATCCCTTCCTCTATTTTAGGAATGCATGTATTGAAGATCGATAATTCTTACAGGTCAACTACAATCTCTAATTTTTACACACATGTGTTGCTACACTTTCGCCAACATTATTACCATCACCTTCTTTTGTCATGCATTGAATGGAATGCTCTTTAATTACCTCTACTTTAACACAACGGTATTTTTATACTACTATTGTTGTTGAAAACAATGCACATTCATCACATTTACCTTTCTTTTTCTTCCCATATTGATTAGTAGTCTTGGAATTCCATATATTTTCCTTTTCTTATGTTCTCTTACAACCTGAGTGTTTTCATTAATCCCTACTTTGTTAGATGAAATAATGTTTCCTTCTGTACCCTCTTCTTTCTCTTCTACATATTTGATTAATGTTCCATTTGTAACTCCCAGAGTTTTCTTCTCTCCCATTTCTCGTCAACTAATATTATGCAAAAATAATCATATCCATGTCAACCATCCATATGGGTCCTTTTTATCATTATTATGCTTGTTTTGGATATAGGTGTCTTTTCCTTCAGAATGAAAATTTAAAATAGTGACATCTTTGGGTTTGTTCTTTATTTTCGTAACTTCAAGTTCTACTTCTTATTCAATTACTTTACCTTCCTCTGCAGCATTCTCTATTGTTACAATATTCTCAAATAATTCTACTAAAACATTCTCCAATGTTGTAGGGTCTTTAACCATTTATGATATTCCTTTTTAGAAACATCAACTTTGAATTTGTCTTTATTAATAATTCTATTCTCCTTCATCCCTTGGCATGGGTGATAAATTGAATTTTGTTTCATATTCTACAACTTATCCATTGGTTTAAATCTCTTTTATGCTTACAACAATTTTATTGTTCTCCTCCCCTTCAAAGTATTCTTAAAACAGTCCATGCTCTCACCATTTCCCACTTCTTCACTTCAAATAAAAATAACATTCCTTTTTTATTTCTATGTACCTACAAATTCACGACCATTAGAAATATTAGCTGAATTAAATTCTCTCATGGGCATGTCATCTAGGGATTCCCCTCCTCATATGCACACAAAATGATTTTAGTTTCATCATTCTCCTTGTTCTTTAGAAATCATTTAAAGTATCTTTGTTCTTTGTTTTCACTCAAATCCACCACTTGGAGATATTCTTTCACCTCCTCTATATAGAATGTTTCTTCAACCTGCTCTGAGGTATCTATTCTCACTAGAATTTTCTCTAATGTTGACATGGCCTCATCTTTCTTAACATGTTTGTTGTTCTACTTTGAAGTCTTCAAGGATTTTCCCTTGCTAAGGGTTTTCTCATGAGTGAAGTTATTTGGTCCTTTTTTCTACCAGCTCCTTGGACTACCTCCAAGGTTCCGAATTGGCCATTAACATTATTAACCCCTCTAATGTCTCTTCCTCATGAAATTATTCTACTCAGTTATACCAATATTCCATTTATTTATCTACATCATCTTTACACTTGTAATTTGCATCCTTCTCCGTTGAATTCATCGCTCTACCCAACCTGATGCTTGGAGTTATCCTTAATTTCTACTATGTTTTTTTTAGCCAAACCTATTATAATATATAAACCCCCTCTTTATTTTCATATATGGAATAATCACAAGTAGTTCTAAAATGTCACATCTTCATTTGTGGATCTTAAAGAGTGAAATTTTTACCTATTTTGGATGAATTTTGTGTTTCAAATCTGGAAATTGCAAAGGATAAATTGTCAATCATAGCATATTTCATTGGCATTGTCATGCCCCATATTTCTAGTAGGATTATTTATGAGTTAGATATACTACACTTTATTTCTTATTATCTTTTTGGACTTTCTATCACAAATATAGTAGCCGGAATACCATATTCTATTTTCATATTCTAGTACACTTTTTCACTCAGTTCCCTTACATATGAGATGAGCATCTATGATGGATCACTATTTGATGATGGACTATAGTACTTTCCCATGCCATGATTGAGTCACAGGGCACTCATATTTGAGGATTGATGTATCCATTTAGCCATTTATAAAGAAGTCAATATTGCATAGATTTGTAGCAGCAATTTCTCAGTGGACTGCTATTTGTTAGGATTGGTTATTCACAGGTATATGATTCAGCATGTTTTTATCTTGTGTTATGGTTATTATTTATTTTATACTCATTCTTGTGACATGTCTTAACATTTAGTGTCATCATATGGCGATCATATAAATATGTGGACTTGGTTGTATTGATATTATGTAGGTATGTCCCTAATTATACACTACCCCCTAGACCCACCATGAGCTTTATTCATGTTTATTTTTTCACATTGAGTGGGATCCCCTCTCCTAGGGAGATTTGGTCCATTGATATATTATATTATTACATTGATCCATGTGCATTATGTTGATCTCATCTAAATCATTGATTAGAACATTTTGATCTTTTAATCTTAGCCATCCATTCAAAAAGTGGTTAGGATTTTGGTATCTCTCCATCCTATTTAAATATTAGAGCTTCTCATTGTAAATGGGTCTTTGGCTCTTGGAATATTGATAATAGAAAAAAATATTTTGTGGAAATTATCAGGTCTCCTTTGAATCTGGTGTTCTTCGATGGTGATTGGAAAGTTTATTTCATCCTAGAATTTGAGTATTTGTGGTGAGATCTATATTTTTGTGGAACCTTTGTTTTTTCTAAAGGAGGGAGAATTCACTTAGGTGTTTTTGCAGGTCTTCCTCAAATCGCTTGTTTGGCATTGCTTGTATCAGGTGATTATCATTAGTATCATTGTGATCTATGGTTTCATCTTGTTACTTCTTTTGGAGCATTTTTCCATTTCTCTTGATGCAGCAAATCTGATATTGTTGACGTTTGTTGTGTAGGAGGGAGGGCACATTGACTTCCTTGAGCAAATCGATTTGCATAGAATACTCATACACATAATCTCAAATTGATCGGGAAGGCATAGATCATCATCATCACTGAATATACAAGGTTATATATGTAAGATCCACATGTTAGTTCTTAATTCTTGGTTCCAATCCATTAACATATTTATTATACTGTCAAAACCCTAATCTAAAATAATAATAAAATTGTGTGGATCATGCCGATTGATCAATTGGAAAACCATTTCTAGGTATTGTAGATCGGGTCAAACCCAAAGTGGGTTCTCCTAGACGTCATGCTTGGGTGACTCCACAAGGCCCAAAATCCAAGTCACTAATCCCTCAACCCTTGTGCATCCCTCTTTTGGATAATTTTTCTAGTGTTTTGATCCTATCTTTGAGGCATGGGTACTTTGATACTGTCATACCTTTCATCAATTCTATTCATTGGTACTAGATAGCCCCAATTCTATCCTTAACATCCCTACATTGGACACGGTTCCCATAGGAGTGGATATTTTCATCATTTGTTGGTACCTTGATTCTAGATCTATTAATAAAACTTGTAAGTCACTTGTATTTCAAAATTGGATCAAACTTCACACTTCATAAAATCCTTAATCCAAACCGTAACTCACCTTGTAACTTCATCCATAGATCTAGGATTTACTTCACCTTACACCTTACAAATTTCATCTTCCATTGATTTCATCTGGTGTATTGGTTTTATCTCTCCCATCGAGAGTAGATATGGGTCTCTCCCATTGTTTCCTTGGGATAAGACAACATTAAGAGAATATTTCCTCGATTGGCATGACAACCATCCATTTGGGAGTAGAAGATATCTTGGTTTCACCTCTTTGGTTTCCCATCCCTCTACCATCCATCTTGGATCCACCTCATAGGGGAAAATACAAGTCGAGTATTAAAATTATGGCACCTTTGTCGGGGAAGGTAGAGGCCTACCTTGGTTTGACATTTATCCTTAAGCTCTACTATTGTTAAATTTTCCTAGCATTTTGGTGCCATTGTCGGGGAGGTAGAGGCTTACCTTCATTGTTTGCAAGTGTCTCTGCATTAATCCATATCTTATCACATCCATATATTTTTCTTTGGTGTTTGCATTTCTTATTCCATAATTTTATCAATCACCTTCTTAATTCATTAATCTCACCTCTCCTACGACATTTTTATTTTCGGTGAATTACTTGTGCGGTTCACCTGGCGAATTCACCCCATGACTCTACTAAGGACTGTACCCAATGTATCAATCTTAATTTCTTACAATGTCTAGTAAATCCTAAAGAAATACCTACAACTTACACGCATAACCACAGACAAACTAAAGAAAACTATTCTAACTTATTTTGGAATATATCTAGTCCCACTGTTTTCCTGAGTCATATTTTTGGATATCCTTCAACTTCATCTAATACAATGTCCAAAAAAAACACTATTGGGAACCAAAATGTTTGTCCTCCATAGAATCATAGGATTTTTGGAATGAACGCTAAGCTATCTCCTTTATATGTTTCCTTGATCCAAGGAGACCCCCATGACATCTGTGAGAAATATTTTGAAAAAGTTCCCAAGTTTAATGGGGTGTCATCTATATCCATTGAATATCATATTGACAAATTATGGGAAAACATGGAAGCATATGGAGCATCTTATGAATATGTCTTCATGACATCCCTTCTAACATCTTTGGAAGGAGATGCCTAGAAGTGCAAGTTGACAGGTTTCCTTCCTCATCCATCAATGGGTATGGCAATTTTGTCACAAAGCTTAATAGAGATTGGTATCGTAAGTTAAATGGTAAATTCTTCTTGCATCAATTTTTTGACATGAAGAAGAAGGAAAATGAAGCAATCCACGATTTTAACATAATATTTGACAATACTATAGGAAATATCTGAGAAAAAATCAAACCCAAGGATGAAGCAATTGTCATTAATTATTTGAATGCATTTGAAGGGTGGCTTGGATATCACTTAAAGGATAAGAATCCAAATGACTTGAAGAATTCCCAAATCAATGAAAATACGACTGAGCAGAATGTGACATCTATGGGTAAACAAAACATTTTTTATCACTTTGCCCCATCCATTTCTAGATATGACCCTAAACATTGAAAGCATAAAAAACCTGTAAATGAGATAAAGGAATCAAAGGACACGTTAGAAACCATGCAAGAGATGATGAGACAACTAACTGTCCTGACAAAAAGTGTCGCTAGTTTTCATGATCCTCAGATACATAGAAACCCTTATGGCCCTAAGTCGTACTGGAACAATAATAGAAGGATCGAGGGAGATAACAATAGGCGGAGACCTAAATATCCAGAAAGTTCTGAAAAGAAGAATGTGAATTGGTGTGATGAAAAATAGGAACAACCTTTTGACACCAGTTATCCCGATGACCAACCAAACAACATCAACTTGATTAATGACTTATATTTTGATGATGGGTTTTGGAGGGTTCTCTTAGAATAAGAGTCATGGGAGAAAGAAGAATATTTTGTTGATGAAACTAGCCCATCATGTTTTTCCATAAATATCCCTGAAAAAAAGGGAACAACCAAAGTTTAAAATCTTTAAACTAAGAATGGATTCCAAACCTTCTTTTCTAGACAAACGAAAAGAAATTAATGAAGATAAAAAGGAAGAAGAATATGTTTCCTTAGAATATTTTAATTTAAATATCAACAGCGAAACAATTGACATACCATGAGAGAGAAAAGTTTAGGAATAAGGTTAGGCACATACAGTAGCATTCAATATGACTCAGTCAACAAGTGTGAAATACCCAACAGTGATACTTAGCCCCAAACACAATTAGGCACCAATGGGATCACAAATAGTTCAAGAAGATTAACACAAGTCAAGACAGATTCCTAACAACCCACACGAATCAAATCTTTGTCCAAACACCTCGTACAGATCATAGCTCAAGTTCAATGAGCACACATAAGGTCAGATCCCAGCACAGGTGTAATCCAAGAGTCATATATCATGTATGAACAACCCTAATTCCCAAGGGTCACAACCCACTCTAATAAACAATAGAAGGGTCACATCCTATGTCTAGGTAGCCAACAAAGATCACAACTTGCCGAAGAGGGATAAAAAAAAAATCAATATTCACGAACTTCTAGAGAAAACATCAGCATCCCATGGTTCAGTTAAGTTAAGGTCAAATAGTCATGACTTACCCTAAGGGGTTTAGATTATTTAAGTCCCGGTCATAAGGAGATTCTATTAACAACGATCCTTATCATAAAGGTGTTTATTAGTCATGGACACCCCAAGAAGGGATTCTATGAGAATTAACAGCATACAAAATATTATTCCCATCTCAAGGAAGAGAAACACATGTCAAGGAAAACCTTAACATGCCAAGAATATTGACATGGATTATTCATAACATAAACAACAACGTGAACATGAAGAAGAAAACACTACCATGCTAAGAAAAGATGTGGAAACATCTTAAATATAGAGACATAAACCTAGACGTCAACCCAATTAGTAGCAACAAAACCTAGACAGGTGAAATATCATATATTCAAATTTCTCTTTTCAACAAACTCTTTAGAATTAAATTCAAGAATTGAATTTATAATATTAAAAATCCTTATAGAATGGTTAATCGAATAACCCCTGTCTTTTACAGATGTTACCAAACATAACATAAGATAATGTTAGGTTGAATTAAGATAGGGTAAAAACATTCAAGCGGTCATATAAAATAAAAACAATAAGTTTTAGTCATCATACCAAAGATGATCATGGTGACACATACAATAGGGGTGTTAGGACCAAAAGGACCATAAGTCAACTAAGCATCACAACAAGGTGGTAAGCTAGAAACTCCCATAACCATAAGACCAAGGTGTACCATAAAGGTGGGGAACAACCCATTTTACCCACAGGACCAGCAAGACCAAGGACATTAATATTTTCTCTCTCAAGGTATATTGTCATGTTTGTTCCATATATTTTTATCAACACTATATAAGGATAAGTCACGACAACATGTATCATGAATTCTCAAATACACAATAGAGGAGGTATGTACAGTGAAACGGTGTGTTTTGATATGTTTTTATCTCATAAATTGTGGCCATGAATTTGTACATGTGCACTATATTTAACATGTATTAGCACTTGGTTGTCTACATCCCTATTGGGATTCAGAAGAAAAAAAATCTCTTGATCTAGTTTATCTGGAGTGGGATGTACACAAATAATGTCATTCCCTTAATAAGGTAAAAACAAATACAAACCAAATATGTTTTGAGGATGGGGACTAAAAAAAATTCAGATATTTGAAAGATTACTAGTAGCCCAGAGCATTTGGAGACCTTGCACAGGTACAAAGTCATGGCTGGAAGTTCTGAGATAAAAATATATCGAAAAAAACCTTTTCACTGTACAAACCTCCTATAATGTGTATTTGTTTCAAACTGGGATAAAGAACATCAATAATGTTTACCAATTTCACAAACCTAAAGAGAAATATCCACCATATATATAATGAAAGTACTGCAGATTAGAAAGTCATTGACCACAATAATATTTGGAAAAATAAGGTCTGCTATAATTTATCTCAGAGCTGGAATCTTAACACAAATGATAACCGCTTACAGAGAATATGTGGATCACTAGTTGTTCAAAGAGTGAGCACTTGGTATTGGCTAGTAACTATAGTATGGGAAGGAAAACACCATTTCATTGTACAAAACTCCTATAATGTGTATTTGTTTTAGACTATTTGTTTGGAATAAATAACTTCAATAATGCTTACAAATTTTAGAAACCTCAAGAGCAAGATCCTCCACATAGATAATGAAATTACTGTAGATTTAAAATACATTCACCACAATAGTATTTAGCGAAATAAGGCCTAATATAATTTATCTCAGAGATGGAATCTTCACAAAAATGATAACCACTTACAAAGAAAGCATGGATCACTGGTTAGTGAAAGAGTGAGAACTGGGTATTGGATGGTAACTATAGTATGGTAAGGAAAAAAACTATTTCACTATAGATACCTCCAAGAATGTGTATTTGGTTCACATTGGGATAAATAAATTCAAGAATCTTTACCAGTTTCACAAACTTCAAGAGAAATATCCACCACATATATAATGAAAGTACTACATATTTAAAAGACATTCACCGCAATAATATTTGGAAAAATAAGGCCTGATATAATTTATCTTAGAGTTGGAATCTTCACAGAAATGATAACCACTTACAAAGAATACGTGGATCGCTAGTTGGTGAAAGAGTGAACACTTGGTATTGGCTGTTAACTATAGTATGGCAAGAAAAGACACCCTTTCACTATACATACCTCCTACAATGTGTAATTGCTTCAGACTGTTTGTTTGGGATAAAGAACTTCAACAATGCTTACCAATTTCACAAACTTCAAGAGCAAGATTCACCATATATATAATGAAAGTACTTATATCTATCTATCTATCTATCTATCTATATATATATAATTAAAATAAAAAATTTAAAGACATTCTCCACATTAATATTTTGCAAAATAAAGCATGATATAATTTATCTTAGAGATGGGATCTTCACAAAAAGTATAACCACTTACAAAGAATACATGGATCACTATTTGGTGAAAGAGTGAGCACCTGGTATTGGCTAGTAACTATAGTATTGGCTTGTAGGATTATTAAGAGGAAGTGGAATAGTTTAGAAATATTCACATGTATGTAAGATTGTATCAATGCATCTTTATGCCATGAGTATACCTGCAATATTTAGAATCCACGGGTTCTAACATCAATTTGATAATTCAAGAGACATGTTGTCAGCTTAACATTGAAATTAGCAATGCATGTTTATTCCACGAGTATACTCGCAATATTTAGAATCCATGGATTGTAACAACACTTTTACAATTGAGGAGACTCATTTTCAGCATAAAATTGAAATTTAACATGGGATTTAGCTATATCATGACAACTATTGGATTAATTCAGAAGTATTGGTTTACATATTAAATTCTACTTATATAGATAATTAAATCATGTTGATCTTAGAATTCTTCAAAACCTTTGTTTACTTAAAAGTTTGACCAGTTGATCTATAATTCTTGAAATTCCAGAGTACTGTATCTCAAGATTCGTTGTTCTTTCACTTAAAACTAAAACTTTCATGAAATATTATGTTCCAGAATGATGGAAGAAGTATCATATTTTATATGTGCATGTGATTTCCTAGCATATATTGTCAACACTGCATCTATTTTTAGTATATTTTTTATTTTTTATTTCCTAATATGATGTATCTTTTGAGGTACATTTTCTATGTAGACTAAGGTCAATTACATTCATTACATTCTCTCCCATACACAAGGCCTTTACACCTACTAGTGGTTGGGTTTGGGCTATTTGCAAGTTGCTTCTCTATTCCAACTACTAAGTAGGAGTTTGAAAATAAACTTGGGATCTTTGCATAGTGTTCCTTTCCAAATATACTTTACACATGAAATAAGGTCAATTAAGGCCTTGTAAAATAATGAAGGTAGGATATCTAACACACAATTATAAGTTCCTTTATGTGTTCAATATGTTCACACACAATTATATGCTTGATCTTTCACAGAGCTCTAGGATCAATCTTTCACTCATAGTTCTAGGCTTTATCCTTCACTTAGTTTTAGGTCTTCAATATACCCTACAAAAATTACTTCTCACTTTGATAGGATAATACACAAGGAAGTTGGAACTACCATCCCTCTTTGATGCAATTATGAAAGAACAAAACCAAAATAGGTAACTGATTGCTTCTTCAAAGGGATCATCCCTTATTAATTCAACCATTATCCTATTCTAAAACAAGGAGGATGGTAGCATAATGCATTTATTACCTCTTTCAGTCCCAACCATTTATATCCCAACTTCCAGGGTAGCACTAACAGCGTTGTTGCAGGATGCGAGCTAAACACCCAAGGGAACAACAATGATAGGAAAATATTGATTCAACCTGGGACATTCACATGATAGAAACGGTGATCCAAAAATAATATTAACAGAGAATGAAAACCCTAGCTCCTAAAAACGACAAATAAAATGACCACTAATACATTAAGAAATGGATAAAAGGGATAATGTTACCAAGAATCCAAATCCAAATGTTGGAATTGGCAGAATCAACAACAACAAATTGAAACAACTACTGAAGCATGAATCCCTAGAAATCCATAGGTGTCCCAAAATATACGTGATTCCAATTGTTCTTGAATCCTTGCAAGTTACTAGTCGCACAACTAGGAGAGGGAGGACCGATAACCCTAGATTATCATTAAGCCTAATCTCCCTAGCGAAGTCAAAACTATATTAGGATTTGGGATAGAAAACCCCGCTGACCATAATATTCAGTCAATGCCCTATAGAAATCCAATTCCTTACCAATTACATACTCAATATTATCCCTTTTCCATGCTACATAAACATGCCCTAACGAAGCATTGATTCAGAACTGTCAGAAATTCGTTTAGCAATTCGAGTGATTAGTCAATTGAGAATTTGAAGTCATGTGGTGTTCCCTACAGGTCCTTAGTGCTACTTATCACAAAGGAAAGATAGATGGAACAATCCTGGAGCCTTCTAAGTTCCTCATGCAATTGTGAACCCTAGAAATCTGGCGGTCAGTATGCTTATAGTTGCAATTTTGCAGAATGAAGGCATGTGGCTGTGGGTTGTGGGATGACAATTCATTATATGTTGAAGATTGGAGTCTCAGTCTTGATATTTGGAACTGTACAGTGTGACCATGCCACTTCCATTGGAAACACCTTCAGGGCCATATGGATCTTCATCTCATTCTTACTAATGACAATTAATTATGATCAATATTCACACAATTATGCATTCAAGGGAATTAACCTATGGCATTTGAGAATTCACATGGATGGTTCAAGGTGGGAATTGATGATTGGGGAGTCATGAGTCCTGAGTTTCCCTACTGTGTACTGATAAGGGTGAATGGAGCTTGGAATTGGACATGCCATCGTGGAGTATTACATATGGAGTTGCTGACATGCTGTCATCTAATTCAGATGAGGCTTGACCAATTCTACCCCTTTCCCAACTTCCCAATGCTCACATTCCAAGTTGGCTCACTGGCATGGGCTCCTACCTCTAAAATCTTGACCTAATAGCTTCCTACCTCTGGACCTAAATATCATAATTTTGGTATTATAACTACTATAATGAAGTTTTGATAAAAAAAATTAACCGGGCAAACCACATTTTACAAAAATATTCAAAAGTCAAAAAAATGCTTTGGCCAATTTTTACCCGTATTTGATAGGAAAATCATCCAGAAATGGGAAAATACCCGTCAAATTCCAACTTTGATCCCACCTATTTTTTAAGTGCAATAAGAACATGGATCTATGGAGAGATGGAGCTGATTTTATTCGTCCTCTTCTTGATGATGAATATTACCATTAAAATTCCCTATGCTAAGGAAAGAGAAAAACCCAACACTTAATCCCCTGACAATCACCAATATGACTTCCCAGTTGTAGGACATGGCTGCCAACATAAGGAGATAACCTAGAAATGTGTTTTCCACAAATATCATAGTTTCTGTATCTTTCATAGTGTAACCTATGGTCTTCCACTTCTATGGTAGTAGAAGCATCGATCTTGCTGGTTGTTGAGGTGATCCCATTGAAATACATGAATTCACATGGTTGGAATTACTGTTATTGTAGCTCATCCTTACTAGTGTTCTTATACTCACAACATATTGATAAAAATATTGGCCATACATAACACCAAGAGATGAACTTAATACTGCATAACCATATGGGTCCTCCATCCATCAAACAGAATGACAACCTCCTTCCCCGAGTAAAATGTCATGTACATCATCCTCCTATTTTTCTCTAAATATTGCCGATTCTTATGGATTATTTCTTCCTATTTGGAGATCACCAGAGAGAGTCAATCAAATTGCATGTTGCAACATAATTGGATTTTCTTCATTGGTTGCTTTCAGCCTTTTACCGACATATAAATACCTCACTAACTGGACTCGTGAATGCATGAGGAGGGGTAGTACAATAGTGTAAGAGGGATGACTATGACTTAACTACATGTAAATATTTCTTCTTGTTTCATCATTGGTGTTAGTTAGAGTTAGTTTTAATTGCATGTAAATATTTCTATAGTACAACTTAGCTGCATATAAATCTTTTTGTTGTTTTGCGTCTGTTAGGGTTAGCTAAAGTAATTAATTTTCTTCTTGTTTGCAGATCACCACAGAGAGTCAATCTAATTGGATTTTTTTCATTGATTGCTTTAGGGAAATATAAATACCGCATTAATTGTACTCATGACACCGGTGTAGGAGGGTTGACTTCAACTAAGCTGCATGTAAATTTTTCTTCTTGTTTTATCACTGGTGTTAGTTAGGGTTAGTTAACTAAATCAATTCCCTTATTGCCAATTGTTACACACTAGTGTAAACGTAATATCATGATTACAACTCAACTTCCTGTAAATTAGGGTTAGTTAAAGTAATTAATTTTCCTATTAGCAATTGTTACACAAACATTTTGTAAACTTAATATGGTGAGCATGTTAACAACAATTATAGCAAGAAGTAACGTACCCTCATCTTTTAGAAGACTCCCTCTATAATTAATTAAATATAATATGTTGGAACAAATATAAAATGATAATTACATTTAAATATATTTTGATCTGAAATATGTAAATGCAACTATAATGTAAATATATTTATTTATGGGTGATGAACAAATTAGATATATATTTTAAAACTAAATTATTAATAAAATAAAATAGTTTAATGGGTAGAGGATAATATTAGAATGTTGAAAGGAAAATATGCTTGGGAATTATCATCCTATAATCAATTACATTGCATCCTTTATAGTTATTTATGAGTATTGTGTTTAGGCTAGATAAGAAAAGGTTATTGGTTTTATGAAGTATAATAATTAATGGTCTCAAATGGACACCAATTTTAATATTAATATTTAAAAGTAAGAGTTTCTTTTTTCTCTTACTATTTTTAACATCTATATCAATAAAATTAAGGCATACTTAAAAAAAATATGACATGATAAAATTGAGGCATGGTTATAAAAGGAAGCCTTGAGATATGATTGAGAGTACCATGGTCAAACTCATTGAAATTGTTTTATACAATATAAAATTAATAATTATGAATGTTTTATACAATATGAAACAAACAGATCTGATTGGTTGATTGTCTCTCTTATATTTTTCTAATAAGCACCATGATAAGATAAGGAACATTCCAACATATTCCATAACAAGTTGAGGTCTTAGGTAATACTTTCAAGTATACTCTTTCTGTACCTGAACATCATTTATCACCATTATCATGTACCTACATTAGCTATTGTATCAAGATGCAACCATACAATATTGTATAAGATAGCAACATATAGAAAAATAGTCACTGGTGTTAGTGAGGGTTAGTTTTAACTGCATGCAAATATTTATGTGTATAACTTAGATGCATGTAAACCTTTCTATTGTTTTGTGTCTATTATAGTTAGTTAAAGTAATTAGTTTTCTTTTTGTTTCTAGATCACCAGAGAGAGTCAATATAATTGGATTTTCTTTATTGATTGCTTTACTGATATATAATTACCTCATTAATTATACTCATCAATGTACATGGAGGGGTAATACACCAATGTCCTGTTAAGATTCCATATGCTAATCTAGTTATTAGCACTCAATATCAATTTCATAACAAAATCATATAGACAGGATCACTAAAACAAACAGTCACCACAAGATCAACATAGACTTACCCTGGGAAAACCCTAATGGGAAAATCCCAACAAAACCATCCTCAATATAGATGATAAAAAGATAAAAAATAAAACCCCAAACTAATCCTTGTCCTCATTACAGCTACAACTCTCTCTCTCTCTCTCTCTCTCTCTCTCTCTCTCTCTCTCTCTCTCTCTCTCTCTCTCTCTTATGCGCTACACAAGTGAGTGTGAGTGTGTAGAAATGAGGAGAGGATCACTTCTATTTATATTCTTCTGTTCACTTGATTTTCCACTCAACAAGTCGGCCCCACTAAAAATTACTGGGATGAATTCTCTAGGACGACTCTAACAACTTAATATTATATTAATTAGTGTGCTAATGACCGGACTTACAACGAAGGGAATTTCCTCGTGACTCTTAGTAGTTCTCTTGATAGGATCATCGGGGTATAATGAAATACAAATGATTCTCCTAATAGGAACATCGGGGATAATAAGTAAATACACTTCAAATTTACAATAGTTCAACACTCCCCCCTTAACGAGAAGGGTATTCTACAACAAAATCAACAACAACAGCAGGAGAAGGAGAGAGATCATATTTAACATCATCAGGGTGATACATCTATAAATCATAGGTATCTTTTTCAACATATTTGACATATAGTCTTCATCTTCAACTTCAGCGGTAGCAACGTAATCATTATAATTTTAGTCTTCCTCAATCAACAACATCATCAGCAGCAACAACAATTATCTAATCAAAATCATCATCACACTCTAATATTTCGATCAACATCATCATCATCATCATCATCATTATCATACTCTGATCTTTCGATCAATAACATCATCATCATCAGCAACAACTTGCAATCCACAATACGAAGATGAATGCCTTTGGATCACTTTTTGACTTAAGTATAAGGATGATACAATCCTACCACATTCTCGACGGCCAAAGTCACCAGATACAATTATAGGATAATCACACCCTATCACTTTAGGACTAAGTCCAATGATGATGCAATCCTACCACATTCTTGAGGACTAAGGTCACCAAATCTATTCTGAACAAAAGTTCAGGGATGATACAATCCCACCATATTCTCGAGTACTGAAGTCACCATATCTGTTCTGAATTTTTTTTTAGGGATGATACAATCTCAGCACATTCTCTAGGACTGAAGTCACTAGATCCATTCTGAACAAGAGTTTAGGGATGATACAATCCCACTATATTCTCGAGGACCGAAGTCACTAGATCCATTTTAAACAAGAGTTCAGGGATGATACAATCCCACCACATTCTCGAGGACCAAAGTCACCAGATCCATTCTAAATAAGAGTTCAGGGATTATATAATCCCACCACATTCTTGATGACCGAAGTCACCAAGTCACTTTAAAACAATGTTCAAGAATGATACAATCCTTCTTCATTCTTGGAGACATAAGTCTGTGGATCATTTTAGGACAAATGTCAATGGATGATACACTCCCACTACAACATCAACGCTCCCCATTTTCAGGGAAGGTATTTCTGAACAACACCAAGCTTGTCTTAAAAATATTCTAACTTTACTTGAGATAGAGGCTTCGTCAACACATCAGCAACTTGTTCATTAGTACTCACATACTGGAGCCTTATGGCTGCCCTTTGTGTCATATCTCGAAGGTAGAAATACCAGACTTCTATGTGTTTTGATCTATCATGGAACACTGGGTTCTCCATCATCTTTATACAACTCTGGTTATCATAGAGAATGACAATGGTATCCAACTCTAGGTTGAATAAACCTGAAATCAGCTTCTGAAGCCATATGGCTTCACAACTAGCAGAGCAAGCTGCTATATATTTTGTTTCAGTCGTGCTAAGAGCAAAAGTGGACTATTTCCTACTAAACCATGAAATCATAGTAGACCCCAGATTATAACATCCACCTAATGTGCTTCTTCTGTCTAAGACACTTCCAACCCAGTCTACGTCTATATATCCATACAATATGTAATCATGGTTTCCATCATAGTATAGATGAAAGTCTATATTCCCTTTCAGATATCTCATCACATGTTTTGCAGTTATCAGGTGAACACGTCTAGGTTGAACTAGATACTAACTCAAGGTGTTCACAACAAAACAAATGTCTAGTATAGTATTTGTTAGATACATCAATGACCCAATAATCTATATGTATTGAGTCACATCCACCAATTTTGATGATTCATTAGCCAACAACTTCAGGTTGGTATCCATGGGTGTGGCCATGGCTTTACATTCCAACATATCAAATATTTTCAATATTTCCACTTCATACTTTCCCTAGTTGATAAATATTCCTTCTAAGTTCTGCCATACCTCCATACCTAGGAACTAATGCATTAAACCAACGTCTTTCATGTCAAATTCTTCAGTGATCTTCTTCTTGCATTCCACAATCTGTTTCTGATTCCCTGTCAGAAATAGATCATCCACATATAGTAATAGTATCACAGGTTCATCTTCTATAACCTTGTAGTAAAGTTTAGGATCAACTTTACTCTTGGTAAATTCCAATACCGTTAGTAAATTAGCTATCCTTCCATACCAAGCTCTAGGAGCTTGCTTCAGACTGTACAAGGACTTCTTCAACTTGCATACATGAGTACATCTGTCTTCAAATTCAAATCCTTGTGATTGTTCTATGTATACTTCTTCTTCAATCACACCATTCAGGAAGGTTGTATTCACATCCATCTGGTGCAAGTCCCACTTCATCATGGATGCAAGTGCCATGACAGCTTTAATTGAAGTATACGATGCTACTGGTGCAAATGTTTCTTCATAATCAATTCCCTCTTTCTGAGAGAAACCTCTAGCCACAAATCTTTCCTTGTACTTCTCTATACTTCTGTCAGCTGCATGTTTTATTTTATAGATCCATTTGGAGGATACTACACTCTTTCCTTCTGGTTTGGGAACTATATCCCAAACATCATTCTTCATTATTGATTGGTACTCTTCTGTCATTGATTCTACCCATTCTTTCTTTTGTACAAATTCTTCATTGTTTGTAGGTTCTTGATCCACAAGATCACACATTAAAGCTACATAGCTCAAAAATATCTTCAGGTGCCTCATCGTCAGGGAGGAATGTAGCCTCTACATTTCTGTGAGGTGCATCTTCCTCATAAACTTCTTCATGTTGACATTTTCTGGATCTCTTGAGAGCTGCTTCTTCAACGAATGTTACATCTCTACTGATTTCCATGTGATGGAATCCAAGAATGTAAATTCTAAATTCCTTGGATACTTCACAGTATGCAACAAATATTTTCTTCTTTCCAGAAGGGTCCAACTTGGTTCTTTTCTCTTTTGGTATATGAACATATATTTGACAACCAAATATATTGAGCTGAATTAACTTAGGATTTTTTCCTGTGAACATATCTTATGGAGTCTTGAATCCAAGATCACTGTGAGATATTCTATTATGTAAATAGACAGCAGTTGTTGCTGCTTCTGCCCATAGATGCATTGGAAGATATTGATCATATATCATTGTCTTCACTACCTCCATGATGGTTGTGTTATTTGTTTCTACAACACCATTTTGTTGAGGATTGTAGGGAGTAGTTAGTTCCCTCTTGATTCCATCATCTTTGCAAAAGGATTCAAAATCTTTTGAAGTATATTCTCCACCATTGTTTGATCGGGTGTCTTTATTCTCTTGTCGAAAATATTATTTATCAAGGCTTTGAATTCCTTGAATTTTTCAAACACCTCGCTCTTTGCTTTGAAGAAGTATATCCATGTCTTTCTTGAATAGTCATCAATACATGTAATATAATACTCAAAATCACTCAAATATGTGGAGGACATTGGAACACACACATCTGAATGAATCAATTCCAATGTGCCTTTAGTTTTTCTTTCACTCTTTGGAAATGGATTCTTAATATTCTTCCCTTCCGCACATCCTTTGCAAATGCCTTCATGGTTGATATTCAAGTCTGGTAATTCTATCACTACTTTGTTCACATGAGGTAGTTCTTTGTAATTGATGTGGGCAAGCCTTATATGACACATCTCACTAGGGTTAGTAGACTTATGAACAAGGGTTGTTTCTAAATGTCCCTTGAGTTTATAGAGGCCTCCTTCTTCTTCACCGATGACAACTGCATCTTCAATTGTCTTTCCTTTGGGCCATATGAGTACTTGGACATATATGAATGCAACTAAAAATCCTTTATTATATAAATATGAGATAGAAAATTAATTCTTCTTTAAACCTGGTACATATAGGACTTCCTTCATCTTCAGGGGATTTCCTGAATCAAGCTTGTAGCTTGCTTCACCGATTCCTTTGATTGGATATTGATAGTAATCTCCTAGAGATATTTTCTGAGGAGAGTTCTTTTCTTCAAGTTTAGACATATTTTTATTTTGTCTCATCATGTGCTTTGACGCACCACTATTAATAAGCCAAGTGTCTTCTCCATGTGTTACAGACCCAAAGAGTGCAAATAATAGTACATACTCTTTTGCATCTTCTTCTCTTACTTGATTTCTTGGAGGTCCTTTCTCTTGTTCTTCATCATCCTCACCTTTAGCTAGATGTGCATGATGCCTTTTCTTGTTGTTGTTCCTCTTCTTGTATTCTTGTCTCTTCAAAGGATATTTTCTAGCAATGTGTCCTATCTTGTGACAATGAAAACATTGAAAGCTGGAGTAGTCCTTATTGGAGAGACTTTATTTAGTTTTCTGGAACCTTCTAGGAGGTTGAGACTCCTTGTGGTTTCCCTTCTTGAAGATTGGTTAACTTTTTCTTCTCTTTGTATGGATGGCTAGGGCTTGATCATCCTCCTTCAGTAGAGCTTCTCTATTTGCCACTCTAGTCTCTCTTGAATACAATCTTTCCATACAACATAAAACTTCATGCTTTCCTTCCTGGAACACATCATTTGAATGAATGAATCCCAGGGTCTACTATGACCATTGAGAGTATTCGACATAACCAATTCATCTTCATCAAGTTTGTATCCAATTACTTCTATTTGTTCCTTGAACTAGCAGACCCTTGTGAAGTAGTCCTGGATGGATTATCCATGACTCATATTGGTGCTCTTCAATTGATCTCTTAGATTCATCTTTCTATTAATGTTTCTTCCTTCATACATTCTGGATAGGGAATCATACATTTCTTTTGGATTCTTCTTGGATGACACTTTAGAGATCAAGTGATCCTTGATGGAATCAACAATAATCCTTTGTGCCCTAATCAGATCCTTTCTATGCTTCTCCTTAGATTCAGTCTCTTTAGGTTTTGCAACTTCATCCTTGATATATTTCTCAAGACCATTCTCCTCTAGAATGAGACCAATTTTTTATTTCCATGCTCTGTAATTCTCGATTCCTTATAGCTTGTCCTCAAGCTTAGTGCTTGGGGTCATTTTGTCAGGAGGTCACTGAAAAATGAAATTCTGAGAAATGAGAAACTGAACTTACTAGGAGATGCACTTGACTGAGGTGATTTGACTGATGTGCTTGGTTTCTAGAGATATCAAGTCTTCACCTTGCAAATCTAACTTGCATATTCATCACTACAGCTTCTAGCAGATTTCTGGTTCACTGGATCTGTAGTTTTTCTGCTGCAATGTCAAACTAGGGTTTGACTTTCTGCGATATTTGCTCTTGCAAAAACTTCTATCCTAGGCTCAAAATATGCACTCCAGAAGAGCACAACTTTCCATGCACTCAGTTCTTCAAAACTCAAAATTTTCCCGAAACCCTAATTTCTTATCGGGGAGAGAGAGGGGGCTTGTTCACCTTGTCAAAGCTATCCTATTTAAGGTATATGTCATACCATGTTAAGATTCCATATGCTAAGCTATATTATCAACATTCAATTTCAATTTCATAACAAAATCATATAGACAGGATCACTCAAAGAAACAGTATCAGAATATCAACATAGATTTACCCTGGGAAAACCCTAATGGGAAAAACCCAACAAAAGCTTCCTCAATAAATATGATCAAAAGATGAAAGATAAAACCCAAGACTGATGCTTCTCCTCCTTGTAGCTACAAGTCTCTCTCTCTCTCTCTCTCTCTCTCTCTCTCTCTCTCTCTCTCTCTCTCTCTCTTATGCGCTACACAAGTGAGTGTGAGTGTGTAGAAATGAGGAGAGCCTCACTTCTATTTATATTCTTCTTTTCACTTTATTTTCAACTCAAGGATTCGGCCCCACTAAAACCGACTGGGCCACCTTCTCCAGGAGGACTCTAACAAATTAATATTATATTAATTATGGTGCTAATGACCTGACTTACAACGAAGGGAATTTCCTCATGACTCTTAGTAGTTCTCTCGATAGGATCATCGGGGTATAATGAAATACAAATTATTCTACCGATAGGAACATCAGGGATAATAAGTAAATACACTTCAAAGTTACAATAATTCAACATGTACGAGGGTGGACTATAGCTAGGCTGCATGTAAATCTTTCTTCTTCTTTCCTCACTCGTGTTAGTTAGGGTTAGTTAACTGAATTAGTTTCCTATTCATAATTGTTACACACAAGTGTAAACTTAATATCAGGAGTACTTAATTTCAATATCAAATATGTAAATGAAACTCTTACATGCATTACATAAAATTGTATATTTCCACCACGATGTAACATTATTTATTTCATATCATATTTTATTGATAGCATTATTTACTTCATATCATATTAGATTGATAGGAATTTGGGTGATGGATAACCATAAATATATTTTTAAACTAAATTATTGATAAAATAAAATAACTTAATAGGTAAAGGATAATATTAGAAGGTTAAAAGGAAAATCAGTGTAGGAATTATCATTCTCTAATAAATCACATTGCATCCTTTAGAGTTATTTATGAGAATTTTTTAAAAAACAAATAAGCGAATTATTCGACATTGACACGCTTAGTAACAAGAGAGAGACAGGTTATAGAATTGGAGAAATTGGTTTCTTATTCACCTAAATAGTATTATGTTTAGGCTAGATAAGAAAAGGTTATTGTTTTTATGAAGTATAATAATTAATGGTATCAAATGGACACCAGTTGTAATATTAATATTTTAAAGTAAGAGTTTATATTTTCTGTTACACTTTGTAACATCTATATCAATACAATTAAGGAATGAATAAAAAAGGAGAGATGACATGATAAAATTGAGGCATGCTTAGAAAAAGAAGGGTTGAGACCTAATTGAGACTAACATGGTAAAACTCATTGAACTTGTTTTATACAATATAAAATTAAAAATTATGATTGTTATAAAATCAATAGATTTTATTGTTTGATTGTCTATCTTATATTGGTCTAATTAGCCTCATGATAAGAAAAGAATCATTCCAACTGTAACACCCAAGTTTTGAGCCCATGGTATTAAAATTGTACATGATGTATATATTGTATTTAAATCATAGTGAGGAGCTCAAGGCCAATTCCCTTCCATTGAATTGGTGTTTTGTGTATAAGCGATCGAGATCTATGCCTATGATTTCTCATGGCGGTCAAGCGCAACACATTTTGGAATATCATGGAAATTTTCAATTTAATAAAATACAACAACTACCTATGCACTGCAATATGAAAGATATGGGGGCATGATTTCACAAGGAATAGGGAGAAGGAGTTATCCAAGCAGATGCTAGGTAAGATATTGCGGGTCCAATCCTAACAAAACTCGGCCTAATCAACATAAAAACCCTCACTGACCTGCCATTCAACTCACCCAGGAGGACTCAAGCTCAGAACAAATCATTTTGGAGAAAAAAAATTTCTCCCACTCACTGATGTTAAACAAATTTCTAGTTGAATCAGCGGAATTTTTGTGGACCGTCGAATCTGTGTCCCCACCATATCAACAGTGGACTTCAAATTTGGTGAAGCGGAGTTCATAGAAATTTCTTGTACATCCAAAGGTTTCTAAACCCCGCATCTTCACCTAGAGGAATTGCTTGATGTCATCGATCTATTTTGATGATCGATCTCAACCGTGTAGCTTTCAAAGTTACTCCTTCATTTAAGCTTGTCTACCCTATTCATCCTCTGTACCGAATCATTCAATTCGTACAGAAGATCAGTTGAGGCAGTTAATGCCTTAGGCATTATGAGGAATGGTAGTCGATTTCTTGACTGAGAAATCCTGCAAGCCTGCAGTCTGGGGAAGTTGTAGTCTTGCTTCTAAAGCAAGAAAACCACGTGAATGCATGCATAGTCTATCATCCCTATTTTACCCTAAAGTTTTTAGTCATTTTAGGGGGTTTATTATTCCCTATCTGGAGTCATTGAGCATTTTTGGGGATTTAGCAAAGTGTTTCTATGTGTTTCGGCAAGTATTTTCCTTCCCGAATTTTGGTTGTTGTGTTACAGTGTTATCCTAAACTACAAAGTGTTATGAGACCCTATTTCTGTATGATACAGAGTGAATCCTTGTGTTGCTATGTCTCCCTATGGTTTGTTGTGATGTGCATCCTGGTTTGGGTCTGAACTGTATGCAATACTTAAGAGTGGAAGAGACGTCAAATGGGATTGATAAAACTAGTGCAGAGATGAACCTCACAAAAATATAAGAGTGGTTGGCGAATATTCTATGCACACCTTGAAGAGCACAGGAAGGGAAGGCATAGCTTGAGGGACTATGGAGCAGAGAAGGGGATGCTTCCTTGTGTTGAGTGTGTAGGTATTATGAATTCTAGGCCAGATAGATCTTGTGGAGGTGTCCTTAGCTCTTGAATGAGCCATTATCTTATCCATTCTTCATTTCCACTACCTTAGCATTCTTCTAAACCCAAAAGAGATTAGATTGGCTTACATCCTAATATACCCAATTGTATATTGGCTTGGTTGGGTAGCATGATAAACCCTATTGGATATTGGCTTGGCTAAGCATCCTGATAAACCCAACTGGTAGTTGGATTGGCTATGTGTTGTTGTGCATATGGCCATGTGTGTAATCCTTGGATGGACAACCTGATAAACCCAACTGTGAATGCTGGCTTGGCTAAGTAGCCTGTTAAACCCAATAGTGAGATGGCTTGGCTAAAGATCCTGACAAACCCATCTTTTGGATGGGCCGGTCCTTAATGTGAATGTTAGTTTGAATACCTGTAGTCTGATAAACCCAACTATTAGCTATCTTGGCTATGTAACCTGATAAACCAAATAGTGTTTGGATTGATTGCTGCAACCCAATAAACCCAACTATGTGTTGGTTTGGCTAGATAGTCTGATAAACCCACCTGAAGGTTGGCTTGACTATGTGTGTGTTTGTTGTTCCCTAATTCCTTGTGGAAATCATGCCAATCTCTGGGGGTGGAAGTTGTGTTGAGAGATTGATGAACATAACTTGCCTATGGCTGGGTGGAATGTTGCAGTGACATAGCTAGTTGCGAGACAACTTCTTCTTCAAAAATAAGTATTATGTTGTATTATTCCTACAATGTATTTATTTATGGATATGTTGAATATGATGTATGCTTGTTAGTAATTTCAGTAGATTTTACTGTTGATTAAATGTTCCTGCATTTGCATCTATATATGCCTTGTATGTTTCAATGCAATTTTCTTATGATCATGGAGGCTACAATCCTGGTTACAGCGTCAGAATGCATCTGACTTAAGTGTTTCCACACCCCCGGATCTTCTTGTAGAAGGTGAAAGGAGGAAGTGAAAAAAGAGCCAAAATTCCTAATGAAAAGCTGGATTTCCGAACCCTGAAGTTTGAAGTATGAGATCAGAAGTTGGGAGTTGGAAGTCGGGAAACCAAAAGATAAAGCCGTCGTTTCATGGATTTCCACATTCTGAGGTCCGCAAGAGGAATTCAAAAAGAGGGAAACTGAAGAATTAAGTAGTTGTTTCATGGATTTCTGTATTCTGAGGATGGAAAGTGAAAGTAAAAAAGGAAAAAGGTCGAAGTCCGAAAAGTCTATTTCAGTGCGAAAATGACTATTCTGGTTGTAGAGTGGATCTGTAAGCTATGGAATGACTGTTACAATGTTTTCTAAGCCCGAGAAGGAATGTAAATAGGATGAACATGACCCACAACTGTATTCTAAGAAGATAGAAAGAGAAGAACAAAGGTTCTTTAAGAAATTTTAAATTATTCCGCATATCAGTCATGTGTATGGGAACTAGGTACATGATCATCGATCTATATCAGAGTAGTGTAGAGTAGCAGGGATGCTACAATGTGGTATCAGAGCAGGATTAGTAGTCACATTCTCCTCCAAGGTGGGAGGGGATGTGACAATGTGGTATCAGAGCTATTGGTTAGAACATTGGGCTTGGATGGGCCAAGTGAATAGTGTTCAGAGATATTGGTTGTAGCATTGTAGCTAACAATAGTATTTAAATTATGAAATTGTTATACAGCTAACAAACATGTTTATTAACACATTTTGGAAAATTTGATTTTGGGAAAATTTGATTTTTTGCTCAGTCATGAGAACCTACAGTATGAATGATGCACAAGATCCTCATGAGCATGATGCTATGGGGGAAAACATTAGAGTTGGAAATGCTGAGACTGAGACTGAGTCTAATGGAAGGAGATATCAAGAGACTCCGCTAGATATTGCAATGACCATGAGAATCCTAAGGGTGGAGATGAAAAGTTACAGAGAAGGTAATGAAAGAATGATTAAATCTCAAGAAGAGCAGAATCATCTAAATGCAGCCATACTGTAGAGTTTGATAGACATCCAAAGGAAAATGAAATCCGGGCATCAGGCAGTAAACCTGGAAGGAAGAAAGAGTGGTACCAAAAGAAGAAAGAGGTCTTCTAGTGGATCATCTGATTCTGAAGGATCCACTAGGCATTCAATCTCTTCTCTCACCAGAATTAGAGGAAAAGGTGTGACCGCAACAATTGACGTGATGAATTTAAGAAGGAAATTACTCCTACCTTTAATGGTGAGGTAAATTCTAGAAAAGAAGTTGACGCTTGGATTCTTGGGATGGAAAAATATTTTCAGGTGCAAGACTACTTTAGAAATATGAAGGCAAGGGTATTGATCTTCAATATGAATGGAAGAACATCTATATGGTAGGAGCACCTCAAGAAAGTGAGGAAGATTAATGATAGAAAAATCGTGTGGAAGTAGTTCAAGAAGTATTTAAAGAAGAAATACCTCTCTGGCAGGTACTATGATGACAAGATTGAAGAGTTCCATAAGTTGAGGTTGGGACAACTAACCATAGAAGAATATCCAAACAAATTCTTGGAGTTGTTGAAGTATGTCAGATACATCATGGATGATAATGTGAAAATTCATCATTTTCTAAATGAGTTACCTCAGTCGTACAATGAGAGGATTGATTTTGATGAACCTAGAACTCTAGAAGAGGCTATAAGGAAGGCCAAGTATTGCTATGATCAGAACAAAGGAAAACCATGATTACCATAAGGAATGGAAGGAAAAGAAGACTGAAATTTTTATCAAAGTAGGAAAGGTTTCAAACCTTCTCAATTCTTGTGGAAATTGAACCCAAGAGATAGAACAATAACACTCACAAAGTTGCTAATCAAACATGCAAAATTCACACCAAAGGAGACTAAAATCGGAGCATAACACTAATCTATATTGAGTAAGTGTACAATAGTGAACCTTGTGAAGTAATAGGATTCTCAAATAAGTAATTACATGAGAGGTTCAAATGTATAAGGATTCCATTCGAAATAGTCAAAAAGCAGGCTTACCAAATCTAGTCAAATCCCCCATAGGTGCATAACGCAGTTTCCAAATCTATGAAGATGCTCACTGATTTTCTAAGTCAAGTGGGAAAGCTAAAGAGGGATGGAAAGAAAAAAAATACATGCTTTTAATTGGAGAAAAAGAGGGAAGATGATGTGGGAAAAAAACAAGGCAGTTACACCTAGACTAGCTTTTTCTTTTGCCTTAAAACAACTATAAAGCAAGACAACTTTCAGAAAAAGCAGATATGCACTTTAAGGAATCAGGAATAAATAAGATTTGGTAAAATTGGTTTCCAGGATGTTTCCCAAGTACTACATGACTTATTTTTAGCATGTATTGACTTATAGGACATGTAGAAGGCAACTAGCATAGAATGGAATCTAGGAATCTAGGTAATAAGACACAAATGATTAATCAATGTCAAATGTAGGTAACTATGGGTTGATTATTCTAACACCCCCCCTTAAGCCTGAATTTATAAGTAAATATCAGAAAAATATAGGGCCTAGCAACAAGGCTTAGTCACCCTTTACATACTGCTTGTCCATACAACCAAGGAAAGAGGCAAAAACCCAGTGGGGAAATCCTCCCTTAAACATGGAGAGGAAAAACAAAATTTGGAAATCTTGTCATCAATCATGCTTCATAGCATGATCAAAAATCTATTGGGGCATGCACCTTAACGGTCCTTAATTTTGGTAACTCCGCGGTTTTTGTGGAAACTTATAAGCGGAGTTGCGACTCAAAATAGTCTTAGGGGTGTCAGGGTTGATTCAAAGCCCTCTTTTTGTAATTAACCCATGGTTTAAGTTCAGGGTTTAGGGTTCGGGGTGACCATGGTTTAATCCCATGGTTTTGTAATAAGTGCACTTGTATAAATAAGCACTTTTGTAAAAGAGTCAAGTTAGGATTTTGATGTAAGATTATTTGATGCGAAGCTAAGGCTGGTTTTGTAAGATAGGTTAAGTCCCAACTGTGTGCGTGGACGACCTCTGCAGCTGTGTGCGTAGAGGGTTTTTGGGTGATTAAGAAGATCTTCAGCTGTGTGCACAGAGGTGTATAGCTAAGTGCGCAGCTTGAGGAATTGAAGGGATCTGCAGCTGAGTGCACAGATCAGAACTGTGGTTTTTATAAAGAGTTGAATAAAACACAGTTCTGTGGACGTAGCCCCTAAACTGGGGGTGAACCACATTATATCTTGTGTTGTGGTTCTTTTGTGTTGTTTCTGTTATGTTCTTTTATGCATTGATAAGTAGATAACTGATAAGTAAGATCACTGCTAAATACTAACTTCACCGTGAATTCCCAGTTAAGGGTTAAGCAAGACACTGTTTGTTAATATAACTGCGAAGCTATATAAGTGACTGTCAAAGATCTGTATTGTATGATTGTTATTTGTTAAAGGCTAAAGGTACAGTAATATCCCTCTTTTGCTTGTAGAAAACTGGTTCTGTGGCACCCCATAGCTGTTTTGGGTGAGACTGCAACCTGTTCGCAGGTTGTTGTCGAAAGGGCCAACACTGTGGGTCTTTTGTTGGTGCGAAGACAAAAGTATAGAACCTGGGTCTGCCCTAAGCCCAACAAATTGGTTCTGTTGCTGGTTGAACTCAGTATCTGCTCAAGAGGGGTTTACGTCGTACCTAGAGGGCTGTGTTTTGGATACCCTCAGTGAAAGAAATCGGTGATTGGATTGAAGAGACTTATCTGAAATTTGATGAACAAGAGAACAAAGATCTGCGTCGCAATTTAGACGACTTTTTACAAAGGTACATTTTTTCTGATGTTTATGAAATTTTCTTTGGTAGTATCCACATAGAGTTGCACCAGTGGTTATCCAGGTTGACAGATAGAAAGACGAACTTCCAAGAAGGTCAGTTTTTTGATTGGACCCCCACAACGCGAATCCTTGAAGCATTTGTGACGGAGTTTGACATTGACACAAGTACTTCCTTCAGCGAAGCTGAATGGTAGTTCTTCAAAGGACCAAGGGGTAAGTACTTAAATTTATTTAATTTGAAAATTAAAATGCTATTGGCTGAAAAAGGTATATTGCTCATTGAATCAGACTGTTAGATTTAGTAGTACTAACTTATGTTTGGAAGTGAAAGTGCCTTCGACGAGCAAAGTGGTTTGTTGTGAAGTGTTAAAAGATACAAGAGGAATTTTGGATCCTATACCCTAGGTCAGAATATTGAGTATACCCCTGTAAGTTCTGTAGACCCGATGCCCGGCGAAACCCCTTCTGTTCAAAACCCTCTGGTAACCCCGCAGCAAAGCCCTGTTATCCCTGAGAACCCATCGCAGTCTGAAAGTAACCCTAGCACGAGTATTCCTGTCGCAGGTAAGTCTACCCCAATAAGTTCCCCCCCACCTACTACCAGTCCCCCTCCCTCCCCCCCTAGATCCACGATGGCCCATATGAATGATGACATTAAGCTCCCAATCTTTAAAGGAACTGGATCAGAGGATCCATAACAGTTTTGGTTCTTATGTGAAGCCGTGTGGATTGCTAAGAACATTATGGATCAAGATACAAGAAGAGCGCAGCTGGTTACTTCTTTTAGAGACTGTGCTTTGACCTGGTTCATGAAGTTTTCTAGTACTCAGAACCATGTCTTGGCTGATATAAAAGCAGCAATGATAAAGGAATTGAAGAAGCCTAAATCAGAGTCGCGGTGTATCATTGAACTAAAGGAAATTCAGCAGAGGTGAGGAGAATCAGTGTGGGACTTTGATCAGAGGTTCAAAGTTCTGCTAGATCAAGTCAGTTTCACTATTGGACCAGCGCAGCATAAGGAATGGTTCATTGCAGCTTTGTTACCACATATCAGGACTCCACTCATGCAACATAAGGTTGCTGATCAGCAAGAGACTTTGGAAATCGCTATGAAGCTTGAAACATCTCCTGTCAAAGATAATTCTGGTATAGCTCAAATACAAGCACAGTTAGTAGCAATGGCCTTGGAGCTACATGACATGAAGAAAGGCAAAGCTGTTTGAGAAGAGGTTTGGTGTAGATGATGTCGGACAGCAGGACATGACAAGGAACAGTGTCCTGCGGTAAGAAATTACTTGAATTCTGGTGCACCAAACCCATTCAATCCTAGTGTTCTATATTGTGAGATCTGTAGGACAACTGGCCAGCATCAACCTGAAGACTGCTATCTACTGCAGAGATATGTGCAAGTACCTAAGAACCCCTATTGCAAGTTCTGTAAGTCAGTTGGTCACAACGAAGATGAATATCGTAGTTTTGACCTCATGAGAGAACGAACCTATGATTCTTATAGGGTACAAAATGATGGACAAGGCAATGATGGATATGGGTACCATGGTTATACCTCAGGTCGAGGTACCTTTGGAGGTCGTGGTCGTGGTGGTATGCCTGGAAGAGGTCAAGGCCAGGTGGTGTGCTATAACTATAATTAGGCAGGACATCTAGCTAGAGACTGTCGAAACCCAACCACGACATGTCGATATTGCATAACAGTCAACCATGTGATTGAGAAATGCCCGCAGCTGATAGCCAAGATACAAGAAAGAAATAGCGCTCCTACTCAGAATATTCAGATGATTGTTGTAGAGCAAAGACTTGTTCCAGCCATTAATGTTGTTACAAGGAGTGGTGCTATGATGCAAATACAGAATAAGGAGAAACAACCTGATGAGGCTTGGGTTCATAAGGCCCCAGAGAAAATTTCAACCTTCGATGTGGGAAGAGAAAAAGAGACATTTCTGGAAGCCAAAAAAGACTTTGCTGATCCAAGCACACTAGTAGCACCTGCGCAACAATATCAGCAGTAGTCACAGTCTCAAGAAGCTTCGACGGATAAAGTAAGTACACTGTATTCATTTTTACAGAGTTGCATGAAGCTCTTAAGAAATCAGAATGCTTTAAATGAGTTACAGAAAGTTATTGCTTCTTGCGAACCTCAGTGAAGCTCTGGTAAGGAAAAAACTGTTAATAGAGTCAGAAGAACTGCAAGAGAAATGAGATTGCACGCTTAGATAGGAGAATATGACATGTCTGATGTCATTCTGGACCTAGGATCTGAATTAAATGTCTTAACTAAACAAACATGGGAACAAATGGGAAAACCTACCCTTGACTGGTCTCCTATACAGTTGGGATTAGCCAATCAGCAGAAGATTTTTCCCCCAGGAAGATTCCCTAGTGTCCCAGTATATATTGATGGGGTCAATACTTTAGCATACTTTGAAGTCATTGAGATAATTGATGATAGCAACCCCTACCCATCTTTTCTAGGAATTGAGTGGGCAATAGACAATGCTGCAGTCATTAACCTTAAGAAGAGACAAATGACTTTCGAAGGGAAAGGTTTGAGATTCATAGTACCACTGGAACCTTCTCAAAGAGAAAGGTACACAGAACCACTCAAAGATGAAGATCAAGATGTTTTGGACCATATCTACAACATCACAGCTAAGGAAGAAGATTATGTTGATCCTACTACCGAAGGTATCATGGATTGGCAGTGTGACAGCTCCTGCATGACAGACTCAGATGACGGTCTAGAGAATTGACAGAATAGACTTTATGAACTACATGGACATCGATGTGCAAGAATTACCAAGTCTCTCAGATGGCTTGGTTCACAGACAAGAGACTTGCCTACCTTTGATGGCTTGACAGACCCAACAGATTTTATTATACAATTCTCATAGCAGGTACCAGATTCACAGAAAGTGGAGATTCTAGATTCAGCATTCAGAGCCACAACAGCCAGATGGTGGAATGGTCATAAAAAGTACATTCATAGTTGGGAAGCATGCCAAAAGTCCCTTTTCCTAAGATTCAGGGATCAACCTCAAGAGGTGTGAAGTAGGTTTAATGGTAAGACTAGTCCTCAGGGACATTTGGAGAAATGCTATGAAGCATGGAAGCATGTACCTCATGAGGAATGGGTACATGGGTTTGTGCACACCCTGGAACCTATAGCAAAGAACTGGTATACGGAAGTCAAGCTTCACCATGGTACTGTAAGTTGGGATAGTCTTGTTGATAGTTTTGTGCTGACATTTTCTATTAATGAGGTTTGTCCTGCTTTGGATGCAGCTATTAGGTTGATCCATACTAAAGTGTTTGATGATCAAGAAATAGCAGAATACCAACCTGATTGGGAGGAATAATAAGTTAATGCAGTAGAATGTTATAACCTCGCAATTGATGATGATGATGATCTGCACAACATTAACATTCCTAAGTCAGAAGGACACTGCGAAGTGCATGGACCAGCAGTTGAAGCACCTAAAGTGACTCAGCCCTTGAAGATGCGGACATTAAACATTGGATCAGAAGGAAATCCTAAGTATGCTATCATTGGAGATTATTGGGATGAAGAAATGGTGAGCAAAGTGACCCAACTTCTCCATGAGTATCAGGACCTATTTCTGATGAAGTTCTCAAAAATAAAAGGAATCATTGAGGCAGGGGAAGACATTCTATCGTGGGTTGAAGTTCGAAGCCATGTTGAAGATGGTATCAGGAAGTGTTGAATGTTCCCATTATGGTGTAGCCAGAGTTACTGCTGGTGCCAAAGAAGGAAAGATCTGTCGGAGCTTAAAATATGACCATTGGAGGAAACCAAATTTGGCGGTGCCGGTACGTTACCTGTATTAATGAGATCTTGCCAAACCTACCACCATTTGGACAAGATCTCTGTCAGATTTGGTGTCTTCAATGCACAGTTATGACAGATTTCGTTGATGGATTCTATAAGAAGACACCCACACCCGTGAAGTTTGCATTACGTAGTTTCTTGAGTTTTACAATTTAGCCCATGACCGCTGATCGCGAGCTTCAGGAATTAGTGAGAGAATTTGAATAGGGGGGGTCTGCCGAACCTTTTCAGCCATCCACCTACGCCTGCATTCTGCGAAGAGACTCCCCCAACACCACCTCAAACAATGCAGACACTATCTACCAGGAAGAAGTTTAAACCATAAGTACGCTCTAAGTGGAACGAATACAGACACAAGCAATCAGGCCAAACATCGGAGGATCCCAAGATGAATTCGTCTGGTTCAGCAGAGATCCCATCTGAAGGGGATGAGAACATTGCACCGCAGCATCCACCTTATATTCATCCTATTCGACCAGGAGTTCAACCACCGCGGCGAAATGCTAAGTTCACTTTATGCACCCCTTTGCTGCCAAAGGGTGTGCAGTTGGTCGGAACCATGACAGGGAAAATAGGATGACTTAAGTATGCAGACCACGATACGAATGATCGTGGGATGTTTCCACAGTTCACCCCAGGAACATACTTGCACTTCGTCAAATATCCGGAAACTGGAGAGACATTACTGGAAGTGAAACAGTGGGCTACTGGCTTAGATAAAGCTGGTTTGTTGAAGATGCTCAATGTTCCCCACTTTGGTCGTAGCACACAGGTGACCATAGTGGTCAAGCAGCTCTTGGCATTAGTACATGATGGGAACCTCTGGATAGGAGACAAAATAATTCCTATCAATGGCGAGCTTATTCATAGGATCACACGCTTACCAAAGGAAGGACCTGATCTGGGGAAAGAATTTCCTTCAAAACAAGAAGATACGAAGCTGGCACAAAGCATGAAGGACCGCTTCAACCTAACGAAAGGAAAGCGGGGGTATCAAACCTCGACAATTCAGCACCAAAACATTCACTTCGCAGCTGAACTCTTAGACTGCAAATTGATGAGAAAGTGTAGACCATATGAAGTGCCTACCCCGATTGTCAGTATTGCTACGAACTGTGCCGAGGGCTACAGTTACAACTGGGCAGCGTACATTGCAAAGGAATTCCTTGAAGATGCCCGCGACGTGTAGGAGAGAGGTATACCTTTTCACTACTCTTGTTTGATAGTCCTTATCGCACTAGTAGGATGGAAAGAACCTACCGAGGCGCAGTTTGTTGATGTCCCTTCGAACATGCCTAGCACACCGAGGTACGCATCTCTCTGGGTGTCACAGGACAAACATCCCAGCAGATGATGAACTATGTGTTTTCCTTTTATATGATGAGTATCTCATATGAGATCATAAAGACCCCATGGATCAGTAATGAGCTATTCTCTCAATATGATGGAGTGTCCAACTTCAGGGACGACATCCACAATGTCTTCATCTAGGCCCACGTAGATAAGAAAAAGGCATGCTAGAAGTTTCCATACGTGGTGACCAAAGAAGACATCCTCGCGGTAGTTCAACAGTGGCCAACTGAATGGTTGAAGGACGCAGGGACAAAGCCCAACATTCCAATCCCTCCAGTCACCAATGTGGGCGCTGGCCCTAGTCAGATGCAACAGAATGACCCACTCGAGGAAAGTGAGGAACATAGTGTGTCGCAGCAGAGTGAAGGCGACCAGGGTGGAGATGACAGAGATGAAGAGGAATAAGAGGATTTGGTCAAAAAATTCTCAGACCCTAATCGACCAGATAAGCGCAAGTCGCCAGAAGCAGAGGAAGTGACCAAACCTTAGTCCCAAAAGAAAATGAAGGCATCCAAAGACAAGAATATTGACGAAGAACCTGTCCTAACAACTGAGGATCTTGATCAAGCTCTGATGAAGTCCACAGAAGTTCTCACCAAGAAATGGTCAGAGTTTGCAGCTACGCACCTTGATGCACTCACTGGCGTAGCTCAGGGAATTTCAGAGCTGAAGGAGTTAGCAGAAAAATTAGCAACTGGTGCTGCAGCAAACATCACCCCAGCAAGTGCACAGCCAGACACAAGACAATGGCCAGTTAGAGAAAATAGGGGACAAGTGTCAAGCACAGCCCTCGTAATAACTGACGCAACATCTCGCTCGGAGATGAGCATGATAGTTGGAATAGATTACACCAAGATGTCCATCGCGGAGTTTCATCTCTGCCAATTAGCAATCATGAAGGAGATCAAAGCAAGGGACAAGTACTCACAGATACAATTGGAAAATACCATGAAGCAGAGTGAGAGCTTCGAAGCATGGATGAAGGAAGAAGAGCAGAGGAAGAGCGACGCAGAACGTAAGCAGGTCACATTGGCATGAGTACTGGATGAGGTGTGTAGAAGTCTTCCTAGCTTTGACATACAGTTTGAGGAAGAGCTGGAGCAAAGAATTTCCAAGCTGAAAGACTATGCACAGCAAACTCACAGTGAAATAGAGAAGCTCAAAGCAGAACATGAGGCTCAGGTTGCAGAGCTTCAACTACGCATCATATCGGAGAGCCCACCAAAGGTCAGGGAGCAGCGTCACAGAGACATTCAGGCTTCAGCAATGAAGATCTCTGATCTTGTAGGAAGCGTAGCCAAGCTGCTAAAGGAAAGCATTGACGCCTGGACAACACTGCAGGAAAATCCAGAAGTAGAAAAGCTGCAGGAAACCATCAAGCAGTGACAGGTAGAGTTTGATGCAGTGAAAGTGGAAATTAAGACCCTGCCTCCTATGTAGAAAATGCTCAAGGTAAAGCAAAGCAAGGAACTCTAGTAGGAAATTGAGTCCTACAGAACGAAAGCAACACTCCTAGAAAATTCTATGCAGCCCCTTGTCAACGAGGCCTTGGAGTTGAGCACTACTGTGGACAGCCAGCTCAATATTCTAAAGGAGTATGATGCATTTGCATAGGAAAAGGCTAGCAAAGCATCAACAGCAGCATTGTAGGAGTCGGTGGAGAAGGAGAAAGCAGCCGACAATATCATGTGTGGCCTTAACAAGCAGTTCACTGTCTTTTCCAACAAATTTCTCCCACCAGACAAATAGCAGAGTGTCCTGGGATGGGACACTGGTGAGTCTTAGGGGCCTGTTGGGGCACACACCTTAACAGTCCTTAATTTTGGTAACTCCACGGTCTTTGTGGAAGCTTGTAAGCGGATTTGCGACTCAAAATAGTCTTAGGGGTGTTGGGGTTGAGTCAAAGCCCTCTTTTTGTAATTAACCCATGGTTTAAGTCCATGGTTTAGGGTTCGGGGTGACCATGGTTTAAGCCCATGGTTTTGTAATAAGTGCACTTGTATAAATAAGCACTTTCGTAAAAGAGTCAGGTTAGGCTTTTGATGTAAGATGATTTGATGCGAAGCTAAGGCTAGTTTTGTAAGAAAGCTTAAGTCCCAGCTGTGTGCGTGGACGACCTCTGCAGCTGTGTGCACAGAGGGTTTTTGGGTGATTAAGAAGATCTACAGCTGTGTGTGTAGAGGTCTGCAACTAAGTGCGTAGCTTGAGGAATTGAAGGGATCTGCAGCTAAGTGCATAGATCAGAACTGTGGTTTTTGTAAAGAGTTGAATAAAACATAGTTCTGTGGACGCAGCCCCTAAACTGGGGGTGAACCACGTTGTATCTTGTGTTGTGGTTCTTTTGTGTTGTTTCTGTTATGTTCTTTTATGCATTGATAAGTAGATAATTTTAGAATAATCAACCCATAGTATTTACCCACTTAGACATTATTTCATTTATTTTGTCTTATTTGCCTAGTCCATGAGTCCCACCATGTGCAAGTTGTCAATTGCCTATCCATAGAGGTCAAACTTGCCATTATTGACTCATGGAGCACTTTGGAAAGTCCTAGGAATCAAATCTACTTTATTCCTGGCCTCCTAGGCGCCCTTCTGCTTTTTCTGCTTTGTTGACTGCTTTTCCAGCTTTTAAAGCACATAAGGAAAGCTAGACTAGGTGAGGTGAACCTGTTTTATTCCCCTTTCATCCTCTACTCTTTCCTCCATGCAAAAGAATGTATAAGCTGCCATTTGACCACTCTTTAGCTTGCCCATGCGCCCTTGCTAATTCGTGGGGTCCTTGATAGATTTGGGATCAGCTTTTTACACCTATGGGGGATTTGCCTATTTTGGGTAAGCCTGCTTTATGCTAGATTTGGATGCTTCCTTATGCATTCTATTTGCTCATGTATTCTATATATTCAGCAGCCTATTTTATTACAGGGTTGGCTATTGTACACTCAGTTAATATAATTTTGTGTTACAGCTCCATATTCAGTCTCCATTGTTGATAATTTGCATGATCAATTGTTAATTGCTGTGAGTGAAATTAATCTACTGCAGGCCTGAATTTCTACAGATAACTGATAAGTAAGATCACTGCTAAATACTAACTTCGCCGTGAATTCCTAGTTAAGGGTTAAGCAAGACACTATTTGGTAATCTAACTGCGAAGCTATATAAGTGACTATCAAAGATCTGTATTGTATTATTGTTATTTGTTAAAGGATAAAGGTACAGTAATATCCCTCTTCTACTTGTAGAAACCTGATTCTGCGGCACCCCATACCTATTTTGGGTGAGACTGCAACCTGTTCGCAGGTTGTTGCCGAAAGGGCCAACACTGTGGGTCTTTTGTTGGTGCGAAGACAAAAGTATAGAACCTGGGTCTGCCCTAATCCCAACACAATCCTCAACAATGATTTGATATTGCTGAAGGTATTCTCACACAGAACTTTGGTGAATATGTCTGCTACTTGTTCTGAAGATGCACGGCAGAGTAGAACAATGGTACCATCATGCACAAGCTGCCTGATGTAGTGAATATGGATATCAATGTGCTTGGTTTTTTCTCTTTGAAATGGATCATTGTATATTCTAATGGTGCTCTGATTATCACAGTAGATAATAATCGAAAAATCTGATTCGAAACCACATTCTCCAAGTATCCCCTGCAACCATAAACATTGAGTTGCTGCATTTACAACTCCTCTATACTCTACTTCTGTAGATGAGAGTGATATGGCACTCTGCTTCTTGCTTGACAAGATGATTGGAACTTTTTCAAGCATGAACACATATCATGATGTAGACTTTCGATTTGTGTTGTCACCTACCAAATCACTGTCAATATATCCAATCCAATCAAGATTATATTTTTCTTTGTAGAAGATCCCATGAGTTCTTGTTCCTTGAACAAAGTTTAGGATCCTCTTGGATTCTCTCTAGTGGATCTCATGAGGCTGATCCATGTATCTTTAAGCCACACTAACTACATAATATAAATCAGGTCAAGTGTGTGTAGGATAAAGAAAACACCCAATCAACTGCCTATAGAGTGTATTATTTACCATAGGAGAAGAACCTGCTTCTTCAAGCTTAAATCTTGAAAGGAAAGGAGCCTTGCTTGGATTGCAATATTTCACGTTGAACTTGATGGGAAAATATGAAGCATACCTGGACTGATGTACTTTGGTTCCATGATGGGATTGAGCAATTTCGAGACCCAAGAATTTGCTCAACAATCCCAAATTTGTCATAGAAAATGCATGGTTCATTGCTTCCTTCAAGGAGGCATTCTCTTTCTTTGAACTTCCTGTAATTAGTAGGTCATACACATACAAGATAATAATCATCAAAGAACCATGAATCAGCTTCAAATATACATTAGGATTAGAATTGCATCGAACAAAACTCAGTGACAACAGAAAGCCATGAATCTTGGCATACCAAGCCCCGGGGGCTTGCTTGAGCCCATACAATGATTTCTTTAACCTGCACACTAAAGATGGATTAGAAACAAACCTTTCAGGTTTCTACATGTAAATATCTTCAGTGATATCTCCATTTAGGAAATAACACTTCAAATCCATGTGACGTACTTCCCACTGCTTCGAAGCTACAATGGTTAGAGATAGCCTTATGGAGTCCATATTTTCCACTAGTGCAAAGGTTTCATTGTAGTCAATACCATGTAATTGTGACTAGCCCTTGGCTACCAATCTTTCTGTATATTTCAAAGGTGAACCATCAGCAGCAAACTTAGTCTTGAAGACCCACTTACATTGAACTAGATTTCTCCCTAGGGGATGATCAACCAGTTCCCAAGGGTTGTTCTTATGGAGCGAGCTGAATTATTATTTCATGGTTGTTTTCCATCTTGGATCATGTTATGCATATTCATATGTCTGTAGATCTGATTCAACTATCAGATAGCACTTCTTAGAAAATATAGGATCTTTCACACAAAGGGAACTCTCAAATTGAGATCTAGTCCTCCTAGTGTCATTAGGATTTCCAGCTAGTTCCCCAACTACATGAATGGTATTTGCTGCCCATTTTGGTCTTGTAGGACTGTTAGAATTTTCAATCAAATCATCATTATCAGACATATCAGAATCAGCAAAGTCATTAGTCTCTTCACTTACAATCAATGGTTATGGTGATGAAGAGGACTCTCCAACTTCAACTGCTGCTAAAGGCTCTTATTGGAACTGAACACTTCTTTCAATGAAAGATTTGTTAGTGCTCAAGTTGATCAAATTGTACCATTTGAATATTTAGAATACCCAACAAATAGGTACTCTTGGATTTGGGGTTGCAAATCCTTCCTCTTTTCCATTGGAATTCTAACCCAAGCCTTTGAGCCAAAAATCCTGAAATGGGTCACATCTGGTTTGTTCCCACTCCAAGATTCGAAAGGAGTAATACCATAAAGCTGATTATGAGGCACCCTATTTTGGATGTAGGATGCACAGTTTATAGCCTTGGCCCAAAAATTTTGTGGCAAAGTCTTAGCCTCCATCATGCAGGTTTCCATCTCTTTCAGTGATCTGTTCTTTCTCTCTGCAACACCATTTTGCTGTGGTTTGTAAGGGATCGAATGCTGCATATGAATACTTGCATATTTTCAATACTAAATGAACTTATACTTGACATACTCACCACCATTGTCATATCTGAGGATTTTGAGTTTCCTCCTAGACTGGTTTTCAACCAAGGCTCTAAAGAATTTGAAGAGGTCAACAACTTCAGTCTTATGCTTTAGGAAGTGAACCCAACAATACCTGGAAAAGTCATCTATGAAGGTGAGTGCATATTTGGCTTGAATCATGGACATATGAGGGAATGGGCCAGCAATGTCACTATGGATCAACTCAAGAGGTGCATAGGTTCTCTCATGACTAGCTCTCTCATACTTTTGCTCTAGGTGTTTTCCTAGGATACAACCTTGACAAAATCCCTTAGAAAACTTGATCTTTGGTAACCCTATGACCATATATTTTTTACTCAAATCAGAAAGATACTTGTAGTTAATATGTCCAAATATTTCATGCCAAAGCTTGCTTGCTTCATTATCATGAATTAGAAGAGCAGAGGGGTTTGAGTAGGGTAGAAAATGGGAAAACCTGTATACCTTCAAAGTGTGATCAATAACACCTTTTGCTATGAATTTTCCATTCAAAATATTAGTGATTTCAACATCATCAAGGGAGAATCTAACCTTTTTTTGGAGACCCAATATGAGTCATCTGATACACTGACAAGAGATTAGAGGAAAGACCTGGAACATACAACACATTACTGAAACTACCATGGTCAAGATCAATCCTACCCTTCCCCAAACATGTCAAGGGAAGAGAATGTATCCTTTGTCTAAACCATATGTCTAGAAGATCCAGAATCTATAATGAAGCTAGGTGAGCTTGATCTGCCAGCAACCAAGGCATGCACTCTCTCTTTGTCTTTTGAATTTGATCCTCCTTCCTTCTTCTTTGAGCAATTAGGAATGGAGATGTTATTATTCTCCAGGAGTTGGGTCATCATGTCAATTTGCTTCTGCATACAAGAGATCTTAGGATGATAGCCCTTACTACAGTATGCACACTTTCTCATTTCTCCTTTATTCTTCTTCTTTAGGGAGTTCTTCTTGGAACCTTGGGGCTCCTCTTGAGACTTTGATTTGTCTCTCTTTTGCTCAGGTGGATTTTTAGCTTTTTTATTCCTTTTTGAATCCAACCTTGAATCTCCAACAACCAAAGGTTGGTATTTGGAAGGTTTGATGGTGCCCATCATTACCAACCTATCTTGCTCCTGTGTGAGGGATTCCATGAACTCTGAAAGATTAGGCATCTTCCAGGCTCGTGCTGTCAACTTGGTGGCATGGAAGGTCTAAATAAACACTGAATAGTCAGGACCAAGATTAGAGAGTATGGCCAAGACTATTTTCTCTTCCTTATTTTCAATCCCACACTATTTTAGCTGCAAAACAAGGGCCTTAAACTTGGAAAAGTAGATTTGCAATGATTCAAAGCTATTGAGACTCAAGGAGATAAACTCATTCTTGATTTGATATCCTCTCATATCATCTGTATTTCCAAAAATATCTTCAAGCTTCTCCCACACTTCATTAGGTGATGTCAATCCATCAAGATGGAAGAGGAGGTCTCTTGAAATGCTCAGACACAAAAGGCCATAGGACTCATCCCTCTTGTTGTGCCATTTAATTTTATCTGCAGTTGCATTGGGCTCTACCTCAGTTTCCATGGTCATGCTATAGATAAATTTCACAAGAGGGATCCATTATTTCCTCAAGAATATCACCATCTCAGCTTTCCACTCAATGAAATTGAATGCAATCAAGATGATCTTCTGAGATTGGTCCATAGCTCAGTAACTATGCCCTCCAGTCAGTGAAATGCGCTCCCAGTCAAGATGTTGAACCTACAATAAAAATTTGCAATGAGATAAATCAATATACAAAGGGTCTGATACCATGTGGAAATTGAACCCAAGATATAGGACAATAACACTCACAAAATTGCTAATCAAACATGCAAAATTCACACCAAAGGAGACTAAAATTGGAGCATAACACTAATTTGTATTGAGTAAGTGTAGAATAGCCAAAATTGTGAAGTAATAGGCTTCTCAAATAAATAATTACATGATAGTTTTGAATGCACAAGGATTCCATTCGAAATATTAAAAAAATAGGCTTACCAAATCTAGTCAAATTCCCCATAGGTGCATAAATCAGTTTCCAAATCTATGAAGATGCTCACGAATTTGCTGATTCAAGTGGGAAATATAAATAGGGATGGAAAGAAAACTCATAAATTCCTTTAATTGGAGAAAAAGAGGGAGGATGATGTGGGAAAAAAACAAGGTAGTTACACCTAGACTAGCTTTTCCTTTTGCCTTAAAATAGCTATAAAGCAAGGAAAATTAAAAAAAAATAGATATGTGCTTTAAGGAATTAGGAATAAAGAAGAATTGATAAAATTGGTTTCCAGTATGCTTCCCAAGTGCTCCATGACTCAGTTTTAGCATGTGTTAACTTCTAGGACATGTAGAAGGAAACTAGCATAGAATGGAATCTAGGAATCTAGGTAATAAGAACAAAATTATTAATTAATGTCAAATGTAGGTAACTATGGGTTGATTATCCTAATACTTCTAAAAGAATAAAATTAATCTATCAAAAGCTATTACTAAGCCAGCCAGAGGGATGGAAGACAGGCCAAGAGATCCAAAAGATATTAGAGAACCACTCCAATGTTGGGGATGTGGAGGAAACCACATGCTTAGGAACTATTCGCATGAGAATGGGTATGTAAGGAAATATCACAACATTGAAGGAGTTGAAACGGTGGGTCAAGTGGCAAGGACCATCGCTAGAATCTATATAGCTCTAGAGGACCACCATGCAGATCATCAATCAACTGTGGTTGAAGTTGAAGGTAATATTGCACAACAATCAATCACATGAGACAATAGAAACATAGATTTATCCTTGGGGAAACCATAAAGGAAAAACCCCATAACTTCCTTAGATATAGAATGAGAACCAATGGAAGCAGTAAAACCAAAAGACAAAAAAGATGATCTCCAATAGCTTTTCCCTCTCTCCCTTGTGTGAGCACTTCCTCTCTCATTCATGCGCCCCAATTGAGTGAGTGTGTGTCAAATAGAGAGTCTCACACTCTATTTATACTAGTTTCCAACTTGACAATTACTTACTAGGGCTAACATCTCTAGGAAAGTATAATAAACCTAGTGGCCCTCAACTATGGGGACTTTTTCCCCTTGATCAACAAGGAAGGTTAACCTCAACTGAATTGTGGGGACTATTGCTCCTACTTACAACAGAGGGTTAATATTAATGAATTTACATGAATTTATTATATTAATGACTCTCCCAATAGAAAAATTTGGGTACAATGAAATATAAGTGATTCTCCCGATCGAAACATCGGAGTACAACATAAGATATACAAGTGAATACATTCCAAAGTTACAAATGTATCAACAGTCCCTCTTAAATAGGAAGGTATTCTCTTGACAAAATTCATCATCACAAGTCTTCTTCTCTGGATCATCATCAAAGATGGATCATCACTAAATCATCATCAAAGTTGGATCATCACTGGATCATCATCAAAGCTGGATAATCATTGGATCATCATCAAATATGTATCATCACTAGATTATCATCAAAGCTTGATCATAACTATATCATCATCAAAGATGGATCATCACTGGATCATCATCAAAGCTGGATCATCATTAGATCATCATCAAAGCTGGATCATCACTGGATCATCATCAAAGTTGGATCATCACTGGATCATCATCATCATCACTGCTTTTGCTATCTCAATCAAATGGTGTTATCTCTTCATTCTTCTTGTCACAAGAATTTCTATAGAGCCAACCATTTTTAATGATGGTTGAAGTCCTAACCTCAATGTAGTTCTTCCTCTAGAGTGCCAGTCCTTTTTCATACTGGGTGTAGGCCTCTAAAAAGAAAGTCCTTTTCATACTGGATGTACCTCCATAGAGATAGTCCTTTTTCATAATGAATGTCGATTACTACAAAGCTAGTCCTTTTTCATATTGGATGTAGGCCACTACAGAGCCAACCCTTTTTCATGTTGGATGTACTTCCATAGAGCTAGTCCTTTTTCATACTGGATGTGGATCTCTACAAAGCCAGTCCTTTTTCATACTAGATGTAGGCCACTATAGAACCAACCCTTTTTCATGCTGGATGTACTTCCACATAGCCAGTCTTTTTTCATACTGGATGTGGGTCTCTTCAGAGCCAGTCCTTTTTCATACTGCATGTAGGCCACTATAGATCCAACCCTTTTTCATTCTAGATGTACTTCCATAGAGCCACTCCTTTTTCATACTTGATGTGGGTCTCTACAAAGCCAGTCCTTTTTCATACTAGATGTAGGCCACTATATATCCAACCCTTTCTCATGCTAGATATACTTCCATAGAGCCATTCCTTTTTCATATTGGATGTGGGTATCTACAAAGGCAGTATTTTTTCATAATGGATGTAGGACACTATAGAGCCAACCCCTTTTCATCCTTGATGTACTTTGACAGAGCCAATCCTTTTTGATATTGGATGTGGGTCTCTACAGAGCCAGTCATTTTTCATACTGGATGTAGGCCACTGCACTTATATCTGACCATGGGAGGCCCTGCCTACCACCATGTCAGAAGGGAACAACACTTACATTTGACCATGGGAGGAACCAATCCTACCACCATGTCAGAAGGGAACAACACTTAAATCTGACCATGGGAGGAACAAATCCTACCACCATGTCAGAAAGGCTCACGAACTTATCACTTCCCCTTGGAAGGAACCTTGATTCGAAGAACACCAAGCTTCTCCCTGAAGTACTCAAACTTCACTCTGGCCATTTATAGCATAGAATCATATCAGGGCTGATTATGTCCAAGGATAACCTGCGAGCTTCTCCAGGACTGATTACATCTGAGGACAACCTATAGGACTATTTACGTCTCAGCAACCTACAAGCTTTGCCATCATTTTAAGCTCAGACAACCTGTCTCACTAGCTATGCCAGAACTCCCTCTTTCGAGATATCTCGATCTAGATCACATACTGGAGCTTCATTGCTCCTCTTTGCATCATACAAAAATGCAAGTCAGATCAATCAAATAAAATAGTAGTTTTTCAAAAGAAACATACTACGTCCCAAAAAGTCAAGAAATTGGCAACATATTTTTCCTCAGCTGTACTCAGCGCCATGCAGGACTCCTCCCTACTAAACCAAGAGATCACACTTGATCTCATACAAAAGTAGCACCCCGAAGTGCTCTTCCTATTAATGGAACTTCCTACCCAATACGAATCCACATAACCCTCTAGGTTAATCTTCTGATTCGTATCATACTTGAGCCCATAGTCAACTATACCCTTCGGGTACCTCACTGTATGCTTTGCAACCATCAGGTGAACATGTCTTAGATCTATCAAGAACTGGCTCAATGTGTTCATAAATATCTGATCTCATATATGTCAGGTACATCAAGGAATAACAAATCATCTGACGATACATTGTGGCATCAACCATCTCTAATGAAGCATCACTCAATAGCTTCACGTGCAATGCCATAGGTGTAGTCATGGCCTTACAGTCCATCATCCCAAACCTCTTTAGTATCTCCACTATCATAACCCCAAATTTTACAAAAATTAAAATTTTTTGATGTAACATAAAATGTTTGTAGTCGTAGTTTGCTAACTTCTAGAGGTTAACGGTTAAATGAAACAGTTAACAAACTAAGTATTAACTTAAGAACATATAAATTAATACTATTTTAATTTCAATATGTGATGTACATAATTTACATTCAGTTGTTTCTAACTACACTGATAGTTTGATTTTGTCAAGTAGGTGAGAAGTTACTATTTAACTGGGGCTTACTTAGCAATTGCTAACTTATCTGGATTTCTGGATCTTACAGGCTTGACAGGTAAATTTTGAACCAGTAAGAGTTTATTAAGGTGTTAATCCAGATATACTTCTTTTATCATAAATATACTGCTGGAGTAAAATTTTGCTTAATAGAATTCACGGGTTCTATGAGGTAAAGTAACATTTCTTTTACTTGTTTTGCAACTGTGACAGTACCTTTAAAATTCATGTCGTAAAGATCAATACTATGCCCTACTGATTTTATTTTATTAGAATGACTGCTATTTTAGGTATATCTTCTTTCCATCTATACATTACGATGTTTACCATTTCTTCATAGAGCTCATGATTTAGTGTATCAACACTCTTAGTGAAAACAAGAGCTTATTGTTGTTGCTATTTACAAACTTTTCAACATTTCTTATAAGTATGGAAACAGACCTAAGGCCTTTTAAGAAAACAAGCTTACACAGAACTCTTAGCTTTACCTTTAATTAAGCTTCAGTAGAAGAATTTTATCTGCTTATTACTACATTGTATTTGATAATTGATCATTTGCATAAATGTCGTCAAGATGTGATTTCTAACTTCCAAGTTTCTTCATGACATAATTAATGTGACGAAATTACATTATCATATTATTTATTTGAGGATTGTAGTGATGCTATATGTTTTCTTAGATAGTTTTACTAACTTTTACTATCAAGACTAAGCTAGTCTTGATTTGATTCATTTGGAACTTTGATTACTTATGGAGACCAAACGATTACAACTTCCATGAAGTTCACCTTACTCTTAGTACTATAAGCTGCATACAAAAGTAAGAATTTATTCTAGAGTGTAAATACTTTTTATATACACAATGTTAATTTATAAACTAGATTCTTACTACTAGTCTTACATAAATACTAATTCTAACATCATGTTCTTGATATATATATAATGTATGAATAAATGATTATTATTGAACTATTGTCTTAAGAGTAAGGGCATATACCTTTCTATGGATCTTTCCATAGTGGTTCTTTTACCATCGAAATATTTCATTGTTTATATATAACAAGAGTTAATGATTTCATGAATCAGTAGTTCGTTACCAACGAAGGTTCCAAGGCTTATAATAAAAGAAGGGTTTAATGATGCTACAAAAACCTTATTCTTAACATGGCTTGACTTCATAGTTTATCATTGTACATTATGTTTTGACTTTGCATAATATATTATCATTGTGATCATTGTGTATATTATTAACAATAATTCCATTCCCGACAATGCAGTGGAGACTATACAACTCGACCCACTGTGGACTGAATAAATTTGTGGGCACGTGGAACATTCACCACCGTGCATTGCATAACTTATAAGCTCACCACGCAACCCTACTTCTTATTTTTCATCAAGGGTTTTGGTCTCTGCACTGTTTGTTTCACTGCAGCCATGAGGGCTCGTTGGTGCGTGCCTCCAGCTCCATTGTTTGTGTAAAGAGGAGTGATACCACTCTAGTGTAAGGGTTGTGAAGTTCACAGCCCGCATTTGGTGTTTTTCTTCTTGCATACAATACTTTGCTGTGCATGGGGGTAGTGTAGCTCTCTCAGTAATTTTTAAATGTTTTTTTCTTTCATGGCCATTGCCAAGGCTTACTCATGTTCTCGTCATTAGTGTAGCATGTACTATGAGCTCTATCAAATCTGTCACTAGTGAACATGAGGGTTTTGGTCTATTCATTGTGCTAGTCATGGTGTGGGCTCAAATCCTCCTCGGGTTCCAAATATTTTGCTTCCAAGCAAAGAAAATCGTCTTATAAATATTATAAGCTTTAAAAAAATTATAGTTATAGTTATAAACTCAGTTTCTCACTAAGATTTGGTCTTCACTTGCAGGTGATGGTTGGCCTTTTCGTTTGGAAGAATCTTCTTCATGTTTGGATTGGAATCAAGTACTACAGGTAAACCCCAGTTACAATATGGAAAAACCATGCTTGTATAGAATTAGGGAAACAAAAATGGTTTCAGTTGGGAATAAGTCACGACCTCGGTTCCTCCAGTCTTGAGATGTTTGGTATTCAGTTTTTAAGATTGGTTTTTTGTTATTAAAGCATTGCATATAGCAGGGTGGCTCTGGCATTGGATGTCGTGACTTGTACTTCTCTTTTCTTAAATTATAAAGCATTTACAGTAATGTAGGTTTTGATAAATTGAATGTTAGTTTTGTTTTTAAAAACCCATTCCACGATGCTGGGTACATCGGCCCTGATCTGGGTGTTGTAACCTGTTTAAATTTGTAGCCTTACGGCCTGTCAAAGTAATACATTGGGTTTTTCTTTAAAAAGAAGTTATTTCAAGCCCTGTCTCATTCTTGTATATTTTGACTCTGTGTTCGTGAGAGTTCTTCCTATTCGACTGTTAATGAAGAACATTACTGTCTAATATCTTTTGTAATTAGTTTATTGTTCATTATAAGACTGTAAAGTTGTAGTGTATAATTTATAATATTTATTTACTTGTTCAGATTATACAACTAGGGTTTTCCTAAAAGTGAAACCCTTGTCTATATGATTTCTTCAATGTATTAATGATTAGGTCCGGCTACTTGTTAATTTGGATAAATTATTACTACAGATGTGTTGTGTAAATGTACATTCGTTTTCTGTAAGGACTGTAACAGTTTACAGTAGATTAAAAGTTTATTTTAATAATTAACCAAGTAAATGGTTTGTAGCTTAGATGTTTTATTTATAATATTTAAAGAACTTGGTTAGGGTTTTGACCCTGAAGTTTCACAATTATAGGTATAATCCTGTTTAATAATTATAAGATAGTTCTTCATAGTAAATATTTAGTTTATACTAGTTATTAATTATATTTTCATTGCTTTTATTTAATAAACTGTCTAGTAGAATTTACTCAGAGTTTTTAAAATGCTAAAGCATAAATTCTGTAACTCAGTTTACTCTTTTTAATATAATTACTTTTAAATTTTACCCTATTTGTTTTATAGTAAATATTAGTCCTAGATTTAGTTGATAATGTTATAAAATAAACTATGTGAACTGTAGTTGTTTATTTATTTAACTGTATGTAATTCATGTAACTCTAATGTGATTTTCCTGCTGCATTTCATGCAGTTACTAAGTGGAAACAGAGAAGTATAAACACATCATAACACTGTTTAACTTCCATATTATTTGAACACGAAATAAATTACTCTACTTCCTGTAAATACCCAATCTTATCTACTCAACATTCTCTTATATTCTTAAACATTCTACCTGTGCTAGAGTACTACCTGGATTTTCCAGGTGTGGAAAAACACAGACTAGAAACTATTTTCTATTCTAACACATTACTCTTCAAATTCATTTCTTCAATAATCTACAAAGACTACTAAATTCTAACATTTACAAACTAAATATTTAACATTCATATAACCGTCAGACTCAGATTTATCTATCTAACATAGTAAAACAAAATAATGTAGAACCTGTTTAGGACAGATGAAAACAGCGTTAGGAGGTCGTTCCTCCCTACCAATCTCCTGGAGATCACTCAAACTATGCTTCCTGAGGACCCCCGAGCCTTTTCTTGGTCTTCTTGGCTGAGAACTGGTGGAGAAGCAAATAGCAGACTAGTTCAAAAACTCAGTAAAACACCCTGCTCTTAGCAGTAAGATATTTCAGCTTAAAAGTTGCACTAGATCACTTATTAGTTATCCCCTCAAAATTTTTCCACAATTCCCTTCCATTGAATTTCTCTGAAGTACATTCATTCACCTGAATGATCACTTCTCTAGAATGAGCAGCCTCAACTCTCCTTAATGCGAATTTTTATAAATATTGCCTAGGTCTTTTGGGTCAGTTGTCATTAATTGAGCCACCTTCTTTGATTCCACTTTCTTGGGGAATCATGACCCCAAATGTAGGGAGGTTGCCACCTACAATAGTTGGAAGTGGTTTGAGGATGCTACCACAGGTCAGTTTGCTCTCCACCCAGTCTCTGCCACCAATTTGGCCAGTAAACACTCTTTTAATAGCTCTCCTAAGCTGTTGTCTCTTTCTTTATTTATTTATAAATAAATATTCAGAATTACATTAAATATCCTTGACTCTGATGAGTCATCAATTACAACTTAGCATAAAATTTAACATATTGTCTTCAAATAATATCAAATAATATAAAATTGTTTTTTTGCAAAATTGGGGCATGTGACATACACACCCCCTTAGAGCATAACATCGTCCTCGATGTTATTTATTCTTCGTCCTCAGAATTCCCCTGAAACAGAATTGGATATGCATCTCGCATATTACTTTCCAATTCCCAGGTGGCTTCTTCTGGACTAAGGTGCTTCCATTGCACCTTCACCTGACCAATGGTGCAGTTCCGAAGTGTGATCTCCCTTCACCCAAGGATACAGTCTAGTTCCACCAGAAAATGTCCTTCTAGTTCCACCTATACATCATTCCAGTTAACAACATGAGTAGCATCATGAACATATTTCTTTAATACAGAAATGTGAAAAACATTATGTACTCTTAAATTTGGTGGTAATGCCAATTGATAAGCTACTTGTCCAATCCTGGATAGTATTTCGAATGGACCATAGTAACGAGGTGCTAGTTTTGCATAACTACCCAATCTTAGAGAGCTCTTTTTGGGCCTCACCGTGATGAACACATGTTCACCTACCTGAAACTCTTATGGACTTCTTTTAAGGTCTACTTGACTTTTCTGTCGATCCTGCACAATTTTTAGATTACTTTGTATCTTCTTAACAATTTCTTCCATTTCCTTTAATAGTTCAGGACCTAATACTAATCTATATACTGGATTACTCCAAGATATAGGAGTATTACATTTCCTTCCATACAAGATTTTGAAAGGACTGAATCTGGCTGACGCTTGATAATTATTATTATAAGCAAATTCTACCAGATGCAAATAATCCTCCAATTTACCTGGCTGGTCTTTCACATACATTCTTAATAAATCTTCCAGCACTTGGTTTACTCTTTTGGTCTGTCCATCTGTTTGAGGATGGAATGAAGTACTAAAATTTAGCGTGGTGTTTAATCCTTTAAATAGAAATTTCCAAAAGTTACTTGTAAATTTAGGATCTCTATCCGAAATTATAACTTTCGGTATTCCATTCAGTCAGAAAATTTGCTTTAAAAATATATCAGCTATGTTTGCAGCTTTATACATATTTTTAACAGGTATAATGTTAGCTGATTTACTTAATTTATCAACCACTACAATGATAGAATCATTTAAATTATGATTTCTAGGAAATCCAGTAACAAAATCGAGACTAATTATCTCCCATTTCCAGCTAGGAATGGGCAACAGCTGAAGTAATCCAGCTGGGTGTTGATGTTCAGTTTTCACCTGCTGACATTCAAAACACCTAGCGATATACTCTGCCAGTTCAGTCTTCATGTTTGGCCAAAAATATTCTTTTCTTAACATGGTTATAGTCTTTTGATAACTTGGATGACCTGAGTATGGAGTTTTATGGATTTCATCCAAAATTAATAATTTAACTTTAGTTATAATTGGTACATATATTCTGTCTTTATACAATAAAAATTCTTTTGCATTCAAACTGTACCCTTAACTTAAGCTTTCTGTTGGATTTTATTTTGTTTTAGCTTGTAAGTTTTGGTAAATTTCATCTTGTTCTATCCCTGCTTTAAGCTATTCATCCAAATCTGTTGTATAAGTGCTGATAACTGCTGTGAAGTTCAACCTTTCATTCCTACATAATGCATCAAAAACTTTATTTTCTTTACCTTTAATGTGCTGAATTTCGAAATCATACTCACTTAGAAAATCTAGCCACCTAGCTTGTCTGGAATTTAGATTAGGCTGATCTAACAGATATTTTAATCCTTTATTATCAGTCATTAAAATAAATTTTCTGCCAATTAGGTGATGACGCCACATCTCTAGAGCATGTATAACAACAGCTAATTCCAAATCATAAGTTGCATAATTATTTTTATGAATTTTTAATTTCCTAGACTCATAGGAAATAACATGCCCTTCTTGAGTCAGAACACTGCCTAAACCATCATTGCAAGCGTCAGTGCACACTACAAATTCTTTATTTGGATCAACTATTCTTAAAATAGGTGTGCTAGTTAATAAATTTTTTAACTTTTTAAATCTTTCCTCACATTTCTGGTTCGAATCAAATTTCTTTCCTTTCTTCTGCAAATAAATTATCGCATTCATGATTCTCGAAAAACCTTCATTGAACCTCTGGTAATAACCAGTAATTCCCATAAAGGATCGAACATTAGTTACATCCTTGGGAACCGGCCAATCTTCTATCACCTCTATCTTTTTGGGATCCAACAAAATCCCTTCCTTAGTCACCACATGACCTAAGTACTGAATTTTATCTTTAAAGAAATCACATTTACTAAACTTTGCAAAGAGTTGGTGATCTCGTAGCTCTTACAAAACAATTTTTAAATGTTCCTTATGTTCTTCTTCAGTTTTTGAATAGATTAATATGTCATTGATAAACACAACCAAAAACTTATCTAGATACTTATGCACAACGTTGTTCATTAAACACATAAAAACAGTTGGGGCATTAGTAAGCCCGAGTGGCATGATGACAAACTCGTAACAACCATATCGATTTCTAAAAAATGTTTTAAAGATGTCTTCATCTTTAATCTTAACATGATGATATCTAGACCTTAAATCAATTTTCAAAAACACCGTGGCTCCATGTAGTTGATCAAACATATCATCTATGTGATGCAATGGGTATCTATTTTTAATAGTCATCTTATTCAATTGACGGTAATCTATGCAAAGTCGCATGGTTCCGTCCTTTTTCCTAACGAAGATGACAGGTGCCCCCCAAGGAGACACACTAGGTCGAATATACTTTTTTTTCAATAAGTTCTTTTAATTGTGACTTTAGTTCATTCAGTTCCAGTATGTTCATTCAATATGGGGCCTTTGATCTAGGTACTGCACCAGGTACCAGCTCAATGGTAAAATCTAGTTCCCTTTTCGGAGGTAGTCCCGGAATTTCTTATGGAAATACATCCACATATTCTCTTAAGACTGTTATGTCTTCCAATTTTAATTTATCTATTTTATTTAGATTTTCCTCATTAGTTATTGTTACTACATAAACTTTACAACCCTTCCTAACAGCTCTCTTAAGCTGCAAAGCAGAAATATGCCTTATGGTTTTTTTTATAGGGATTCCCTTTACACTTATTGGTTTTCCATCGTTATTTATACACGTAAAGGTTTTATCATAACAATTTAAAATTACCCTATGTTTTTCTAACCAATCCATACCGATGAGTAAGTCATAATAACTAAGAGGTAATAGATTAAGCTTTACAACAGTTTCAAAATGATCCATAACTACTGCACATTCTTTTACAAAACAAGTTACCTTCCTTTTAGCACCAGTGGCTAACTGAACCAACCAAGAATTTTCAAAATTTTCAACAGGAAACTTATATTTTTATACCATTTTGGGTGAAATATAACTGAGACTAGTTCTTGGATCAATTAAAATAGCTATAGGGGTTTGGTTTATCATACCTTCTACTTCCACCATGGAAGTTTGATATTATGCTTGTCAATTCTCCAAGGCTGCATTAATTCGGGGCATAGTCCTCGATAAATCTCCAATGATCATTTCCTCGTGTATGGTATGAATATTACTGACAGTCTTTTTCTGATTTGGATAGATTGAGGCATACTGTGGGCCATTACAGTCCCAGCACTTTATAGGTTCTTTGCGTTCAAATTTATTTGTGTGATTACCATGGTTATTAGTAGATTCTTTACCCTTTGAATTATTCTGATTGCTTGGTGAACTATTCTTATTCCCTTGGAAATTCTTGTTAGCAAAATTTCTAGCCTTATTGTTTTTAGAATTCCTATTGGGCACAAATTCTTTCTTATTTTGATCATAATGGTTATTATTCTTCTTGGCCTTCCAGTTGGCCATGCTCTCTTTCTTCTGATTCTATCCATAACAGAATTTGGCTTTCCTCGTAGCTTCTTCCAGAGTTTTTGGTTTGTCATACTGAATCTTGTCCTTAATATGATAAGGTAGACAGCTGAGGAATCCCTGTACCTTCGGTTTTTCATCTACAAGGTATGGTACATACCTAAGCAGACTTAAAAACATGTTGTTCATATATTTCATAGTCATTGATCCTAATTTAAGCTCATAGAATTCTTTTGCTCTCTCTTCATAGTACTTCTCATACATAAATTTATTTTTAAAGTACCTCTTGAAGGTACTCCAATTTACGTTCTTCTCTTTTATTCCCTTCACTCTTTTCAAGTCCTGCCACCAAATATCAACCTTTCCTAAGAGGTTGTAGATAGCCATTCTAGCCTTTAACCGGTTAGAATAGTTATAAATATGGAAGTACTTCTTCATCCCAGATAACCAAGATTCAGCTTCCTCCCCCTTTTCAGTCTCTCCATTGAATGTTGGTGGTTTTATATTTTTAAAATTCCCTAGAAATTTCCTCATAGGGTTTATATTTTCTCTTTTTAGCATAATGGTTGTCATCACTACTATCACTAGTGGAATGAAAATTACGTTGATCACCAAACACCTCTGAAGATGAGTTGCTTTCATTTCTAGTCTGTTTAATCTTTTTATATTTATGTTGATGACTTGTATCTTCTGATTCAACTCTTTTACCTCTACCATCGGTTTGAAATATTTCTGTTAGGATCTGATTAAAATCTTCTTGAGCCCTCGGAATCCTTTCATTCTCGTGTTTAACAGATTCCATTTCAGATTTTAAGTCTTTTACTGTTTGTAAAAGTTCTGAAAAATTAGTGGTTAGATATTCTTGTATAGGGTCTCTTGGTAAGGTTTTTGGTTTAGTAAATGGAGATTCCTCTTTCACATATTCCTCTAGCCTTTCCATACCTGTTGTTAAACTTCAGAAACAATTTTTTCTGTTGAATAACATTAAAAGAAAATAACATCAGCAAAATAATTTAGATTCACTGTTTCATAGAAAGCAAGTTAGGCTTCATCAAGGCCTAGTGTTTGAACCTTGTGCTCTGATACCACATGTCATAACCCCAAATTTCACAAATTTTTTTTTTTTGATGGAACATAAAATGTATTTAGTCGTAGTTTGTTAACTTCTAGAGCTTAACGGATAAATGAAATAGTTAACAAACTAAAGATTAACTTAAACACATATAAATTAATACTATTTTAATTTCGATATGTGATATACATAATCTGCATTCAGTTGTTTCTAACTACACTGATAGTTTGATTTTGTCAAGTAGGTGAGAAGTTACTTCTTAACTGGGGCTTACTTAGCGATTGGTAACTTATCTGGATTTCTGGATCTTACAGGCTTGACAGGTAAATTTTGAACCAGTAAGAGTTTATTAAGGCATGAATCTAGATATACTTCTTTTATCATAAATATATGACTAGAGTAAAAGTTTCTTAATAGAATTCAAGGGTTCTATGAGGTAACGTAACATTTCTTTTACTTGTTTTGCAACTGTGGCAGTACCTTTAAAATTCATGTCGTAAATATCAATACTATGCCCTACTGATTGTATTTTATCAGAATGACTTCTATTTTAGGTATATATTCTTTCCATCTATACATTACGATGTTTACTAGTTATTCATAGAGCTCATGATTTTTTGTATCAACACTCTTACTGAAAAAAGGATCTTACTGCTGTTGCTATTTACAAACTTTTCAACACTGCTTATGATTATGGAAACAGACCTAAGGCCTTTTATGAAAACAAGCTTACATAGGACTCTTAGCTTTCCCTTTAATTACACTTCAGTAGAGGAAGTTTATCCGCTTATTACTACATTGTATTTATAATTGATCATTTGCATAAATGTCGTCAAGATGTGATTTCTAACTTCCAAGTTTCTTCATGACATAAGTAATGTGATGAAACTACATTATCATATTATTTATTTGAGGATTGTAGTGATGCTATATGTTTTCTTAGACAGTTTTACTATCTTTTACTATCAAGACTAAGCTAGTCTTGATTTGATTACTTATGGAGACCAAACAATTACAACTTCCATGAAGTTCACCTTATTTTTAGTACTATAAACTTCATACAAAAGTAAGAATTTATTCTAGAGAGTAAATACTTTTTATATAGACAATGTTAATTTATAAACTAGATTCTTACTACTAGTCTTACATAAATACTAATTCTAACATCATGGTCTTGATATATATATAATGTATGAATAAATGATTATTGTTGGACTATTGTCTTAAGAGTAAGGGCATATACCCTTCTATGGATCTTTTCATAGTGGTTATTTTACCATAGAAATATTTAATTGTTTATATATAACAAGAGTTAACGATTTCATGTATGAATAGTTCATTACCAACGAAGGTTCCAAGGATTATAATAAAGCAAGGGTTTAACGATACTACAAAAACCTTATTCTTAACATGGCTTGACTTCACAGTTTATCATTTAAATGTAATGTTATGTTTTGATTTTACATAATATATTATCATTGTGATCATTGTGTAGATTATTAACAATAATTCGATTCCCGACAATGCAGTGGAGACTATACAACTCGACCAACTGTGGACTAAATAAATTTGTGGGCACGTGGAACATTCACCACCATGCATTGCATAACTTAGAAGCTCACCATGCAACCCTACTTCTTATTTTTCATCGAGGTTTTTTGTCTCTGCATTGTTTGGTTCACTGCCTCCATGAGGGCTCACTAGTGCTCGCCTCCAGCTCCATTGTTTGTGTAAAGAGGAGTGCTACCACTCTAGTGTAAGGGTTGCGAAGTTCACAACTCGCATTTGGTGTTTTTCTTCCTGCATACAATACTTTGTTGTGTGTGAGGGTAGTGTAGCTCTATCATTAATTTTTAAATGTTGTTTTCTTTCACAGCCATTGCCAAGGCTTACTCCTGTTCCTGTCGTCAATGTAGCATGTACTGTGAGCTCTGTCGACTCTATCACTAGTGAACATGAGGGTTTTGGGATGTTTGTTGTGCTACTTGTGGTGTGGGCTCAAATCCTCCTTGGATTCAAAATATTTCACTTCCAGGTAAAGAAAATCGTCTTATAAATATTATAAGCTTTAAAAAAATTACAGTTACAGTTATAAACTCAGATTCTAACCAAGGTTTGGTCTTCACTTGCAGGTGATGGTTTTCCTTTTCATTTGGAAGAATCCTCTTCACGTTTGGATTGGCATCAAGTCCTACGGGTAAGCCTCGGTTACAATATGGCAAAACCCTGCTTGTATAGACTTAGGGAAACAAAAACGGTTTCAGTTGGGAAGAAGTTACGACCTTGGTTCCTCCAGTATTGGGATGTTTGGTGTTTAGTTTTTAAGATTGGTTTTTCATTATTAAACCCTTGGATATAGCAGTGTGGCTCCAGCATTCAATGCCATGACTTGTACTACTCTTTTCTTGACTTACAAAGAATTTATAGTAATGTAGGTTTTGATAAATTGAATGTTAGTTTTGTTTTTAAAAACCCATGCCACAATGTTGGGAACACTGGCCCTGAGCTGGGTGTTGTAATCTGTTTAAGTTTGTAGCCTTACGGCCTGTCAAAGTAATACATTGGGTTTTTCTTTAAAAATAATTTAATTCAAGCTTTGTCTCATTCTTGTATATTTTGACTCTGTGTTCGTGAGAGTTCTTCCTATTCGACTGTTAATGAAGAATATTACTATCTAATATATTTTGTAATTAGTTTATTGTTATTATAAGACTATAAATTCATAGTGTATACATTATAATATTTATTTACTTGTTCAGATTATACAACTAGGGTTTTCCTAAAAGTGAAACCCTTGTCTATATGAGTTCTTCAATGTATTAATGATTACGTTCGGCTACTTGTTAATTTGGATAAATTATTATTACAGATGTGTTGTGTAAATGTACATTCGTTTTCAGTAAGGACTATAACAATTTACAGTAGATTAAAAGTTTACTTTAATAATTAACCCAGTAAATGGTTTGCAGCTTCGATGTTTTATTTATAATATTTAAAGAACTTGGTTAGGGTTTCAACCATGAAGTTTCATAATTACAGGTATAATCCTGTTTAATAATTATAAGATAGTTCTTCATAGTAAATATTTAGTTTATACTAGTTATTAATTATATTTTCATTGCTTTTATTTAATAAACTGTCTAGTAGAATTTACTCAGTGTTTTTAAAATGATCAAGCATAAATTCGGTAACTCAGTTTACTCTTTTTAATCTAAGTACTTTTAAATTTTACCCTATTTTGTTTATAGTAAAAATTAGTCCTCGATTTAGTTGATAATGTTAGAAAATAAACTATGTGAACTGTAGTTGTTTATTTACTTAACTGTATGTAATTCATGTAAGTCTAATGTGATTTTCCTGTTGCATTTCATGCAGTTACTAAGTGGAAAGAGAGAAGTATAAACACATCATAACACTCTTTAACTTCCATAATATTTTAACATGAAATAAATTACTCTACTGCGCGTAAATACCCAGACTAGAAATTATTTTCTATTCTAACACATTACTCTTCAAATACATTTCTTCAATAATATACAAAGACTACTAAATTCTAACATTTACAAACTGAATATTTAACATTCATATAACAATCAAAATCAGATTTATCTATCTAACACAATTAAAAAAAATAATGTAGAACCTATTTAGGACAAACGACAACAGTGTTAGGAGACCGTTCCCCCCTACCAATCTCCTAGAGAGCGCTCAAACAACGCTTTCTCAAGACCACTGATCCTTTTCTTGGTCTTGTTGGCTGAGATCTAGTGGAGAAGAAAATAGTAGACTAGTTCAAAAACTTAGTAAAACACCCTGCTCTCAGCAGTAAGATCTTTCAGCTTAAAAGTTGCACTAGATCCCTCAGTAGTTATCCCCTCAAACTCTTTCCACAATTCCCTTCAATTGAATTTATTTGAAGTACATTCATTCACCTAAATGATCACTTCTCTAGAATGAGCAGCCTCAGCTCTCCTCAATGGGAATTTTTATAAAGATTGCCTAGGTCTTTTAGGTCAGTTGTCATTAATTGAGCCACCTGCTCTGATTCCACTTTCTTTGGGAATCAAGACCCCAAATGTAGGGAGGTTGCCACCTGCAATAGTTGGAAGTGGTTTGGGGATGCTGCCACATGTCAGTTTGCTCTCCACCGAGTCTCATGCACCAATTTGACCAGTAAACACTCTTTTAACAGCTCTCCTAAGCCGTTGTCTCTTCCTTTATTTATTTATAAATAAATATTCCGAATTACATTAAATATCCGTAACTCTGATGAGTCATCAATTACAACTTACCATAAAAAAGTTAACATATTGTCTTCAAATAATATAAAATTGTTTTTTTACAAAATTGGGGCATGTGACATCCACTACATACTTTTATTTTTCAAGGGAGATTCCATATGCATTCTGCCACACCTCAATGCCTAGGAAGTAGTGCATAATATCTAAGTCCTTCATATCGAACTTGGAAGCAAGTCTACTTCTTGCAACTTGAATGAGTTCCTCTTTTCTGCTAAGAACAAGTCATTGACATATAACAGGAGCATCACTGGTCTTCTGCATTCAACCTTGAAGAAAAGGTTGGAATATTCTTCACTCTCAGTAAAGACTAGATCCATCAGTAAGATCTCCATCCTGTCGTACCATGTTGAACCTAAGGATCTTCTATAGTCAGTCCCTATGAAGTGAAACATCATTCTCCCTCTGCCTTTCGTACTCTATACATTGAAACATTCTGTACTTGAGTGACAAGTAGCTTCCTCTACTACTAATATTCTATGTCTCCATATAGGGTCACTGGATACCAAGATATTCTATCTTGAACCTTTTCAAAAGTTCTTCTCACACCCATCTGTGTGCTTGTCATCCTTTATAGGATTTCATATTCAACCTTGTAGCAAAGGTTAAAATATTCATCACTCTAGGTGATCTTGAAGTTCCTCATGTATGTGTTATCCCATCAGTGTCTTCTGAGCTCATACAAGGCCTTATTTAATTTTCACACATGAGTCTACCTGCCATGTGTCTCAACTCCCACTGGCTGCAAATTTCTCTTCGTAGTCTATGCCTTCTTTTTGTGAGAATATTCATGCTATGAATCTTTCCTTGTATCCCACATTCTTCTCTTCAAGTATTGATACCGCATCCTAGACATCATTCTTCATGATCTCGTACTCTCCTTCCCTTTCTTCTTGGCTACTTCTTCATAGCTGGAAGGTTCTGCATCAATGATGTATCTCAACAGTGTCTCATAACTGCACTGTGTCCAGGACCTCTTTCTTTCTTTGAAAGTATCATCATATTATCCTTCGTTTTGGATCATTTCTTGAACTGTCATCACTTGTCCTTCGGAACAAGTCTCATCCTTCTTTTCTCATACGTGATTGTACACGATCTTTCCTACAAGTCAAATGAATTAGTTGTATGTTTAGAAACATTCCATAAGGTATATTCATAATGAAAAATTCTTTTGCATAAATATATAATCATGCAACTATTTTAGCCAGTACAACATTCATCCATATCTGACAGAAACTTTATAGATGCCTTCCATCTCTACCAAGACATCATTGAGATTGTGCACTAATCCAATATATCAGAAAGAAGGTTTCATTATAGATAAGTAGCAAGGGAGAGTTGTATAGCACCATGAGATACTTACCCACCACATGCATATTAGTAGTATACTTCCATTAATGCAAACATTCTATCATGCATAATACATCAGCTGAGTATATAAAAATGAATAACAACAACAATATCATGAAATGAAAATTGAATACTTATATTTATTTGTTTCATGGGTAGAATCCTTTCAGCTTCATCATCTTCTTCATTCATAACAGCATAATTTTCTTATCCAAATGCTCAATATGGATAAGAGGCTCTTCAAGAATTGATTTCTCCGTATTCCTCATCGCTTGAGGGATCTTCTTTCAATCGTAAGCACTTTATCTTCAGTTGCTATCATATTCTCTTTTATTATTATGGGTCGAGCTTCATCTTGTGTGTGCTATTCCTAGAGTATGCTGAAAGTAATCACTTCCTCCTAGCACACATTCCTTGAATGAATGAATCCCATGATCCTGGGAGGCCACTCAAGGTGGTTATAATAGTATCTTATTCTTCTTTGACTACCTCATCATCGCATCAAACCATTCCTTTTGGTGTCTATGAGGGATGAGATGATATTTAATAGAATCTTCAATGTTTCTCTTAGATATGGCCATAGCAGTATATCCCTCTGTCTCCTAGACCTTTCTTACTGAAATACTGATCCAAGTCAATTTCTTGAAGGATCACGGAGTTCCTACACTTCATCCGATTTATATTCTTTTCTTCAAATATCTTGGTCAAAGAATCAAACATATAATTAACTGTCTTAAGGGAAGACATTTGTGGTATAAAGTGATCCTTTATTGAATCAACAATGACCTTCTTGTCCTTGACCAAGTTCTTCTTGTGTAAGGATTTTAGCCTCATCTCCCTCTGGATCTAGAACTCCTCCAATTATGTAGGTGTCCAATTCATTTTCTTCAAGAACTAGTGAAATCATATACTTCCATGCTTGGAAGTTGTCATCTTCACTAAGATTTTCATCAATATGGTGTGATTAGTCATCTTGAAATGAGAACCTCAATTGTAAATAGCAAAAGATTAGATCTTACAGATTTGAGGTGTCAATCCTAGTTCTAGTTCTGGCTGATCTAGGCTTTGTTAGAGAAACTCTTATTTTCAAAACTTGGAATCTTTCATATCTGATTGGATAGAAATATGGGCCTCTTCAAGGAGATATTTCCAATGTACTCCTTTTCTAAAAACAATGGAGGGAAGCCATAGTTTTTCAATTTCCTCTGCAGAAATGCCTAATATTGTTTCCACTGTATCTCTGAAATTACTGCTCCTCTATGTCTGCGATTTCATAATCAGGTAATCGAGTCTTCCCTATTTCCAACACCACAGGTTTTACCAGAATTGGTTTCACCAATTGGGACTTATGAGAGTTTTCCCAAGGTGACTTATTTCAGGATTGTTCAGCATAGAGAACTTGTATGGACTTCCAAATGTCCCTTTTTCATCATCAGGATTTAAAACATTCATAGAAATTAAAGCCCGTCTTCTATCAAGAACAACTTGCAAAATTTCATTTCGACCTTTGTAGCCTGACATATAGCAATTATCCCTAGGTGTCCTATTTAGGGATGAATCCTGGAAGAGTCCGGAACATTGATTTGGAGGAATCATATATCCCATTATATATCGCGTCCAAGGATAAAAGTTTTACACAGGGTACATTAGGATTTTATCTTTGGCCTATAAAACTTTCGGCTACTGAGACTTCTTCAATATTGAGATATAGCGAATGTACCAAAAGTACCAGTTTTAGTATTTTAGGGTTTTTTAGGCCTGGGGTCAAATTAGGGTTTGAATTTCCTGGAGTTTTACCCAACCAAAAACTTCTACCTTGGTCTCTAAAAAGCCCTAATTTTCGGCAGCAAAAACTGAAAATGCCTAGAATCAAATTATTCTTCAACAAAAAGATGTGTCCTTCAATGGAGAGTTATCCTAGCCTCCTTTTGCTGATGGATTGTGGAGAGGGACCCAAAAAGTAAGAAGCCCTAGCTTCTGCAGTTGCACAGTCTCTTGTTCTTAGGTTAGCTCTGATACCATGTTAGATTTTTATCATTTAAGCAATATGATCTTAGGATCTTATCTGAGAGAATAAAATGCACATCAATCAATCATAAGAGATAATAGACACCAAGATTTATCCTTGGGGAAAACATAAAGTAAAAACCTCGCAACTTCCTTAGAGATAGAACGAGCACCAACGGTAGCAGTAAAACCAAAAAACATAAAATATGATCTCCAATATTTGTTCTCTCTCTCACTTGTGTAACAAATTCCTCTCTCACTCATGCTCTCCAATTGAGTGTGTGTGTGTGTCAAATAGAGAGTTTCACTCTCTATTTATACTAGTTTCTGACTTCACAACTACTTACCAGGCACGAAATCTCTAGCAAAGTCTAATAACCCTAGTGCCCCTCAACTGTGGGGACTTTGTTGATGTATTTGTAACTTCGGAATGTATTTATCTGTATATCTTATGTATTGTACCCTGATGTTTATTCCGGGATGTGTCTGTAATGTATTTGAGTCATTTCATACTCTGATTTTTATTCCGAGAAGTTTCTATAATGTAAACAAGTCATGTCAAGTCATTGTGGGTAACCCTCCTATTGATCAAGGGTTAAAGTCCCCATAGTTGTGGGGCCCTAGGGTTATTAGACTATCCTAGAGATGTCGACCCTAGGTGAGTCATTGTAAGTTTGGGTAATAGTATCCACCATTGTGTTAAGGATAAACCTCCTTATTGGTCGGAGGAGGCAAAGTCACCAAAATTTGTGGGGCACTAGGGTTATTAGACACTCCTAGAGATGTTGGCTCTAGTAAGTAATTGTTAAGTGAGGACGACATGTTGGAGTGGGTTTCAAGTGAATGAAAGAATATAAATAGAGAGTAATCCTCTCTATTTATCACACACATACTCACTCATCTATTTGTAACTTCGGAATGTATTCATCTATGTATCTTATGTCTTCTAACCTGATGTTTATTCCGGGATGTATCTATTATGTAATTGAGTCATGTTGCCATGCCTTGATGTTCTGATTGGGAGGATCTGTAATGTAAAAAATTCATGTCAAGTCATAGTGGGTAACCCTCCTATTGTCTAAGGGTTAAAGTCGCAGCAATTCTGGGGCACTAGGGTTATTAGACTCTCCTAGTAGAGGTCATCCCTAGTAGGGTTTTAGTCATGCTAGTATTATTATAAATAGAGAGGTGACTTCTCTGTTTAGCACACAACTCTTACCCACTCAAGTGTAGCACATAGTTGAGGAAGGAGAAGACACTGGGGCTAGATAGGAAGAAGGTTACTGCTGTCGGGAGATCACTTACTGTTTTGGGATTTTTTATTTTGGTGTCAACTCTTTCTCTGAGGAAGTTGTGGGGTTTTATCCATTTATGGTTTCCCCAAGGAAAAACACTGTGTTCATTGTCTCTTGTGTTTGATTGTTGTACTTGTTATTCTCTCAGTTAAAGATCCTAATAATGCTAGCTTAATGTTGAAAAACTAACATGGTATCAGAGTTATCCTGAGAAGAAGACACTATGTAGCTGTGGGAACTAGCACTTCCTAGTTTGTGTATCTTCCTCATATTTTCAGCAAAAGTAAGGTGGAATAACTCTCCTCCTTAGGGCCCATTTTTATGTTGAAGCAAAATCCAATTCTGAGGTTTTTCAGTTTTGGACCCGACACTGCTGCCAGAAATTAGGGCTTTTCACACAAGAGGAATTTTTTAGTGATCATAGGCCTAGATTGATCTCCTCCAAAAAATAGAAGTTAGGGATAAATTTCAAGGAATTTGGGTGGACAGAACTCCGAAAAAGTGAAACCCTAATTTGCTCCTAAACCAGTACTGCAGTATTTCACTCCAAATCCAGATCCGACATCTTGACCTGGTAAGATCTAAATCTTTGTATTTCCATTTGAGGTTCTCAATTAAGATGTCTCATCATACCAAGCTTGATCAAAAGCTTGAGGGAGCCGATAACTTTCAAGCCTGGAAGTGTAGGATCTCCCTAGTCCTGGAAGAAAATGACTTGGACTCCTACATCCATGAGGAGGTTCCAGTTCCAGAGGGAGATGAGGCTAAGGCCTTGCATAAGAAGAAGATGGTTATAGAAAAGAGGATCATTGTTGATTCTATCAAGGATCACCTTATCCCATAATGTCCTCCCTCAAGACACCTAAAGTTATGTTTGATGCCCTAACCAAATTGTTTGAAGGGAAGAACATAAACTGGAAGATGTCTCTGAGGAATCAACTAAAGAATGTGAAGATCCAGAATGCAGAGACCATACAGTCTTAATTCACAAGGGTTTCTCAGATCAAGGAACAATTGGAAGTAGTAGATGAAGAAGTGGAGAATGCAGAAATTGTGATGACCACCTTGAATGGTCTCCCTAGGACATGGGACTCTTTCATTCAAGGGATCTGTGCTAGAAAGAAGTTAGTCAAGTTCAGCAAACTGTGGGAAGAATGTTATCAAGAAGAAGCTTGGATAACAGCTTGAGAAGAGAAGATGGGAAGTGAAGATCAAGCTCTCATAGTACAATCCAAGAAACCCAGATCTAGCCATCATAGAAGTAAGCACTCTCATCATAGGAATAACTCTAGAAATCCTAGAGATAAGTCTAAGTACATTTGCTATACATGTGATGAAAAATGACACTTTGCTAGGGATTGTCCTAAGAACAAAAGTAGCTCTCACAAGAAGAAGGGACACAAGAGAAGACATCATGCTCATGCTGCAGAGGATGATGAACCTTCATCAAAGAGAACTAGATATGAAAGTGAATATTCTTCAAGCGAGGATGAATATGTTTTGATCTCCATTATCATAGGTAACATTACTCATGGAAGTGATGATTGGCTTATAGATAGTGGGGCTTCCAAACATATGACTGGATTCAAGGAATCCTTTGTGAAACACTCAGAACATGAATCACCTCACAAGGTGAAGCTAGGAGATGCTTACCAATATCCAATAAAAGGTAGTGGGGAATCTTCCTATAAACTAGACTCTAGAAATTCTATAACAATGACGGAAGTGTTGTTTGTGTCAGGACTCAAGAAGAACCTTAAACTAGATCCTTCGGGAAAGAAGGGTATATTTGTGGCATACTCTAAAAGCTCGAAGGCTTACAAAATATATTTCCTAGGATACACCTTGAGCCAGTTCTTAAAAGATCCAAGAAATGTTCACTTGATTGCTGCAAAGCATATTCTGAGGTACCTGAGGGGTATAGTTGATTATGGGCTCAAGTACGAGGAAAATTAGAAGATTAACCTGGAGGGTTATTTTTATTAAATTGGGTAGGCAGTGCCATCGATAGGAAGAGCACTTTAGGGTGTTGCTTCAGTATGGGATTAGGTGTGATCTCTTGGTTTAGAAGGAAGCAATTTTGTGTGGCACTGAGTACAGCTGAAGCAGAGTATGTCACAGCTTGTTCAGCTAATTGTGAGGCAGTATGGCTGAGAAAGCTATTGTTTGATATATTTGATCTCCAGTTGGATGCTACTTGTATACATTGTGACAACCAGAGTTGCGTGAAGTTTTCAGAGAATCTAGTGTTCCATGACAAGTCAAAGCATATCGAGATCAAGTATCACGATATCAGGGATATGGTGCAGAGGGGAGCAGTGAAGCTCTAGTATGGTGTGACAGAGGAACAAATAGCTGATGTATTGACAAAGCCATTGGCTAGGATGAAGTTTGAGTACTTCAGGGAGAAGCTTGGTGATGAGACCCATAGCCATTCTGACATGGTGAGAGGATTGGTTCCTTCCATGGTCATATGTAAGGGTTGAACCATTATGTCATGGTGAGAGGATTGGTTCCTTCCATGTTAGATATGAGTGTTGAGATCCATAGCCATTCTGATGAGTAGGTCAGATATAAGGGCTGAGCCATTCTGTCATGGTGAGAGGATTGGTTCCTTCCATGTCAGATATGAGTGCTAGCCATTTTGTTGAGTATGGTAGATGTAATGGAAACTGCCATTCTGGGAATGGAGGCACCTGGTCAGTTACCAGGAAAAATCAGTCTAGGACTGAGAAGACATTCTTATGTGATAGAGGGATGTGTTCCCACTTGATCAGATGTAAGGGTTGAACCATTATGTCATGGGTAAAGGATTAAGTTCCTCCCATGTTAGATGTGAGTGTTGGCCATTCTGACGAGTAGGTCAGATGTAAGGGCAATTGCCATTCTGGGAATGGAGGCACCTGGTCAGTTACTAGGTAGCTCAGTCTGGGATTGGGGGCCATTCTGATGCGATGGTAGGATTAGTTCCTCCATGATCAGATGTGAGTGCATGCCCTTTCTGATGTGGTGCTTCGTGCATGGTCATATTGTAAGTGCAGATCCCTTTCTGATGTGCTGCTTTGTGCATGGTCGGATTGTAAGTGTTGAGCCCTTTTGATGCAGTGCTTTCGAGCATGATTAACTATAAGTGGTGTGCCTTTCTGGCAGGATGAGGTCAGATGTAAGTGCAGATCCTTTTTGATGCGGTGTTCTTACACATGGTTGGATATAAGTGCTGAGCCTTTCTGACAAGATGAGGTCAAATGTGAGTGCTAGGCCTTATTGGGGCGCGCATCCTAACGGTCCTTAAGGTGGGTAAATCCGTGGAGTTATGGGATTTTGTAAGCGGAGTTACGACTCAAAATGGTCTTAGGGGTGTTGGGGTTGAGCCAAAGTCCTCTTTTTGTAATAAAACCATGGTTTAAATCCAGGGTTTAGGGTTCGGGGTGCCCATGGTTTAAGCCCATGGTTTTGTAATAAATGCACTATAAATAAGCACTCTTGTAAAGAAGTCAATTTAGGCTTTTGATGTAAGATGAATTAAGGCGAAGCTAAGGCTATTTTGTAAGAAAAGGTTAAGTCCCAGCTGTGTGCATGGACGACCTCTGCAGCTGTGTGTGCAGAGGCCTGCAGCTATGTGCATGACTTTGAGAACTTGAAGGGATTTGCAGCTGAGTGCGCAGATCAGAACTGTGGTTTTTGTAAAGAGTTGAATAAAACACATTTCTGTGGACGTAACCCCTATACTGGGGGTGAACCACGTTATATCGTGTGTTTTGGTTTTTGTTGTGTTGTTTTTTTGTTCTTTATGCATTGATAAATATACATCTAATAAGTAAGATCACTGCTAAATATTAATGTCACTGGAATTCCCAGTAAAGGGTTAAGCAAGGCACTGTTTGTTTATCTAACCACGAAGATAAATAAGTAACTATTAAATCTCTGGATTGTATGATTATAAGTATTAGAAGCTAAAGGTACAGTAATATCCCTCTTCTGCTTGCAGAAACCTGATTCTGTGACACCCCATAGCTGTTTCGGGTGAGACTGGAACCTGTTCGCATGTTGTTGCCAAAAGGGCCAACACTGTGGGTCTTTTGTTGGTGCGAAGTTAATAGTAAAAATCCTGGGTCTGCCCTTTAGCCCAACAAATTGGTTCCGTTTTCGGTTGAACTTAGTATCTGCTCAAGATGGGTTTACGTCGTACATTGAGGGCTATGTTCTGGAGACCCTCTGTGAAGGAAATCAGTGATTGGCTTGATGAAACTTATCTAAAATTCACTGAGCAAGAGAACAAAGATCCGTGTCGTAGTGCCAATAAATTTTTACAAAGGTATGTTTTCTGTGATGTTTATGAAATTTTCTTTGGTAGTATCCACATAGAGTTGCACCAGTGGTTATCCAGGTTAACAGAGAGAAGGACAAAATTCCAAGAACGTCAGCTTTTTAATTGGACCCCTGTAAGAATTAATATACTGAAAAGGGTGAACAACGAGATATCCCACGCTGTTGATTTCTGGACAACGCGAACCCTTGAAGCATTTGTGATGGAGTTCGCGATCGACACGAGTACTTCCTTTAGCGAAGCCGAGCGGTAGTTTTTCAAAGGACCAAGGGGTAAGTTTTTCAATTCATTTAGTTTGAGAATTAAAATGCTATTAGCTGAAAAAGGTATATTGCTAATTGAATTAGACTGTTAGATTTAGTATAACTAACCTATGTTTACGAGTGAAAATACCTTCGACGAGCAAAATGGTTTGCTGCGAAGTGGCAAAAGGTACAAGAGAGATTTTGGATCCTATTCCTAGGGTCAGTATACCGAGTATTCCCCTGTAAATCCTGTAGATTCAGAACCCAAAGAAACCCCTTCTATTGGAAACCCTCCGGTAACCCCACAGGGAAGACCTATTATCCCTTAGAACCTGTCGCAGTCTGAAAGTCACCTTAGTTCAAGTATTCCTGTCGCAGGTCAGTCTACCCCAGTAAGCTCCCCCCCGCCTACTTCCAGTCCCCCTCCAACCCCCCCTAGATCCACTATGGCCCACATGCATGATGATATTAAGCTACCTATTTTCAAAGGAACTAGATTAGAGGATCCAGAACAGTTATGGTTTTTATGTGAAGCAGTGTGGACTACTAAGACCATTACGGATCAAGATACAAAAAGAGCCCAGCTGGTTACTTCTTTCAGAGACCATGCTCTGACCTAGTTCATGAAGTTTTCTAGCACTCATAACCATGCATTCACTGATATAAAAGCAGCAATGATAAAGGAATTTAAGAAGCCGAAATCAGAGTCACAGTGTATCACTGAATTGAAAGAGATTCAGCAGAGGCGCAACGAATCAGTGTGGGACATTGATCAAAGATTCAAAGTTCTGCTAGACCAAGTTAGTTTCCCCATTGGACCTGTGTAGCACAAGGAATGGTTCATTGCAGTGTTGCTACCACATATCAGAACTCCACTCATGCAACAGAAGGTTGTTGACCAGTAGGAGGCTCTGGAAATTGCGATGAAGCTTGAAACCGCTCCTGTTGAAGATTATTCTGGTATTGCTCAAATCCAAGCACAGTTGGCAGCGATGGCTCTGGAGCTTCGTGATATGAAGAAAGGAAAATCTGGTCATGAAGAGGTTTGGTGTACACAATGTCGGACAGAAGGTCACGATAAGAAACAATGTCCTGTGGTAAGAAATTACCTGAATACTGGTGCGCCAAACCCGTTCAACCCTAATGTTCTATATTGTGAGATCTATCGGACAACTGGAAAGCATCGACCTGAGAATTGCTATATGCTATAGAAATTCCGAGCAAGTCCCCAAGAACCCCTATTGTAACTTCTGTAAGTCCATAGGAAATAATGAAGATGAGTGTCGCAGTCATGACCTCATGAGAGAATGCACCTATGACGCCTATCGGGTACACAATGAGGGATAGAGCAATGATGGCTTTGGTTACCGCGGTGGTGCATCAGGTAGAGGTGCTTTTGGAGGTCATGGTCATGGTGGTATGGCCAGAAGAGGACGAGGCTAGGTTTTGTGTTACAACTGTAACCAGGCCAGGCATCTAGCGAGAGACTATTAGAACCCAACTACGACATGTCGGTATTGCCGAGCATTAGATCATGTGGTCGAGCAGTGCCTGCAGTTGATAGTGAAGATTCAGGAAAGAAACAGTGCCCCCACTTAGAATATTCAGATTATTTCCGTCGAGTAAAGACCTGTCCTAGCCATTAATGTTGTTACCCAGAGTGGAGCTACGACGGAAGCACAGAATAAGGAGAAACAGCCTGACGAGGCTTGGGTTCATAAGGCCCCAGCAAAAGTGCCAGCATCTGATGTCGAAAGAGAAAAAGAGACATTCATGGAAGCCAAGAGAGATTTTGCTTCTCCTAGCACATCAGTAGGACCTACGCAACAACATCAGCAGCAGTCGCAGATGCAAGAAGCTTCGACAGACGAAGTAAGTACACTGTCCTCCTTTTTACAGAGTTGTCTAAATCTCTTACAAAATTAGAATGCTTTAAGTGAGTTACAGAAAGTTATTGCTTCCTGTGAACCTCAGCAAAGTTCTGGTCAGGAAAAAGCTGTTAATAGAGTCAGGAGAAATAGCAGGGAAATGAGATTGAATGCTTAGATCAGAGAGTATGATATGACTGATGTTATCTTGGACCTAGGCTCAAAGGTAAATGTCTTAACTAAGTAAACCTGGGAACAAATGGGAAAACCTACCTTTGATTGGTCCACTATATAGTTGAGATTAGCCAATTAGCAGAAGATTGTACCCCTAGGACGACTCCCTAATGTCCCAGTATATATTGATGGCATCTGTACTGTAGCAGACTTCGAAGTTATTGAGATGATTAACGACAGCAACCCCTATCCAGCCTTGTTAGGAATTCAATGGGCAATGGAAAATGCTGCAGTCATTAACCTGAAGAAGAGACAGATGACTTTTGAAGGGAAAGAACTGAGAGTCACAGTCCCATTGGATCCTTCTCAAGGAGAAATATACACAGAGCTAGTAAGAGATGAAGACCAGGATGTTTTGGACGACATCTACAATATCACAGTGAAAAAAGAATATTATGTTGATCCTACTGCCGAAGGTATCATGGATTGGCAGTGTGACAGCTCCTGCATGACATATTTAGATGATGGCCTAGAGAATTGGCAGAATAGACTGTATGCGCTACATGGCCATCCATGTGCCAGAATTACCAAGTCTCTCAGATGGCTTGGCTCACAGACAAGAACCTTACCTTTTTTTGATGGTTCGACAGACCCAGAAGAGTTTATTGTGCAATTCTTAGAGCAGGTACCTGACTCATAGAAAATGGAGACTCTGGATTCAGCATTCAGAGCCACAGCAGCCAGATGGTGGAATGGTCACAAAAAGTACATTCATAGTTAGGAAGCATGCCAGAAGTCCCTTTACCTAAGATTCAGGGACCAACCTCAGGAGGTGCGAAGCAGGTTTAATGGTAAGACTAGTCCTCAGGGACATTTGGAGCAATGCTATGAGGCATGGAAGCATGTACCTCATGAAGAATGGGTACATAGGTTTGTGCACACCCTGGAACCTATAGCAAAGAACTGGTATGAGGATTTCAAGCTTCGCCATGGTACTGTAAGTTGGGATTGTCTTTTTGATAGTTTTGTGCTGACATTTTCTATTAATGAGGTTTCTCCTGCTTTGGAAACAGCTGTTAGGTTGATCCATACTAAAGTATTTGATGATCAAGAAATAGCAGAATACCAACCTAATTAGAAGGCACAGGAAGCCAATGCAGTAGAATGTTATAACCTTGCAATTGACGAGGATGATGATCCGCGCAACATTAACATTTTTGAGTCAGAATAACACTGCGAAGTACATGGACCAGCAGTTGAGGCACTTGAAGTGACTCAACCCCTGAAGACGCAGACCGTAAACATTGGGTCAGACGAAAACCCTAAGTATGCTACCATTGGAGATTATTGGGATGACGAAAATGGTAAGCAAGGTGACCCAACTTCTCCATGAATATCAGGATCTATTTCCGACAAAGTTCTCAGAGATGAAAGGTATCCTTGGGGATATAGGAGTGATAAATATCCCTTTGAAACTTGATGCGAATCCTGTGAAACAGTGCCCTTATAGGATGAACCCTAAGTAAAAGGAAAAATTCCGAATGGAGCTGGATAAGATGCTTACTGCAGGAATCATTGAGCCTATTGAAGAGTTTGAGTCGGTCAGTCCTATGGTGGTGCAAGAAAAGAATACTAAGGGAGAAATCAGAATCTATGTTGATCTGAGGAAGCTGAATGATGCCTATTTGCATGATCATTTCCCCACTCCCTTTACAGATGAAGTTTTAGACAATGTTGGAGGTCAAGAAGTGTACTCTTTTACTAATGGATTTTCAGGTTACCATCAGATTCAAATTGCTCTAGAAGATCGACATAAGACAACCTTTGCTATAGAAATGGGATCCTTCCAGTATACAGTTATGCCATTTGGATTGAAGAATGCACCTACCATGTTTTATCGAGTAGTCATCTCTGCTTTTAAGGAATTCATAAATAAATTATTAGAAGTTTATTTTGATGATTGGACTATCTTCAGGTTAGTAAAATACCACATAGCTAGTTTAAGACTTATGTTGGACGAATGTAGATAGCATCAGATTTCCTTGAACTTGAAAAAGTGTATCTTTTGTGCCCCTTTTGGAATTCTGCTAGGTCACATTGTCTGTAAGCAAGGATTGATGATGGATCCTGCGAAGATAGCCATTATTGTGAACCTTCCACCTCTGAAGTCTGTTAAACAACTGTGCACTACGCTTGGTCATACTGGTTATTATAGGAAATTCATTAAAGGATATGCTCAGATAACAACCCCTATGGAAAAGCAGTTGAAGAAAGATATTAGGTTTGAATGGACACCTGAGTGTCAAGCAAGCTTGGATATTTTGAAGGAAAAGATGGTAACTACCCCTATCTTAGTATTCCCTGATTGGAATAAGGAGTTTCATGTGCATGTCGACGCATCCTCCATTTCTCTGGGAATAGTATTGGCTCAGTTAGGTGAAGGTAATATCGATCACCCTATTTCTTTTGCAAGTAGAAAATTGTCCACAACAGAAAAAAAATTATACTACCACAGAACAAGAAGGTTTAGTTATGGTTTATGCATTATAGAAGTTTCTACATTATCTGTTAGGATCTCATTTTAAGATGTTCACTGATCACTCTGCTTTGAAGTATTTGGTTAACAAGCCTGTGCTAGGTGGAAGGATATGCAGATGGTTGATTCTATTTTAGGAATATGACTTTGAGATCATAGTCAAACCTAGAAGACTGAACCTAGGTCCTGACCACTTGTCGAGGCTCGAGTCAGGAGAAGAACCCATTAGCTTGGACGAAGGTCTTCCTGATGCGCAGTTGTTTCCCATCCAGATGGTTGATGATTATTTCCAGGATATTGTTCAGTATTTGTCTATAGGTTTTTGCACCCGTCGAAATGACAACGCAGCAGAAGAAATAGTTGGTGGTTAGAGCAGCCGACTTTACCTTAATAGAAGGAGAGCTATATAAGATGGGACCAAATGAAATACTCTGGAGATGCGTCCTGGAGCATGAAAAGCCATTAATTTTGGCTAAGGCACACTCTGGCATAGCAAGAGGTCATTAAGGAGGAAAAGCTACAACACAGAAGATTCTAACAGTTGGATTGTGGTGGCCCACAATTCATAAGGATGAAAGAGAATATTGCCGCAGTTACGACATTTGTCAGAGGATAGGAAAACCATCCAAGAGGGATGAGATGCCTCTAGTTCCGCAGGTAACTTTACAACCCTTTGATAAATGGGATATTGATTTTGTTGGACCTATCAATCCCCGTGCAACGAAATCCGGAGCAAGATACATTATTACAGCAACTAACTACCTTACGCGTTGGGCTGAAGCTCAACCAGTCAAGACCTGTAGTGCCGCTACAGCCGTGAAGTTTATTTTCGATAACATCCTGTCAAGATTTGGGTGTCCTTAGAATTCTTATGAGTGATCAAGGATCACATTTCTTAAATAAGACTATTGAAGTATTGACTGAAGAATTTCAAGTATATCATCAGAAGAGTACTACCTATCATCCTCAAGCAAATGGAGCTGTCGAAGCCTTTAACAAGATCCTTGAACACGCTCTGACGAAGGTTTGCAATGCTAACAGAAATGATTGGGACCTTCGAATTCCAGCAGTACTATGGGCTTATAGAACCACCTGCAAGAAGTTGACAGGCCATACACCTTTTAGGTTGGTTTATGGACAAGAAGTAGTCATGCCCATGGAGTACATTGTCCCTAGCCTCAAAATATCTGCTTTTATAGAGATGGATGACCCAGATATGATGAAAGAAAGGTTGGAAAAGATACTAGAACTTGAAGAGGACAGATTCATTGCAGGGTTCCAGCAGCAAGTACAAAAAGCTAGAGAAAAATCATGGCATGATAGACACATCAAGAAGAAGCAGTTCTAGCAGGGTGATCTTATGCTCTTATATGACAGCAAATTCATGAAATTCCCGGGTAAGTTCAAGACACATTGGAAAGGACCATACATAGTGCAGAAAGTTACTGATGGTGGCGTAGTCCAGTTAGCTAAATTGAATGGAGAAATTTTACCTTCCATGGTGAATGGAAGTAGGTTAAAGAAGTACAGGTACAAACCGGGACCCCTTTATCAGGAGTAACAGCATGAAGGACAGTCTAAGTACCAAGAACAGTTGGAATTGGGTACTAGACTATAATGAAGCTGTTCTCAAAGCTACGAAGTGTTGAAGACTGTCAAAGCCTGAAGGTTGAAGTTTGATTGCGGTATAGGTCAGGATGGGTCAAAGGTGCATATTGTGTCGAAGGTACTTATCAAGGTGAAGTTGAAGTTAGTAGTTATGTCGAAGATCAAAGGTGTGTCGCAGCCTAAAATGTGACAGATGGGACAAACTACACTTGGCGGCACCGGCATGAGAACTACCCTGACTGCCTGTAATAATGAGATTTTAGGAAAATCTGGCGCCGTGTGGACAGGATTTCTGCCACTCCATCAGATTCGGTGTCATTAATGCACCATGATGATATATTTTGTTGCATGATTCTATAAGATGATACACCAGCTTGCAACTCCTGCATTGTGCATCTCTTTGAGTTTCTTCAGTTAGAACCATGTCGAATGATCGTGAAGTCCAGGAGTTATTATGATTCGTTAGGGAGAGAGCTCTGCTGAACCTTTTGAGCAATCCACCCGTGCAACCATGTTCGACCAAGGCACAAAGAAAGGCAGAAGTTCACTCTAAGAGGAAGGAAGAAAGGCAGAAGTGCGCTCTAAGCCGCATGAAGAAAAGCACCAGCCTTCACAGGAAACCTCTGAAACATCCCAATATGTATCCTCTTGGTTTGGCAGAACCGAGGTGGGTGTTTGTCTTATGCACCATGACACATAATTTTGGGTACCCTAAGTTGTGGATGGTCAAATTTTTGGCAAGCAGATTGAAGGATGGGGTCACTGATAGATCCAGAAGTCCTTAACCGGCAAAGGAAAAAGCAGCTGACAACCGCATGTATGGCTTCGGCAAGCAGCGCACTATGTTTCGCCAACAAGATTCTACCACCAGAAAAGCAGCTGAGTGTCCTGGGACGGGACACTGGTGAGTCTTAGAGGCATGTTGGGGCGCGCACTCTAATGGTCCTTAAGGTGGGTAACTCTGCGGAGTTATGGGATTTTGTAAGCGGAGTTACGACTCAAAATAGTCTTAGGGGTGTCGGGGTTGAGTCAAAGTCCTCTTTTTGTAATAAACCCATGGTTTAAATCTAGGGTTTAGGGTTCGGGGTGCCCATGGTTTAAGCCCATGGTTTTGTAATAAATGCACTATAAATAAGTACTCTTGTAAAGAAGTTAGTTTAGGATTTTGATGTAAGATGAATTAAGGTGAAGCTAAGGCTATTTTGTAAGAAAAGGTTGAGTCCCAGCTGTGTGCATGGATGACCTCTGTAGCTGTGTGCGCAGAGGGTTTTGGGTGATAAAGGAAATCTGCAGTTGTGTGCGCAAGGGCCTGCAGCTGTGTGCGCAGCTTTGAGGACTTGAAGGGATCGGCAACTGAGTGCGCAGATCAGAACTGTGGTTTTTGTAAAGAGTTGAATAAAACAAAGTTCTGTGGATGTAACCCCTATACTAGGGGTGAAGCACGTTATATCGTGTGTTGTGGTTTTTGTTGTGTTGTTGTTTTGTTCTTTATGCATTGATAAATATACATCTGATAAGTAAGATCACTGCTAAATATTAACTTCGCTGGAATTCCCAGTAAAGGGTTAAGCAACGAACTATTTTTTTATCTAACCGTGAAGCTAAATACGTAACTATTAAAGCTCTGCATTGTATGATTATAAGTATTAGAAGCTAAAGGTATAGTAATATCCCTCTTCTACTTGCAGAAATCTAATTCTGCGGCACCTCATAGCTGTTTCAGGTGAGACTGCAACCTATTCGCAGGTTGTTGCTGAAAGGGTGAACACTATGGGTCTTTTGTTGGTGTGAAGTTAATGGTAAAAATCCTGGGTCTACCCTTTAGCCCAACAGGCCTTTCTGAGAGGATGAGATCAGATGTGAGTGCTGGGCATGCCTTTTTGACAAGATGAGGTCAGATGTAAGAGCTGGGAAGGCCATTCTGACTTAAGTGTCAGATATAAGTGCTGATGAAAACCTACATGAAGGGTAAGCCTATAATATTGATTCTATATTACTTCTAGTGATGAGAAGAATTGAGATAGAACCATTATGAGATAGCATATGATGATGATCCAGATCAAGTGATCCAGATGAGATGAGCCAGACTTGATGATGATCCAAATCAAGTAACGATCCAGTTGTGATGATGATCTAGACCCGATGATCCAGATCAAGTGATCTAGATGAGATGATCCATACTTGATGATGATCGAGATTGAGTGATGATCTACCAGTGATGAGCCAGTAGTCATGATGATGCAGATCCCATGATGAAGAAGACTTGAAGAAGAAGATGACTTGAAGACTCGAAGACGAATAAGACTCGAAGACGAAGAAGACTTGAAGACTAAGAATACTTGAAGATGACAAGATGATCCAATTGATGCAGAGAAGAGGACCAGTGCTGAAAATTGTGTAGAAAGAATACCTTCCTAGTTAAGAGGGAGTGTTAATGTATTTGTAACTTCAGAATGTATTCATCTATGTATCTTATGTATTGTAACGCGATGTTTATTCTGGGATGTATCTATTATGTCATTGAGTGATGTTTTCATGCTCCGATGTTTCGATTAAAAGGATCTATAATGTAAACAAGTCATGTCAAGTCATAGTGGGTAACCTTCTGATTTTATAAGTGTTAAAGTCCTCGCAGTTCTGGGGCACTAGGGTTATTAGACTCTCCTACTAGAGGTCTTCCCTAGTAGGGTTTTAGTCATGTCAGGATTAGTATAAATAGAGAGGTGACTTCTCTATTTAGCACACAACTCATACACACTCAAGTGTAGCGCATAGTTGAGGAAGGAGAAGACACTGGGGCTAGATAAGAAGAAGGTTACTGCTGTTGGGAGATCACTTATTGTTTTGGGATTTTCTATTTTGGTGCTGATTTTATCTCTGAGGAAGTTGTTGGGTTTTCTCCATTTATGGTTTCCCCAAGGAAAAACACTGTCTTCATTGTCTCTTGTGTTTGATTGTTGTACTTTTTATTCTCTCAGTTAAATATCCTAATAATGCTAGCTTAATGTTGAAAAACTAACAGGGTTATTGGACACTCCTAGAGATGTTGGCTCTGGTAAGTAATTGTTAAGTGAGGCCAACATGTTGGAGTGGGTTTCAAGTGAATGAAAGAATATAAATAGAGAGTGAGCCTCTCTATTTATCACACACACACTCACTCAATGAGGTGGATGAGTGAGAGGAGAAGTTGCTGGGACAAGAGAGAGACTACTACTGTTGGGAGATCATCTTTATGTTTTCAGGTTTTACTTTTGGTGTTGATTCTATCTCTGAAGAAAGTTGCGGGGTTTTCTCCTTTATGGTTTCCCTGAGGAAAACTATTTGTGTCTCTTGTCTCTTGTGTTTTATTGTTTTCCATGTTATTCTCTTATTTAAAGATCCTAAGATCATAATGCTAGCTTGAATGATAGAAATATAACATGGTATCAGAGCTAACCTGAGAAGAAGACATTGTGAAACTGTAGAAGCCGGGGATTTTTACTTTTGGGTTCTCTCACCATGATCCATCAGAAAATGTATGCTGGGATGACTATCCATTGAAGGGTACATCTTTTTGTCGAAGCGAAATTTGATTTCGAGCTTTTTCAGTTTTGGTGCGAGAAATTAGGGCTTCTTATAGAAGAGGATTTTTTGAGTGAGGCAAGCATAGGATTTCTCTCCTCATCAAAATTGAATTTTAGAGACCTGGGTCAAGATTTTTGGTTGGGTGAAACTCCAGGAAATTCAAACCCTAGTTTGACCTCAAGCTCAAAAAACCCTAAAATACTAAAACTGATATGTTTTGGTACATTCGCTATATCTCAGGATTAGCAAAGGATTAGAATCTAAAAATTTTAGAGGTCGACGATAAAATCCTGATGTACACTGTATAGAAAATTTAGCCTCATTTTTGCTATATTCTGGGAGATATGATCCCTCCCAGTTAGGGTTCCATCCTCTTCCAAAATTCATCCCTAAATAGGACACCTGGGGAGAATTGCTATATATTGGGCTAGAAAGGTCGAAATGAAATTTATGAATATGTTCCCAAATAGGCACATACTTTTTGATTTGTGGTCCGAGTTTCAAACTCATAAGATGAACCAGTGACATGTGGTAGTCCGTACAACTTCGCTATGATGAACAGTCCTATAACAGGTCACCTTGGGAAAATGATCACAAGTCCCAATTGGTGAAACCAATTCTAATGAAACATATGGTGTTGGAATAGAGACATGCGAGGATACCTTAGTGCAAAGTTTTATATGCATAGGAGTAGTAATTTCAGAGATACCACAAAAACAAAACAGACATTTCTGCCGAAGAAATTGGAAAACTAGGGCTTCCTGGTCTGGGAGCTTCCCTCCACTATTTTCAGAAAAGGAGTACATTGGATAGGACAACTTGAATAGATATATCTTTTTATCCAATCAGATATGAAAGATTCCAAGCTTTGAAAATTAGGTTTTCTCTAACAAACCCTAGATCATCCACCTTCGGAACTAGGACGACCACCTCAAATCAGTAAAATCTAATCTTTTGCTAAAAGCCTTACACTAGAAGAACTTGGTCAAGGCCAAGAAGATCATTGTTGATTCAATCATGGATCACATTGTACCACAAGTGTCTTCCCTAAAGACACCAAATATATTTGATTTCTTGACCAAGTTATTTAAAGGGAAGAACATAAATAAAACTATGACTTTGAGAAAACAGTTGAAGATTGTGAAGATCTAGAATGCAAAGAACATACAGTCATACTTTACAGGGATCTCTCAAATCAGAGAACATCTTGAAGCTGTAAAATAAGAAGTGGAGAATGTAGAAGTGGTGATAACCACCTTGAGTGGCCTCCCAGGATCATGGGATTCATTCTTTCAAAGAATGTGTGCTATAAGGAAGTGATTACTTTCAATAGACTCTGGGAAGAGCACATAGAAGAAGAAGCTCAACTAATAATAAGAGAAAAGAAGATGGGAGCAACTGAAGATCAAGCTCTCACCATCCAAAGAAGATCCCTCAAGCGATGAGGAATATGAAGAACTAAATTCTTGAAGAACCTCGTATCCACATTAGCATTTGGATAAGAAACAATGCTATTATGAATGAAGAAGATGATGAAGCTGAAGGCTCAAGAACGAGTCTACCGACGAAACAAATAAAGATAAGTATTCAATTGTCATTTCATGATATTGTTTTGCTATGCATTTGTTTATATTTAGTTAATGTATTATACATGATAGAATGTTTGCATTAATGCGAGTATGAATGTGATGGGTAAGTAGCTCATGGTACTATACAAATATCCATTGCTACTTATCTAGAATGAAACCTCTTTACTGACATACTGGATTAGTGCACAATCTCAATGTTGTCCTGGTAGAGATGGAAGGCATCTAGAAACGTTTCCGTGAGATATGGATGAATGTTGTATGGGATAAAGTAGTTACATGATCATATATTTATGCATAAGAACTTGCCAGTATTCCTTATGAAACGTTTCTAACCATACAAATGCATTTGACTTGTAGGAAAGATCACATACATAATCGCCTACAAGAAAAGAAGAATGAGACTTGTTCCAAAGAACAAGTGACGACAATTCAAGATGAAGAATAATATGATGAATGCAGTGACATCATTGATGTAGAACCTTTGAGCTATGAAGAAGTAACCAAGAAGAAAGGGAAGACCAATTCAATAAGAATGATGTATAGGATGCAGTATCGATACGTGAAGGGAATTTCGTAGTTCCATCATGTAGTAGATCGAAACATCATGGGATATAAGGCAAGATTCATAGCATGAGGCTTCTCACGAAAAGAAGGCATAGACTGTGAAGAGACATTTGTAGCTAGTGGGAGTTGAAACACATACATGAAGATCTTGATGAATTTATTGACCTTTTCTACAAGGTTGAAGATGAAAATCTATACACTAGATGGATACATAGAATATTAATAGCATAGGAAGCTACTTGTCACTCTGGTACACAATGTTTCAGTGCATAAAGTACAAAAGACAGAGGGAGTATGATGCTCCACTTCAGAGGTAGTGAGTACAAAATATCTTGAGGTTTGACATGGTATGACAGGATGGATAGATTACTTATGACTCTAGGATTTACTAAGAGTAAAGTGGATTCCAACCTTTGCTTCAAGGTTGAAGGCTGAAGACCAGTGATGCTCCTATTATGTGTCGATGCACTATTTTCTAGGCATGGAGGTGTGGACAAGGGAAGTATGCAGTAGAGATCCTGAAGAGGTTCAGGATGATGGGTTGCAAGGCCATGACCACAGCTATGGCATTGAACATGAAGCTATTGAGTGATGCTTCATCAGAGACAGTTGATGCTATGATGTATTGTTAAATTATTGGGTCCTTGATGTACCTGACGATTGCAAGACCAGATATTTGCTTTGTTGTGAACACATTGAGACATGTTCACCTAATGGTTGCAAAGGAACTCTAATAAACAGTAGAAGGGTCACATCCTATGTCTAGGTAGCCAAAAATGATCACAACCTGCTGAAGAGGGATAAAAAAGAATCAATAGTCACGAACTGCTAGAGAAAACATCAACATCCCATGGTTCCATTAAGTTAAGGTCAAATAGTCACGACTTACCCTAAGGGGTTTAGATTATTTAAGTCCCAGCCATAAGGGGATTCTATTAACAACGATCCTTATCAGAAAGGTGTCTATTAGTCATGGACTCCCCAAGAAGGGATTCTATGAGAATTAGCAGCCTACAAAATATTATTCCCATCTCAAGGAAGAGAAACACATGTCAAGGAAACCCTTAACATGCCGAGAAGATTGACATGGATTATTCATAACATAAACAACAATGTGAACATGAAGAAGGAAACACTACCACACTAAGAAGAGATGTGAAAACATCTTAAATATAGCAACATAAACCTAGACGTCAACCCAATTAGTAGCAACAAAACCTAGACAGGTGAAATATCATATATTCAAATTTCTCTTTTCAACAAACTCTCTAGAATGAAATTCAAGAATTGAATTTATAATATTAAAAATCCTTATAGAATGGTTAATCAAATAACCCCTATCTTTTAAAGTTGTTACCAAACATAACATAAGATAATGTTAGGTTGACTTAAGATAGGGTGCTAACATTCAAGTGGTCATATAAAATAAAAACAATAAGGTTTAGTCATCATACCAAAGATGGTCATGGTGACACATACAATAGGGGTGTTAGGACCAAAAGGACCATAAGTCAACTAAGCATCACAACAAGGTGGTAAGCTAGAAACTCCCATAACCATAAGACCAAGGTGTACCATAAAGGTGGGGAACAACCCATTTTACCCACAGGACCAGCAAGACCAAGGACATTAATATTTTCTCTCTCAAGGTATATTGTCATGTTTGTTCCATATATTTGTATCAACACTATATAAGGGTAAGTCATCACAACATGTATCATGACTTTTTAAATACACATTAGAGGAGGTATGTACAATGAAAGGGTGTGTTTTGATATATTTATATGACATAAATTGTGGCCATGAACTTGTACATGTCCACTATATTTAACATGTATTAGCACTTGGTTGTCTACATCCCTATTGGGATTCAGAAGACAAAAATAAATCTCTTGATCTAGTTTATCTGGAGTGGGATGTATGCAAATAATGTCACTCCCTTAATAAGGTAAAAAAAATACAAACCAAATATGTTTTGAGGATGGGGACTAAAAAAAATTCAGATATTTGAAAGATTACTAGTAGCACAGAGCATTTGGAGACCTTGAATGGGTACAAAGTCATGGCTAGAAGTTCTGAGATAGAAATATATCGAAAAACACCTTTTCACTGTACAAACCTCCTATAATGTGTATTTGCTTCAAACTGGGATAAAGAACATCGACATTGTTTACCAATTTCACATACCTAAAGAGAAATATCCACCATATATATAATGAATGTACTGTAGATTAAAAAGTCATTGAACACAATAATATTTGGAAAAATAAGGTCTGATATAATTTATCTCAGAGTTGGAATATTAACAAAAATGATAACCGCTTACAGAGAATATGTGGATCACTAGTTGTTCAAAGAGTGAGCACTTGGTATTGGCTAATAACTGTAGTATGGGAAGGAAAACACCCTTTCATTTTACAAACATCCTATAATGTGTATTTGTTTCAGACTATTTGTTTGGAATAAATAACTTCAATAATGCTTACCAATTTTAGAAACCTCAAGAGCAAGATTCTCCACATAGATAATGAAATTACTGTAGATTTAAAATACATTCACCACAATATTATTTAGCGAAATAAGGCCTAATATAATTTATCTCAGAGATGGAATCTTCACAAAAAAGATAACTACTTACAAAGAAAGCATAAATCACTGGTTAGTGAAAGAGTGAGAACTGGGTATTGGATGGTAACTATAGTATGGTAAGGAAAAACACCATTTCACTATACATACCTCTGAGAATGTGTATTTGGTTCAAATTGGGATAAATAAATTCAAGAATCTTTACCAGTTTCACAAACTTCAAGAGAAAGATCCACCACATATATAATGAAAGTACTACATATTTAAAAGACATTCACCACAATAATATTTGGAAAAATAAGCCCTGATATAAGCTATCTTAGAGTTGGAATCTTCACAGAAATGATAACCACTTACAAAGAATACGTGGATCAATAGTTGGTGAAAGAGCGAGCACTTGGTATTGGCTATTAACTATAGTATGGCAAGAAAAGACACCCTTTCACTATACATACCTCCTACAATGTGTAATTGCTTCAGACTGTTTGTTTGGGATAAAGAAATTCAACAATGCTTACCAATTTCACAAACTTCAAGAGCAAGATTCACCATATATATAATGAAAGTAATACAAATTTAAAATACATTCTCCACAATAATATTTTGCAAAATAAAGCATGATATAATTTATCTTAGAGATGGGATCTTCACAAAAAGTATAACCACTTACAAAGAATACATGGATCACTAGTTGGTGAAAGAGTGAGCACCTAGTATTGGCTAGTAACTATAGTATTGTCTTGTAGGATTATTAAGGGGAAGTGGAATAGTTTAGAAATATTCACATGTATGTAAGATTGTAGCAATGCATCTTTATGCCACGAGTATACCTGCAATATTTAGAATACATGGGTTCTAACATCAATTTGATAATTCAGGATACATGTTCTCAGCTTAACATTTAAATTAGCAATGCGTTTTTATTCCACAAGTATACTCACAATATTTAGAATCCCCAGATTGTAACAACACTTTTACAATTGAGGAGACTCATTTTCAGCGTAAAATTGAAATTTAATATGGGATTTAGCTATATCATGACAACTATTGGCTTAATTCAGAAGTATTGTTTTACATATTAAGTTCTACTTATATAGATAATTAAATCATGTTGATCTTAGAATTCTTCAAAACCTTTGTTTACTTAAAATTTTGACCAGTTGATCTATAATTCTTGAAATTCCAGCGTATTGTATCTTAAGATTAGTTGTTCTTTCACTTAAAACTATAAATTTCATGAAATATTATGTTCCAGAATAATGGAAGAAGTATCATATTTTATATGTGCATGTGATTTCCTAGCATATATTGTCAACACTGTATCTATTTTTAGTATATTTTTTATTTTTTCTTTCCTAATATGATGTATCTTTTGAGGTACATTTTCTATGTAGACTAAGGTCAATTACATTCATTACATTATATCCCATACACAAGGCCTTTACACCTACTAGTGGTTGGGTTTGGGCTATTTGCAAGCTGCTTCGCCATTCCAAGTACTAAGTAGGAGTTTGAAAATAAACTTGGGATCTTTGCATAGTGTTCCTTTCCCAATATACTTTACACATGAAAGAAGGTTAATTAAGGCCTTGTAAAATAATGAAGGTAGGATATCTAACACACAATTATAAGTTCCTTTATGTGTTCAATATGTTCACACACAATTATATGCTAGATCTTTGATAGAGCTCTAGGATCAATCTTTCACTCATAGTTCTAGGCTTTATCCTTCACTTAGTTTTAGGTCTTCAATATACCCTACAGAAATAACTTCTCACTTTGATAGGATAATACACAAGGAAGTTGGAAATACCATCCCTCTTTGATGCAATTATGAAAGAACAAAACCAAAATAGGTAATTGTTTGCTTCTTCAAAGGCATCGTCCCTTATTAATTCAACCATTATCCTATTCTAAAACAAGGAGGATGGTAGCATAATGAATTTATTACCTCTTTCAGTCCCAACCATTTATATCCCAAATTCTAGGGTGGCACTAGCAACGTTGTTGCAGGATGCGAACTAAACACCCAAGGGAACAACAGTGATAGGAAAATATTGATTCAACCTAGGACATTCACATGATAGAAATGGTGATCCAAAAATAATATTAACAGAGAATGAAAACCCTAGCTCCTAAAAACCACAAATAAAATCACCACTAATACATTAAGAAATGGTTAAAAGGGATAATATTACCAATAATCCAAATCCAAATGTTGGAATTGGAAGAATCAACAAAAAAAAATTGAACCAACTACTGAAGCATGAATCCCTAAAACTCCATCGGTGTCCCAAAATATATGTGATTCCAATTGTTCTTGAATCCTTGCAAGTTACTAGTTGCACAACTAGGAGAGGGAGGACCGATAACCCTAGATTATCATTAAGCCTAATCTCCCTAGCGAAGTCAAAACTATATTAGGATTTGGGATAGAAAACCCCGCTGACCATAATATTCACTCAATGCCCTATAGAAATCCAATTCCTTACCAATTACATACTCAAGATTATCCCTTTTCCACACTACATAAACATGCCCTATTGAAGCATTGATTCAGAACTGTCAGAAATTCATTTAGCAATTCGAGTGATTAATCAATTGAGAATTTGAAGTCGTGTGGTGTTCCCTACAGGTCCTCAGTGCTACTTCTCACAAAGGAATGATCGATGGAAAAATCTTGGAGCCTTCTAATTTCCTCATGCAATTGCGAACCCTAGCAAGCTGGCGGTCAGTATGCTTATAGTTGCACTTTTGTAGAATGAAGGCATGTGGCTATGGGTTGTGGGATGCCAATTCCTTATATGTCAAAGATTGGAGTTTGAGTCTTGATATTTTGAACTATGCAGTGTGACAACGCCACTTCCATTGGAAACACCCCCAGGGCCATATGGATCTTCATGTCATTCTTACCAATGACGATAAATTATGATCAATATCTCACACAATTATGAATTCAAGGGAATTAACCTATGGCATTTGAGAATTCACATGGATGGTTCAAGGTGGGAATTGATAATTGGCGAGTCATGAGTCCTGGGTTTCCCTACTGTGTAGTGACAAGGGTGAATGGAGCTTGGAATTTGACATGCCATCATGGATTATTACATATGGAGTTGCTGACATGCTGTCATCTAATTCAGATGAGGCTTTCCCAATGCTACCCCTTTCCCAACTTCCCAATTCCCACATTCCAAGTTGGCTCATTGGAACGGGCTCCTACCTCTAAACTCTTGACCTGACAGCTTCCTATCTATGGACCTAAATATCCTAACTCTGGTATTATAACTAAAATAATGAAGTTTTGATAAAAAAAATTAACCATCAAAACCACATTTTACAAAAATATTCAAAAGTCAAAAAAATGCTTTGGCCAATTTTTACCCGTATTTGATAGGAAAATCGTCCAAAAATGGGAAAATACCCGTCAAATTCCAACTCTAATCCCACCTATTTTTTAAGTGCAAAAAGAACATGGATTTATGGAGAGATGGAGCTGATTTTATTTGTCCTCTTCCTAATGATGAATATTACCATTAAAATTCCCTATGCTAAGGAAAGAGAAAAACCCAACACTTAATCCCCCAACAATCTCCAATATGACTCCCCAGTTGTAGGACATGGCCACTAACATAAGGAGATAACCTAGAAATGTGTTTGCCACAAATATCATAGTTTCTGTAGCTTTCATAGCGTAACCTATGGTCTTCCACTTCTATGGCAGCAGAAGCATCGATCTTCCTGGTTGTTGAGGTGATCCCATTGAAATACATGAATTCACATGGTTGGAATTACTGGTATTGTAGCTCATCCTTACTAGTGTTCTTATACTCAAAACATATTGATAAAAATATTGGCCATACATAACACCAAGAGATAAACTTAATACTGCATAACCATATGGGTACTCCATCCATCAAACAGAATGACAACCTCCTTCCCCGAGTAAAATGTCATGTGCATCATCCTCCTATTTTTCTCTAAATATTGTCGATTCTTATGGATATTTCTTCCTATTTGGAGATCACCAGAGAGAGTCAATCAAATTGCATGTTGCAACATAATTGGATTTTCTTCATTGGTTGCTTTCAGTCTTTTACTGACATATAAATACCTCACTAACTGGACTCATGAATGCACGAGGAGGGGCAGTACAATAGTGTAAGAGGGTTGACTATGACTTAACTACATGTAAATATTTCTTCTTGTTTCATCATTGGTGTTAGTTAGAGTTAGTTTTAACTGCATGTAAATATTTCTGTAGTACAACTTAGCTGCATATAAATCTTTTTGTTGTTTTGCGTCTACTAGGGTTAGTTAAAGTAATTAATTTTCTTCTTGTTTGCATATCACCATAGAGAGTCAATCTAATTGGATTTTTTTCATTGATTGCTTTAGGGAAATATAAATACCACATTAACTGTACTCATGACATCAGTGTAGGAGGGTTGACTTCAACTAAGCTACATGTAAATTTTTCTTCTTGTTTTGTCGCTGGTGTTAGTTAGGGTTAGTTAACTGAATCAGTTCCCTTATTGGCAATTGTTACACACTAGTGTAAACGTAATATCATGATTACAACTCAACCTCCTGTAAATTAGGGTTAGTTAAAGTAATTAATTTTCCTAATAGCCATTGTTACACAAACGTTTTGTAAACTTAATATGGTGAGCATGTTAACAACAATTATAGCAAGAAGTAACATACCCTCATCTTTTAGAAGACTCCCTCTATAATTAATTAAATATAATATGTTAGAACAAATATAAAATGATAGTTACGTTTAAATATATTTCAATCTGAAATATGTAAATGCAACTATAATGTAAATATATTTATTTATGGGTGATGAACAAATTAGATATATATTTTAAAACTAAATTATTAATAAAATAAAATAGTTTAATGGGTAGAGGATAATATTAGAATGTTGAAAGGAAAATAATCTTAGGAATTATCATCCTCTAATCAATTACATTGCATCCTTTATAGTTATTTATGAGTATTGTGTTTAGGCTAGATAAGAAAAGGTTATTGGTTTTATGAAATATAATAATTAATGGTCTCAAATGGACACCAATTTTAATATTAATATTTAAAAGTAAGAGTTTCTTTTTTCTCTTACTATTTTTAACAGCTATATCAATAAAATTAAGGCTTACTTAAAAAAAAATATGACATGATAAAATTGAGGCATGGTTATAAAAGGAAGCCTTGAGACATGATTGAGAGTACCATCGTCCAACTCATTGAAATTGTTTTATACAATATAAAATTATGAATTATGAATTTTTTATACAATATGAAACTAACAAATCTGATTGGTTGATTGTCGCTCTTATATTTTTCTAATAAGCACCATGATAAGATAAGGAACATTCCAACATATTCCATAACAAGTTGAGGTCTTAGGTAATACTTTCAAGTATACTCTTTCTGTACCTAAACATCATTTATCACCATTATCGTGTACCTACATTACCTATTGTATCAATATGCAACCATACAATATTGTATAAGATAACAACATATAGAAAAATAGTCATTCGTGTTAGTGAGGGTTATTTTTAACTGCATGCAAATATTTATGTGTATAACTTAGATGCATGTAAACCTTTCTAGTTAGTTAAAGTAATTAGTTTTCTTGTTGTTTCTAGATCACCAGAGAGAGTCAATATAATTGGATTTTCTTTATTGATTGCTTTACTGATATATAATTACCTCATTAATTATACTTATCAATGTACATGGAGGGTTAATACACCAATGTACTGTTAAGATTCCATATTCTAAGCTATATTATTAGCACTCAATTTCAATTTCATAACAAAATCATATAGACAGGATCACTGAAAGAAATAGTATCACAAGATCAGCACAGACTTACCCTGGGAAAACCCTAATGGGAAAAGCCCAACAAAAGCTTCCTTAATATAGATGATAAAAAGATAAAAAAATAAAGCCCCAGACTGATCCTTCTCCTCATTGCAGCTACAAATCTCTCTCTCTCTCTCTCTCTCTCTCTCTCTCTCTCTCTCTCTCTCTTATGTGCTACACAAGTGAGTTTGAGTGTGTAGAAATGAGGAGAGGCTCACTTCTATTTATATTCTTCTGTTCACTTGATTTTCCACTCAACAAGTCAGCCCCACTAAAAATGACTGGGATGAATTCTCTAGGACGACTCTAACAACTTAATATTATATTAATTAGTGTGCTAATGACCCGACTTACAACGAAGGGAATTTCCTCATGACTCTTAGTAGTTCTCTTGATAGGATCATCGGGGTATAATTAAATACAAATGATTCACCTGATAGGAACATCGGGGATAATAAGTAAATACACTTCAAAGTTACAATATTTCAACACTCCCCCCTTAATGAGAAGGGTATTCTACAACATCATCAACAACAACAACAATTATCTAATCAAAATCATCATCACACTCTGATATTTCGATCAACATCATCATCATCATACTATGATCTTCTGATCAATAACATCATCATCCTCATCATACTCTGATCTTTCGATCAATAACATCATCATCATCAGCAACAACTTGCAATCCACGATACGAAGATGAATGCCTTTGGATCAATTTTTGACTTAAGTATAAGGATGATACAATCCTACCACATTCTCAACGATCGAAGTCACCAGATACAATTATAGGATAATCACACCCTATCACTTTAGGACTAAGTCCAAGGATGATGCAATCCTACCACATTCTCAAGGACCGATTTTACCGAATCTATTCTAAATAAAATTTCAGGGATGATACAATCCCACCACATTCTCGAGGACTGAAGTCACCAGATCCATTCTAAACAAGAGTTTAGGGATGATATAGTCCCACTATATTCTTGAGGACCAAAGTCACTGGATCCATTATAAACAAGAGTTCAAGGATGATACAATCCCACCACATTCTTGAGGACCGAAGTCACCAGATCCATTCTGAACAAGAGTTCAATGATTATATAATCCCACCACATTCTTGAGGACCGAATTCACCAAGTCACTTTAGAACAATGTTCAAGGATGATACAATCCTTCTTCATTCTTGGAGACATAAGTCTATGGATCATTTTAGGACAAATGTCCACGGATAATACACTCCCACTGCAACATCAGCTCTCCCCATTTTTAGGGAAGGTCTTTCTAAACAACACCAAGATTGTCTAAAAAATATTCTAACTTTACTCGAGATAGAAGCTTCATCAACACATAAGCAACTTGTTCATCAGTACTCACATACTAGAGCTTTATGGCTCCCTTTTGTGTCATATCTCGAAGGTAGAAATACCGAATTTCTATCTGTTTTGATCTATCATGGAACACTGGGTTCTTCGTCATCTTTATACAACTCTAATTATCACAGAGAATGATGATGGTATCCAACTCTAGGTTGAATAAACCTGAAATCAGCTTCCGAAGCCATATGGCTTCACAACTAGCAGAGCAAGCTGCTATATATTTTGTTTCAGTTGCACTAAGAGAAATAGTGGATTGTTTCCTGCTAAACGATGAAATCATAGCAGACCATAGACTATAACATCCACCTAATGTGCTTCTTCTGTCTGAGACACTTCCAGCCCAGTCTGCATCTGTATATCCATACAATCTATAATCATGGTTTCCATCATAGTATAGACCAAAGTCTATAGTCCCTTTCAGATATCTCATCACATGTTTTGCAGCTATCAGGTGAACACATCTAGGTTGAACTAGATACTGACTCAAGGTGTTCACAACAAAACAAATGTCTAGTATAGTATTTGTTAGATACATCAATGACCCAATATTCTATCTGTATTGAGTCACATCCACCAATTTTGATGATTCATTAGCCAAAAACTTTAGGTTGGTATCCATGGGTGTGGCCATGGATTTACATTCCAACATATCAAATATTTTCAATATTTCTACTGCATACTTTCCCTAGTTGATAAATATTCCTTCTAAGTTCTGCCATACCTCCATACCTAGGAACTAATGCATTAAACCAACGTATTTCATCTCAAATTCTTTAGCGATATTCTTCTTGCATTCCACAATCTGTTTCTGATTCGCTGTCAGAAATAGGTCATCCACATATAGTAATAGTATGGCAGGTTCATCTTCTATAACCTTGTAGTAAATTTTAGGATCAAATTTACTCTTGGTAAATTCCAATACCGTGAGGAAATTATCTATCCTTCCATACCAAGCTCTAGGAGCTTGCTTCAGACTGTACAAGGCCTTCTTCAACTTGCATACATGAGTATATCTATCTTCAACTTCAAATCATTGTGATTGTTCTATGTATACTTCTTCTTCAATCACACCATTCAGGAAGGTTGTATTCACATCCACTTGGTGTAATTCCCACTCCATCATGGATGCAAGTGCCATGACAGTTTTAATTGAAGTATATGATGCTACTGGTGCAAATGTTTCTTCATAATCAATTCCCTCTTTCTGAGAGAAACCTCTAGCCACAAATCTTGCCTTGTACTTCTCTATACTTCTGTCAGCTGCATGTTTTATTTTGTAGATCCATTTGGAGGATATTACACTCTTTCCTTCTGGTTTGGGAACTATATCCCAAACATCATTCTTCATTATTGATTGGTACTCTTTTGTCATTGATTCTACCCATTCTTTCTTATGTACAACTTCTTCATTGTTTGTAGGTTGTTGATCCACAAGATCACACATTAAAGCTACATAGTTTAAAAATGTCTTAGGATTTTTGCTTATCCTTTTGGAGCCTTCAGGAGCTCCATATCTTTCTGCTTCTTATATAATTTCTCTTTCCCAAGCAGGATTTCTCTTCCATGATATTTCCATTGTAGGGGGTTCTTGTGGTTCTGTCATATCATGATCTTCAGGTGCCTCGTCGTCAGGGAGGAATGTAGGCTCTACATTTCTGTGAGGGGCATCTTCCTCATAAACTTCTTCATGTTGACATTTTCTGGATCTCTTGAGAGCTGCTTCTTCATCGAATGTTACATCTCTACTGATTTCCATGTGATGGAATCCAAGAATGTAAATTCTGAATTCCTTGGATACTTCACAGTATCCAACAAATATTTCCTTCTTTCTGGAAGGGTCCAACTTGGTTCTTTTATCTTTTGGTATATAAACATATACTTGACAACCAAATATATTGAGCTGAATCAACTTAGTATTATTTCTTGTGAACATATCTTATGGAGTCTTGAATCCAAGAGTACTGTGATATATTCTATTATGTAAATAGATAGCAGTTCTTGCTGCTTCTGCCCATAGATGCATTGGAAGATATTGATCATTTATCATTGTCTTCACTGCCTTCATGATGGTTATGTTATTTGTTTCTGCAACACGATTTTGTTGAGAATTGTAGGGAGTAGTTAGTTCCCTCTTAATTCTAGCATATTTGCAAAAGGATTCAAAATATTTTGAAGTATATTCTCCACCATTGTCTGATCAGGTGTCGTTATTCTCTTGTCGAAAATATTCTTTATCAAGGCTTTGAATTCCTTGAATTTTTCAAACACCTCGCTCTTTGCTTTGAAGAAGTATATCCATGTCTTTCTTGAATAGTCATCAATACATGTAATATAATACTCAAAATCACTCAAAGATGTGGAGGACATTGGAACACACACATCTAAATGAATCAATTCCAATGTGCCTTTAGTTTTTCTTTCACTCTTTGGAAATGGATTCTTGATATTCTTCCCTTCCACACATCCTTTGCAAATGCCTTCATGGTTGATATTCAAGTCTGGTAATTCTGTCACTACTTTGTTCACATGAGGTAGTGCTTTGTAATTGATGTGGGCAAGCCTTATATGCCACATCTCACTAGGGTTAGTAGACTCATGAACAAGGGTTTTTTCTAAATGTCCCTTGAGTTTATAGAGGCCTCCTTCTTCTTCACCGATGACAACTGCATCTTCAATTGTCTTTCCTTTGGGCCATATGAGTACTTGGCCATATATGAATGCAACTCAAAATCCTTTCTTATCTAAATATGAGATAGAAAATTAATTCTTCTTTAAACCTAGTACATATAGGACTTCCTTCATCTTCAGGGGATTTCCTGAATCAAGCTTGTAGCTTGCTTCATCGATTCCTTTGATTGGATATTGATAGTAATCTCCTAGAGATACTTTCTAAGGAGAGTTCTTTTCTTCAAGTTTAGACACATTTTTATTTTGTCCCATCATGTGCTTTGAGGCACCACTATCAATAATCCAAGTGTCTTCTCCATGTGTTACAGACCCAAAGAGTGCAAATAATAGTACATACTATTCTGCATCTTCTTCTCTTGCTTGATTTCTTGGAGGTCCTTTCTCTTCCTCTTCATCATCCTCACCTTTAGCTAGATGTGCATGATGTATTTTCTTGTTGTTGTTCCTCTTTCTGTATTCTTGTCTCTTCAAGGATAATTTCTATCAATGTGTCCTATCTTGTGACAATGAAAACATTGAAGAGACTTTATTTAGTTTTCTGGAACCTTCTGGGAGGTTGAGACTCCTTGTGGTTTCCCTTCTTGAAGATTGGTTGACTTATTCTTCTCTTTGTATGGGTGGCTAGGGCTTGATCATCCTCCTTCAGTAGAGATTCTCTATTTGCCACTCTAGTCTCCTCTTGAATGCAATCTTTCCATACAACATCAAACTTCATGCTTTCCTTCCTGGCACACATCATTTGAATGAATGAATCCCAGGGTCTACTGCAACCATTGAGAGCAGTCGACATAACCAATTCATCTTCATCAAGTTTGTATCCAATGACTTCTATTTGTTCCTTGAACTGGGAGACCCTTGTGAAGTAGTCCTGGATGTATTATCCATGACTCATATTGGTGCTCTTCAATTGATCTCTTAGATTCATCTTTCCGTTAATGTTTCTTCCTTCATACATTCTGTATAGGGAGCCATACATTTCTTTCGGATTCTTCTTAGATGACACTTTAGAGATCAAGTGATCCTTGATGGAATCAACAATAATCCTTTGTGCCCTAATTAGATCCTTTCTATGCTTTTCTTTAGATTCAATCTCTTTAGGTTTTGCAACTTCATCCTTGATATATTTCTCAAGATCATTCTCCTCTAGAATGAGACCAATTTTTTATTTCCATGCTTTGTAATTCTTTATTCCTTATAGCTTGTCCTCAAGCTTAGTGCTTGGGGCCATTTTGTCAGGAGGTCACTGAAAAATGAAATTCTGAGGAATGAGAAACTGAACTTACCAGGAGATGAACTTGACTGAGGTGATTTGACCGATGTGCTTGGTTTCTAGAGATCTCAAGTCTTCACATTTCAAATCTAACTTGAGTATTCATCACTGCAGCTTCTAGCAGATTTTTGGTTAACTAGATCTGTGATTTTTCTGCTGCAGTGTCAAACTAGGGTTTGACTTTCTAGGAGATCTGCTCTTGCAAAAAATTCAATCCTAGGCTCAGAATATGCACTCTAGAAGAGTGCAACTTTCCATGCACTCAGTTCTTCAAAACTCAAAATTTTCCTGAAACCCTAATTTCTTATCGGGGAGAGAGAGGGGGCTTTTTCACCTTGTCAAAGTTGTCCTATTTAGGGTAGATCTGATACCATGTTAAGAATCCATATGCTAAGCTATATTATTAGCATTCAATTTAAATTTCATAACAAAATCATATAGACAGGATCACTGAAAGAAATAGTATCACAAGATCAACACAGATTTACCCTGGGAAAACCCTAATGGGAAAAACCCAGCAAAATCTTTCTCAGTAAAGATGATCAAAAGATAAAAGATAAAACCCAAGACTGATGCTTCTCCTCCTTGTAGCTAAAACTCTCTCTCTCTCTCTCTCTCTCTCTCTCTCTCTCTCTCTCTTATGCGCTACACAAGTGAGTGTGAGTGTGTAGAAATGAGGAGAGCCTCACTTCTATTTATATTCTTCTTTTCACTTTATTTTCAACTCAATGATTCGGCCCCACTAAAACCGACTTGGCCACCTTCTCTAGGAGGACTCTAACAACTTAATATTATATTAATTATGGTGCTAATGACTCGACTTACAACGAAGGGAATTTCCTCATGACTCTTAGTAGTTCTCCAAATAGGATCATCAAGGTATAATGAAATACAAATGATTCTACCAATAGGAACATCAGGGATAATAAGTAAATACACTTCAAAGTTACAATAATTCAACATGTACGAGGGTGGACTATAGCTTGGCTGCATGTAAATCTTTCTTATTCTTTCCTCACTCGTGTTAGTTAGGGTTAGTTAACTGAATTAGTTTCCTATTCGTAATTGTTACACACAAGTGTAAACTTAATATTAGGAGTGCTTAATTTCAATATCAAATATGTAAATGCAACTCTTACATGCATTACATAAAATTGTATATTTCCACCACGATGTAACATTATTTATTTCATATCATATTTTATTGATAACATTATTTACTTCATATCATATTAGATTGATAGGAATTTGGGTGATGGATAACCATAAATATATTTTTAAACTCAGAAGAATTTGGATGATGAATGAACTACATATATATTTTTAAACTAAATTATTAATAAAATAAAATAGCTTAATAGGTAAAGGATAATATTAGAAGGTTAAAAGGAAAATCGGTGTAGGAATTATCATTTTCTAATAAATCACATTGCATCCTTTAGAGTTATTTATGAGAATTTTTTTAAAAACAAATAAGCGAATTATTCCACATTAACACGCTTAGTAACAAGAGAGAGATAGGTTATAGAATTGGAGAAATTGGTTTCTTTTTCGTCTAAATAGTATTATGTTTAGGATAGATAAGAAAAGGTTATTGTTTTTATGAAGTATAATAATTAATGGTATCAAATGGACACCAGTTGTAATATTAATATTTTAAAGTAAGAGTTTATATTTTCTGTTACTCTTTGTAACATCTATATCAATACTATTAAGGAATGCATAAAAAAGGAGAGATGACATGATAAAATTGAGGCATGCTTAGAAAAAGAAGGGTTGAGACCTAATTGAGACTAACATGGTAAAACTCATTGAACTTGTTTTATACAATATAAAATTAAAAATTATGATTGCTATTAAATCAATATATTTTATTGTTTGATTGTCTATCTTATATTGGTCTAATTAGCTTCATGATAAGAAAAGAATCATTCCAACTGTAACACCCTAGTTTTGACCCCATGGTATTAAAATTGTACATGATGTATATATTGTATTTAAATCATAGTGAGGAGCTCAAGGCCAATTCCCTTCCATTGAATTGGTGTTTTGTGTATAAGCGATCGGGATCTATGCCTATGATTTCTCATGGTGGTCAAGTGCAACACATTTTGGAATATCATGGAAATTTTCAATTTAATAAAATACAACAACTACCTATGCACTACAATATGAAATATATGGGGGCACGATTTCACAAGGAATAGGGAGAAGGAGTTATCCAAGCAGATGCTAGGTGAGATATTGCGGGTCCAATCCTAACAAAACTAGGCCTAATCAACATAAAAACCCTCGCTGACCTGCCATCCAACTCACCCAGGAGGACTCAAGCTCAGAACAAATCATTTTGGATAAAAAAAATTTCTCCCACTCACTGATGTTAAACAAATTTCTAGTTGAATCAGCGGAATTTTTGGGGACCATCCAATCTGTGTCCCCACCATATCAACAGTGGACTTCAAATTTGGTGAAGCAGAGTTCATAGAAATTTCTTGTACATCCAAAGGTTTCTGAACCCCACATCTTCACCTAGCGGAATTGCTCTGTGTCATCGATCTATTTTGATGATCGATCTCAACCATGCAGCTTTCAAAGTTACTCCTTCATTTAAGCTTGTCTACCCTATTCATCCTCTGTACCCAATCATTCAATTCATACAGAAGATCAGTTGAGGCAGTGAATGCCTTAGGCATTACGAGGAATGGTAGTTGATTTCCTGACTGAGAAATCCTGCAAGCCTGCAGTCTGGGGAAGCCATAGTCTTGCTTCTAAAGCAACAAAACCACGTGAATGCATGCATAGTCTATCATCCCTATTTTACCCTAAATTTTCTAGTCATTTTAGGGGGTTTATTATTCCCTATCTAGAGTCATTGAGCATTTTTGGGGATTTAGCAAAGTGTTTCTATGTGTTTCAGCAAGTATTTTCCTTGCCGAATTTTGGTTGTTGTGTTACAGTGTTATCCTAAACTACAAAGTGGTATGAGACCCTATTTCTGTATGATACGGTGTGAATCCTTGTGTTGTTGTGTCTCCCTATGGTTTGTTGTGATGTGCACCCTGGTTTGGGTATGAACTGTATGCAATACTTAGGAGTGGAAGATATGTTGAATGGGATTGATAAAACTAGTGCAGAGATGAACCTCACAAAAAGATAAGAGTGGTTGGTGAATATTCTATGCACACCTTGAAGAACACAAGAAGGGAAGGCATAGCTCGAGGGACTATGGAGCAGAGAAGGGGATGCTTCCTTGTGCTGGGTGTGTAGGTATTGTGGATTCTAGGCTAGATAGATCTTTTGGAGGTGTTCCTAGTTCTTAAATGAGCCATTATCTTATCTATTCTTCATTTCCACTACCTTAGAATCCTGCTAAACCCAAAATATATTAGATTGTATTACATCCTAATAAACCCAATTGTATATTGGTTTGGTTGGGTAGCATGATAAACCCAATTAGATATTGGATTAGATGAGAATCCCGATAAACCCAACTGGTAGTTGGATTGGCTATGTGTTGTTGTGCATATGGCCATGTGTGTAATCCTTGGCTGGAAAACCTGATAAACCCAACTATGAATGTTGGCTTGGCTAAGTAGCTTGCTAAACCCATATTTTGGTTGGGCAGGTCCTTAATGTGAATGTTGATTTGACTACCTCTAGTTTGATAAACCCAACTGTTAGCTAGCTTGGCTATGTAACCTGATAAACCCAATAGTGTTTGGATTGATTGCTGCAACCCAATAAACCCAACTATGAGTTGGTTTAGCTTGACAGATTGATAAACCCACCTGAAGGTTGGCTTGACTATGTGTGTGTTTGTTGTTCCCTAATTCCTTGTGGAAATCATGCCAAGCTTCGGGGGTGGAAATTGTGTTGAGAGATTGATGAACACAACTTGCCTATGGCTGGGTGGAATGTTGCAGCGACATAGCTAGTTGCGATACAACTTCTTCTTCAAAAATAAGTATTATGTTGTATTATTCATGCAATGTATTTATTTATGGATATGTTGAATATGATGGATGCTTGTTAGTGATTTTAGTAGATTTTACTGTTGATTAAATGTTCTTGCATTTGCATCTATATATGCCTTGTATGTTTCAATGCAATTTTATTATGATCATGGAGGCTAGAATACTGGTTACAAATTCAGAATGCATCTGACTTAAGTGTTTCCACACCCTTGGATCTTCTTGCAGAAGGTGGAAGGAGGAAGCAAAAAAGGAGCAAAAATTCCTAAGGAAAAGTTGGATTTCCAAACCCTGAAGTTTGAAGTATGAGATCGGAAGTTGGGAGTTGGAAGTCGGGAAACCAAAAGATAAAGCCGTCGTTTCATGGATTCCGCATTCTGAGGTCCACAAGAGGAATTCAAAAAGCGGGAAACCGAAGAATTAAGTAGTTGTTTCATGGATTTCTGTATTCCAAGGTCGGAAAGTGGAAGTCAGAAAGGCAAAAGGTCGAAGTCCGAAAAGTCTATTTCAGTGTGAAAATGACTATTCTGGTTGCAGAGTGGATCTGTAAGCTACGGAATGACTGTTACAATGTTTTCCAAGCCCGAGAAGGAATTTAAATGGAATGAACATGAACCACGACTGTATTCTAAGAAGATAGAAAGAGAAGAACAAAGGTTCTTTAAGAAATTTTAAATTATTCCGCATATTAGTCATGTGTATGGGAACTAGGTACATGGTCATCGATCTATATCAGAGTAGCGTAGAGTAGTAGGGATGCTACAATGTGGTATCAGAGCAATATTAGTAGTCTCGTTCTCCTCCAAGGTGGGAGGGGATGTGACAATGTGGTATCAGAGCTATTGGTTACAACATTGGGCTTGGATGGGCCAAGTGAATAGTGTTCAGAGAGATTGGTTGTAGCATTGTAGCTAACAATAGTATTTAAATTCTGAAATTGTTATACAGCTAACAAACATGTTTATTAACACATTTTGGAAAAGTTGATTTTTTGCTCAGCCATGAGAACCTACAGTATGAATGATGCACAAGATCCTCATGAGCATGAGGTAGATGCTATGGGGGAAAACATTAGAGTTGGAAATGATGAGACTGAGACTGAGTCTAATGGAAGGATATATCAAGAGACTCCACCGGATATTGCAATGACCATGAGAATCCTAAGGGTGGAGATGAAAAATTACAGAGAAGGTAATGAAAGAATGATTAAATATCAAGAAGAGCAAAATCATCTAAATGCAGCCATACTGCAGATTTTGATAGACATCCAAAAGAAAATGAACTCTGGTCATTAGACAGTAAATCTGGAAGGAAGCAGGAGCGGTGCCAGAAGAATAAAGAGGTATTCTAGTGTATCATTTGATTCTGAAGGATCCACTAGGTGTTCAATCTCTTCTTCTCACCAGAATAAGAGGAAAAGGCGTGACCGCAACAATTTACATGATGAATTTAAGAAGGAAATTCCTCCTACCTTTAATGGTGAGGTAAATTCTAGAAAAGAAGCTGATGCTTGGATTCTTGGGATGAAAAAATATTTTCAAGTCCAAGACTACTTTAGAAATATGAAGACAAGGGTATCGATCTTCAATATGAATGGAAGAACATCTATATGGTAGGAGCACCTCAGGAAAGTGAGGAAGATTAATGATAGAAAAATTGTTTGGAAGCAGTTCAAGAAGTATTTAAAGAAGAAATACCTCTCTGACCGGTACAATGATGACAAGATTGAAGAGTTCCATGAGCTTAGGTTGGGATAGCTGACCATAGAAGAATATGCAAACAAATTCTTGGAGTTGTTGAAGTATGTCAGATACATCAGGGATGATAATGTGAAAATTCAGCATTTTATAATTGAGTTACCTCAGTCATACAATGAGAGGATTTATTTTGATGAACCTATAACTCTAAAAGATGCTATAAGGAAGGCCAAGTATTGCTATGATCAGAACAAAGGAAAACCATGATTACCATAAGGAATGGAAGGAAAAGAATAATGAAATTTTTTATCAAAGGAAGAAAGGTTTCAAACATTCTCACTTCTTGTGGAAATTGAACCAAAGAGATTAAACAATAACACTCACAAAGTTGCTAATCAAACATGCAAAACTCACACCAAAGGAGACTGAAATCGGAGCATAAAACTAATCTATATTGAGTAAGTGTACAATAGTGAACCTTGTGAAGTAATAGGATTATCAAATAAATAATTACATGAGAGGTTCAAATGTATAAGGATTCCATTCGAAATAGTCAAAAAGAAGGCTTACCAAATCTAGTCAAATCCCCCATAGGTGCATAATGCAGTTTCCAAATCTATGAAGATGCTCACTGGTTTTCTAAGTCAAGTGGGAAAGCTAAAGAGGGATGGAAAGAAAAATAATACATGCTTTTAATTGGAGAAAAAGAGGGAATATGATGTGGGAAAAAAACAAGGCAGTTACACCTAGACTAGCTTTTCCTTTTTCCTTAAAACAACTATAAAGCAAGGCAACTTTTAGAAAAAGAAGATATGCACTTTAAGGAATCAAGAATAAAGAATACTTGCTAAAATTGGTTTCCAGGATGTTTCCCAAGCACTCCATGACCCATTTTTAGCATGTATTGACTTATAGGACATGTAGAAGGCAACTAGCATAGAATGGAATCTAGGAATCTAGGTAATAAGACAAAAATGATTAATCAATGTCAAATGTAGGTAAATATGGGTTGATTATTATAACACCCCCCTTTAAGCCTGAATTTATGAGTAAATATCAGAAAAATATAGGGCCTAGCAACAAGGCTTAGTCATCCGTTACATACTGCTTGTCCATACAACCAAGGAAAGAGGCGAAAACCCAGTGGGGAAATCCTCCCTTAAACATGGACAAAAAAACAAAATTTGGAAATATTGTCATCAATCATGCTTCATAGCATGATCAAAAATCCCCAACAATGATTTAATATTGCTGAAGGTCTTCTCACACAAAACTTTGGTGAATATGTCTGCTACTTGTTCTGAAGATGCACAGAAGAGTAGAATAATGGTACCATCACGCACAAGCTTCCTGATGTAGTGAATATGGATATCAATGTTCTTGGCTTGCTATATTTGAACTGGATCATTGCATATTTGAATGGTGCTCTGATTATCACAGTATATAATAGTTGAAAAATATGATTCGAAGCCACATTCTCCAAGTACCCCCTGCAACCATAAACATTGAGTTGCTGCATTTACAACTCCTCTATACTCTACTTTTGTAGATGAGAGTGATATGGCACTCTGCTTCTTGCTGGACAAGCTTATTGGCCCTTTTTCAAGCATGAACACATATCGTGATGTAGACTTTCGATTTGTGTTTTCACCTTGAACAAAGTTTAGGATCCTCTTGGCTTCTCTCTAGTGGATCTCATGAGGCTGATCCATGTATCTTTAAGCCACACTAACTACATAATATAAATCAGGTCGAGTGTGTGTAGGATAAAGAAAACACCTAGTCAACTACCTATAGAGTGTATTATTTACCATAGGAGAAGAACCTGCTTCTTCAAGCTTAAATCCTGAAAGGAAAGGAGCCTTGCTTGGCTTGCAATATTTCATGTTGAACTTGATGAAAAAATATGAAGCATACCTGGACTGATGTACTTTGATTCCATGTTGGGATTGAGCAATTTCGAGACCCAAGAATTGGCTCAACAATCCCAAATTTGTCATAGAAAATGCATGGTTCGTTGCTTTCTTCAAGGAGGCATTCTCTTTCTTTGAACTTCCTGTGATTAGTAGGTCATACACATATAATATAATAATAATAAAAGAACCATGAATCAGCTTCAAATATACATTAGGATCAAACTTGCATCGAACAAAACTCAGTGACAACAGAAAGCCATCAATCTTGGCGTACCAAGCCCTAGGGGCTTGCTTGAGCCCATACAATGATTTCTTTAACCTGCACACTAAAGATAAATTAGAAACAAAACCTTTAGGTTTCTGGATGTAAATATCTTCAGTGATATCTCCATTTAGGAAAGAACACTTCACATCCATGTGATGTACTTCCCACTACTTCGAAGCTGCAATGGCTAGAGCTAGTCTTATGGAGTCCATATTTTCCACCAGTGCAAAGGTTTCATTCTAGTCAATACCATGTACTTGTGAGTAGCCCTTGGCTACCAATATTTCTATATATTTCAAAGGTGAACCATCAGCAGAAAACTTAGTCTTGAAGACCCACTTACATTGAACTATCTTTCTCCCTAGGGGATGATCAACCAGTTCCCAAGGGTTGTTCTTATGGAGCGAGCTGAATTATTATTTCATGGTTGTTTGCCATCTTGGATCATGTTATGCATATTCATATGTATATATATCTGATTCAACTATCAGATAGCACTTCTTAGAAAATATAGGATCTTTCACACAAAGGGCACTCTCAAATTGAGATCTAGCCCTCCTAGTGTCATTAGGATTTCCAGCTAGTTCCCCAACTGCATGAATGGTATTTGCTGCCCATTTTGGTCTTGTAGGACTATTAGTATTTTCAATCAAATCATCATTATCAGACATATTAGAATCAGCAAAGTGATTAGTCTCTTCACTTACAATCAATGGTTATGGTGATGAAGAGGACTCTCCAACTTCAACTGCTGCTAAAGGCTCTTATTTGAACTGAACACTTCTTTCAATGAAAGATTTTTTAGTGCTTAAGTTGATCAAATTGTACCATCTAAATATTCATAATACCCAACAAATAGGCACTCTTGGATTTGGGGTTGCAAATCCTTCCTCTTTTCCATTGGAATTCTAACCCAAGCCTTTGAGCCAAAAATCCTAAAATGGGTCACATCTGGCTTGTTCCCACTCCAAGATTCAAAAAAAGTAATACCATAAAGCTACTTATGAGGCACCCTATTTTGGATGTAGGATGCATAGTTTATAGCCTCGGCACAAAACTTTGGTGGCAAAGTCTTAGCCTCCATCATGCAGGTTACCATCTCTTTCAGTGATCTGTTCTTTCTCTCTGCAACGCCATTTTGCTATGGTTTGTACGGGATCGAATGCTGCATATGAATACTTGCATATTTGCAATACTAAATGAACTCAGAATTGACATACTCACCACCATTTTCAGATCTAAGAATTTTGAGTTTCCTCCCAGACTGGTTTTCAACCAAGGCTCTAAAGAATTTGAAGAGGTCAACAACTTCAGACTTATGATTTAGGAGATGAACCCAACAATACCTGGAAAAGTAATCTATGAAGGTGAGTGCATATTTGGCTTGAATCATGGACATACGGGGGAATGGGCCAGAAATGTCACTGTGGATCAACTCAAGAGGTGCATAGGTTCTCTCATGACTAGCTCTCTCATACTTGTGCTCTGGGTGTTTTCCTAGGATACAACCTTGACAAAATCCCTTAGACAACTTGATCTTTGGTAACCCTATGACCATATTTTTTTCACTCAAATCAGAAAGATACTTGTAGTTAATATGGCCAAATATTTCATGCCAAAGCTTGCTTGCTTCATTATCATGAATTAGAAGAGCAAAGGGGTTTGAGTAGGGTAGAAAATGGGAAAACCTGTATACCTTCGAAGTGTGATCAATAACACCTTTTGCTATGAATTTACCATTCAAAATATCAGTGATTTCAACAGCATCAGGGGAGAATATGACCTTCTTTGGAGACCCAGTATGTGTCATCTGATACACTGACAAAATATTAGAGGAAAGACCTGGAACATACAACACATTATTGAAACTACCATGGTCAAGATCAATCCTACCCTTCCCCAAACTGTCAGTGAGAGAGTCATCTCCAAAAAACTATTGGTGGACCTTTCAACATGTCAAGGGAGGAGAATGTCTCCTTTGTCGAAACCATATGTCTAGAAGATCCAAAATCTATAATGAAGCTAGGTGAGCTTGATCTGCTAGCAACCAAGGCATGCACTCTCTCTCTCTGTCTTCTGAATTTGATCCTTCTTCCTTCTTCTTTGAGCAATCAGGAATGGAGATGTTATTCTTCTCCAGGAGTTGGGCCATCATGTCAATTTGATTCTCCATACAAGAGCTCTCAGGATGATAGCCCTTACTACAGTATGCACACTTGCTCATTTATCCTTTATTCTTCTTCTTCTGGGAGTTCTTCTTGGAACCTTGGGGTTCCTCTTGAGACTTTGATTTGTCTCTCTTTTGGTCAAGTGGATTTTCAGATTTTTTCTTGCTTTTTGAATCCACCTTTGAATCTCCAACAACCAAATCTTGGTATTTGGAAGGTTTGATGGTTCACATCATCACCAACCTATGTTGCTCCTATGTGAGGGATTCCATGAACTCTGAAAGCTTAGGCATATTCCAGGCTTGTGCTATCAACTTGGTGGCATGGAAGCTCTAAATAAACACTGAATAGTTAGGACCAAGCTTAGAGAGTATGGCCAAGACTAGTTTCTCTTCCTTATTTTCAATCCCACACTGTTTTAGCTGCAAAACAAGGGCCTTAAACTTGGAAAAGTAGATTTGCAATGATTCAAAGCTACTGGGACTCAAGGAAATCAACTCATTCTTGATTTGATATCCTCTCATATCATCTGTATTTCCAAAAATCTCTTCAATATTCTCCCACACTTCAATAGGTGATGTCAATTTATCAATATGGAAGAGGAGGTCTCTTGAAATGCTCAGACACAAAAGACCATAGGCCTCATCCCTCTTGTTGCACCATTTAATTTTCTCTGCAGTTGCATTGGTCTCTGCCTCAGTTTCCATGGTCACCCTATAGATACATTTCACTCTCAACAATATCACCATCTCCTCTTTCCACTCAATGAAATTGAATGTAGTCAAGATGATCTTCTTAGATTGGTCCATAGCTCAGTAACTGTGCCCTCCAGTCAGTGAAATGCGCTCCTAGTCAAGATGTTGAACCTGCAATAAAAATTTGCAATGAGATAAATTGATATACAAAGGGTCTGATACTAGGTGGAAATTCAACCCAAGATATAGGACAATATATAACACTCACAAAATTGCTAATCAAAAATGCAAAATTCACACCAAAGGAGACTGAAATTGGAGCATAACACTAATTTGTATTGAGTAAGTGTAGAATAGCCAAAATTGTGAAGTAATAGGATGCTCAAATAAATAATTACATGAGAGGTTTGAATGCAAAAGGATTCCATTCGAAATAGTCAAAAAGTAGGCTTACCAAATCTAGTTAAATCCCCCATAGGTGCATAAAGCAGTTTCCAAATATATGAAGATGCTCACGAATTTGCTAAGTCACATGGGAAATATAAAGAGGGATGGAAAGACAACTCTTAAATTCCTTTAATTGGAGAAAAAGAGGGAGGATGATGTGGGAAAAAAGCAAGGTAGTTACACCTAGACTAGATTTTCCTTTTGCCTTAAAATAGCTATAAAGCAAGGAAACTTTCCAAAAAAATAGATATGAACTTTAAGGAATTAGGAGTAAATCAGAATTGATAAAATTGGTTTCCAGTATGTTTCCCAAGTGCTCCATGAATCAGTTTTAGCATGTGTTGACTTCTAGGACATGTGGAAGGAAACTAGCATAGAATGGAATCTAGGAATCTAGGTAATAAGAAAAAAATGATTAATTAATGTCAAATGTAGGTAAATATGGGTTGATTATCCTAAAAATTCTAAAAGCAACAAAGTAAGCTATCAAAAGCTATTACTAAGCTAGCCAGAGTGATGGAAGACAGACCAAGAGATCCAAAAGAGATCAGAGAACCACTCCAATGTTGGGGATGTGGAGGAAACCACACGCTTAGAAACTATTCGCATGAGAATGGGTATGTAAGGAAAGCTCACAACATCTAAGGAGCTGAAATGGTGGGTCAAGTGGCAAGGACCATCGCTAGAATCTATATAGCTCTAGAGGACCACCATGTAGATCATCAATCAACTGTGGTTGAAGTTGAAGGTAATATTGCACAACAATCAATCACATGAGAGAATAACATGCACAACAATCAATCACATGAGACAATAGAAACATAGATTTATCCTTGGGGAAACCATAAAGGAAAAACCCCGTAACTTCCTTAGATATAGAATGAGAACCAATGGCAGTAGTAAAACCAAAAGACAAAAAAGATGATCTCCAACAAGTTTTCTCTCTCTTCCTTGTGTGAGAACTTCCTCTCTCACTCATGCACCCCAGTTGAGTGAGTGTGTGTGTCAAATAGAGAGTCTCAAACTCTATTTATACTAGTTTCCAACTTGACAATTAATTACCAGGGCTAACATCTCTAGGAGAGTATAATAAACCTAATGGGCCTCAACTATGGGGACTTTTCCCCCCTGATCAACAAGGAAGGTTAACCTAAAATCAATTGTGGGGACTATTTCTCCTACTTACAACACAGGGTTAACCTTAATGAATTTACATGACTTTATTATATTAATGACACTCCCAATAGGAACATTTGGGTACAATGAAATATAAGTGATTCTCCCGATCGAAACATTGGGGTACAATATAAGATATACAAGTGAATACATTCCAAAGTTACAAATGCATCAACAGTCCCTCTTAACTAGGAAGGTATTCTCTTGACACAATTCATTAGCACAAGTCTTCTTCTCTGGATCATCATCAAAGCTAGATCATCACTGGATCATCATCAAAGTTGGATCATCACTGGATCATCATCAAAGCTGGATAATCATTGGATCATCATCAAATATGTATCATCACTAGATTATCATCAAAGCTAGATCATCATCAAAGATGGATCATCATTGGATCATAATTAGATCATCATCAAAGTTGGATCATCACTAGATCATCATCAAAGTTGGATCATCACTAGATCATCATCATCATCACTGCTTCCGCGATCTCAATCAAATGGTGTCATCTCTTCATTCTTCTCGTCACAAGAAGTTTTATAGAGCCAGCCCTTTTTAATGATGGTTGAAGTCCTAACCTCAATGTAGGTCTTCCTCTAGAGTGCCAGTCCTTTTTCATACTGGGTGTAGGCCTCTACAAAGCAAGTCCTTTTCATACTGGATGTACCTCCATAGAGATAGTCCTTTTTCATAATGAATGTGGATCACTACAAAGCTATTCCTTTTTCATATTGGATGTAGGCCACTACAGAGCCAACCCTTTTTCATGTTGGATGTACTTCTACAGAGCTAGTCCTTTTTCATACTAGATGTGGGTCTCTATAGAGCCAATCCTTTTTCATACTAGATGTAGGCCACTATAGAGCCAACCCTTTTTCATGTTGGATGTACTTCCACATAGCCAATCCTTTTTCTTACTGGATGTGGGTCTCTTCAGAGCCAGTCCTTTTTCATACTGCATGTAGTCCACTACAGAGCCAACCCTTTTTCATGCTAGATGTACTTCCATAGAGCCACTCCTTTTTCATACTCGATGTGGGTCTCTATAGAGCCAGTCCTTTTTCGTACTATATGTAGGCCACTATAGATCCAACCCTTTTTCATGCTAGACATACTTCCATAGAGCCATTCCTTTTTCATATTGGATGTGGGTATCTACAAAGCCAGTCTTTTTTCATAATGAATGTAGGACACTATAGAGCCAGCCATTTTTCATGCTTGATGTACTTTGACAGAGCCAATCCTTTTTCATATTGGATGTGGGTCTCTACAGAGCCAGTCATTTTTCATACTGGATGTAGGCCATTGCACTTATATCTTACCATGGGAGGCCCTGCCTACCACCATGTCAAAAGGGAACAACACTTACATCTAACCATGGGAGAAACCAATCCTGCCACCACGTCAGAAGGGCACAACACTTAAATCTTACCATGGGAGGAACAAATCCTACCACCATGTCAGAAAGGCTCACAAACTTATCACTTCCCCTTGGAAGAAACCTTGATCCGGAGAACACCAAGCTTCTCCCTGAAGTACTCAAACTTCAATCTGTCCATTTATAGCATAGAATCATATCAGGGGTGATTACGTCCAAGGATAACCTGCGAGCTTCGCCAGGACTGATTACATCTGAGGACAACCTATAGGACTATTTACATCTGAGCAACCTACAAGCTTCGCCATGATTTTAAGCTCAGACAACCTGTCTCACCAGCTATGCTAGAACTCCGTCTTTCGAGATATCTCGATCTAGATCACATACTGGAGCTTCATTTCTCCTCTCTACATCATACAAAAATGCAAATCAGATCAATCAAATAAAATAGTAGTTTTCAAAAGAAACATACTACGTCCCAAATAGTCAAGAAATTGGCAACATATTTTTCCGCGGTTGTACTCAGCACCATGTGGGACTCCTCCCTACTAAAACAAGATATCACACTTGATCTCATACAAAAGTAGCACCTCGAAGTGCTCTTCCTATTAATGGCACTTCCTACCCAATACGAATCCACATAACCCTCTAGGTTAATCTTCTAATTTGTATCATACTTGAGCCCATAGTCAACTGTACCCTTCGGGTACCTCACTGTATGCTTTGCAACCATCAGGTGAACATGTCTCAGATCCATCAAGAACTGGCTCAATGTGTTCATAGCAAAGAAAATATCTGATCTCATATATGTCAGGTACTTCAAGGAACAACAAATCATCTGACGATACATCGTGGCATCAACCGTCTCTGATGAAGCATCACTCAATAGCTTCACATGCGATTCCATAGGTGTAGTCATGGCCTTCCAGTCCATCATCCCAAACCTCTTCAGGATCTCCACTACCATAACTCAAAATTTCACAAAAATTAAATTTTTTTGATGTAACATAAAATGTTTGTAGTCACAGTTTGTTAACTTCTAGAGGTTAATGGATAAATGAAACAGTTAACAAAATAAGTATTAACTTAAACAAATATAAATTAATACTATTTAATTTCGATATGTGATGTACATAATCTGCATTCAGTTGTTTCTAACTACACTGATAGTTTGATTTTGTCAAGTAGGTGTGTTAACACCCAAAAATGGTTAACTACCTCATCTACCCCACTACATGGCTCATTTGTCCATCTGCCTACCATATTTCCCTGAAAATCCAACTAAAAATCCTCCAAAAGGCCTAAAATGCCTCTAAAAGGCCATAAAACCATCTAAAAAGCCTCCAAAAGGCCTAAAATGCCTCCAAAAGGCCAAAAAAACCCCTTTTTCCTCCAAAAATGTCCAAAATTCCTCTAAAATAGCAAAATCCCCCAAAAGGGAAGAAAAAATATAAAATAATGAGGAAAAGGAGGAAAAAACCCTAAACAAGCTGCCCTAAACCATATGGTTTCCAAAACCATGGGCCAGCACTCCACCACTAAAAAAATATAAATAAGTGGTGGAGACCCCTCATTTCACATCCACAGTCATAACCATCCTGCCTCTGCCGAAATTATTCTCGAAACTCTAGCTTACCATCAAGCTACTTTCACCATTGAGAACTCTTTTGGCCCATTTCCACCACCGGAAAAGGAAAAGAAGCAGCTTGGAGCTCGAAGCCACCGACATCGGACCAGCGCAACGGACTCCATCAACCTCCTCATTGGAGGTAACATCAATAAAAAACCATTATTCATTTCTTTACTGTTTTTGCTTTACATTATTTACTTTTTACTGCTTTAGCTTCAAGAACGTATTTAGATTAATCTTTTGTTTCAGTTTATCTTTATTTTCATACACATCATTGAACTGCTACTAAGGATCCCAGATTCCTTAGTAGGTGCTCATCAGCACAAGCTAGGGTGAAAACCCTAGCTACAGTTTTGGCGACTCCGTTGTCTTTTTTAGTTTATTTTTCCGTACTGTACTTTCGGCTGTCGTTTTCGGCCGCCGGAAACCGCACTTTTTTCTTCCGTAGTCGCGACCCGACCGCGCATTTCAGGCCCTAACCCGCGCTCCGACCGCCGCTGTCAGCCATTTTCCTGCGTCCTGGACGCGTTTTTGAACATTCCCAGTTGCGCCCCGACCGCACTTTTTCAGCCCACAGTCGCGATCCGACCGCGCCTGTTCATAACACAGTCGCGCTCCGACCGCCGCTGTCAGCCCGAATCCCGCGACCCAGACCACGCCTGTTTCCTCTAAACCCGCGATTCGACCGCCCCTGTTGCCTTCAAATCCGCGGTCCGACCACGCAAGTCCGCCCCATACCCGCGGTCCGCGAACTGTTCTTTGCCCTTGTTTCCGCGCCGAGACCCAGCCACTTTGCCTCCATTTTTCCTGCACTTGCACAGCCACCTGTACCACTTGCAGCCCCGCAGCCATTTCTGTCCCTTGTTTACAGAATTATTTAGAAAATTTTTAGCATTTATTTCAAAAAAAATAAAAAAAATAAATTTTTTTTTGCATTGTAAAAGTTTTTTCAAGTTTTTCATACATTATTATTGTTATTAAGTAACCATTTTGGATTCACAACCTCACATGCACACAATCTATCCCCTAATTCAAAGTGAGACCTAAAATCTACTTAACTCAACCAACACTATAACCTCATTTGAGGAACACAAAAGAATCTTGTAGTTAGGTAGGATCGGGGGGATAGGCTTCCAATAACACCCCTCGGTTGTTTACACGTGAGACATAGTTGTTGTCCTTTAGGGAACCAAAATCCCTTAGTATTTTTTGACACGGTCACCACCAGTTTGTCAGAGGGCCTCTCCCTTAGGAGGGTTGAAGTCGTGAGATTGGTTCCGGAAGTCTGAGTGGAATACCGAAATCCATTCAGTAACTGAAGGGCTACCTTTCACAGTTCTCGGAATATCCCTATATAGGGAATATTGCGGTTAAAGGACCAAGCGGCAGATTCACCTTTCTGGACGTGTCATGAACGGGGTATCTTAGTTGCCATACTTCCAGGTTTGCGTACCCGGTGTCCCTCCCGGTAGGGGGATACTTTAGCCATTTGACTTTCCTATTTATATTGTCTGACTTGGATTTCATCACCTTGCAGAGGATATACTTAGTTAAGTCATAATACCATTAGTTAGGTGTTTGCATGCTCCCTTACCTCCTCTGGGTCTAGTGAGTCCACCGATTTTTCTTTTTTAGGAAACCGACTGCTTATTGGTATTCTGACCACTTTGTTGACACTCTGCCTATTGTAGCACGCAGTTACAGTAGGTGTTTTGAGTTGCTTTTTGGCCTGAGTGCCTTGTTTTTCGAGCTCTCCTTCTGCACACACGGTTGCATTAGGATTTTTGAGTTGTTTTTTCGACACCACAACCCACATATTTGAAAACCACTTGTCACCATTGACTCTCTGAGATATTCTCGTCGCCTCAGAGGCGAGCCCCCACAGCACGGTTCACTTGACACCACCCGTCATCACCATAGATCTCGAGCCTTGTCACTCGACTCCACTCGTCAGCGGCACAGGACCCTGTCACCAGACCCCGAGAACACTCTTTACATTACCCCCACTAGCCCCATGGCTGGCGTGAATCCCAACCCCTCCATTATAGGGACCACCTGTGGTACATCCGCCACTATACCAGTTACTACACCTATCATGGGTATACCCTCCACAAGAGGCCCGTCTACCATTCCCCTCACCGTACCTATTCCCACGACAGGAATACCCATACCTACTCCATTAGTAACTCCTACCACCGTAGTTCCCCCACTTGGGGGTAACATCCCTCACATCACCCCTCCACCTGGGGGCATGGGCCCCAATGTGGTCCAACCCACTACTGTGTAACACCCTCCATCCAGTTTTCCCTATATGGCTAGCCTCAACCTACCTGACCTAGCCAGGTTAACCAACGACCCCATCCGTCACAACCCTGTGTGGCCCCACATGCCTACCAAACTCCCCTCTGACATCCCTAAGTTTGAGGGTAAGGCAGGTGAGGACCCACAGAACCATATCATGTCCTTCCATCTATGGTGTTCCTCCAATTCCATAGTAGACGACTCCATTCGCCTCCATTTATTACAGCGCACTTTCACTGGCTCAGCTGCCAAATGGTATATCGAGCAACCCCACGGAACCCACACCACCTTTACGTCCCTGGCCTCGACCTTCTTCTAGTTCTTCCAGTTACCTGTTCGCTATGACACAGGCGTCGATATCCTTCTATCATGCAGACAGAACACGGCTACCCACATCACCGACCACATCCATGAATGGCGGCGACGCCGTAGCCTATGTAAAATCAAGCTAGATGACCGGATCTTCCTCGATTGGTTCCTCAAGTCCCTCCTTCCACTCATTGCTAAGGATGTGGCAGCCGAAAGACCCCAGTCAGAGGACGAGGCTATCCTTAAGGCCCAGCAGTTTGATCTCATTTACGCCCAGTCGGGTTATCTTTAGACCATCATACCAGACGCCCCTCGAGGCGATCCCCCACACCACGATGCGCCGAGGGCATCCCACGCTGCCGATGGCATCATTGGACGTCTCTCTTCACAGCCTCAGCCCTTTTCCCTTGCCCGTCCTACTCCTGGACCTGAACTTTTGAGGGCTACATCACAGCCCGGAGCAACCAACTCGTATGCTCACATGTCCCATCAACACCATACCCACGGACCTTCATGTCCACCTCAGTGTTTCGACAATATGCCTTCCCCGGTCGCACCTCAGCCATACTATCACCAGTAGGATGCACCAGCTCTTGCGCCGTCGCAATCCCAACCTCATTATTATCAGCCACAGCCAGCCCCTACGGAAAACCCACAACCCGCTCCACAGCACTATCAAAAACCCCCTCAAGTAGCCGCGCCAGTGTAGCCTCCACCCCCATACTATCCACCGCAACCTGCTCCCGCACCTGCGCAAACTCAAAATCCACCTACTACCCAAGGGTAGGTTTACGCCCAAGAAAACCCGCCGCACAACCAGAATAACCAACACAACCAGGGCCAACAAAACCGTGGCAGGGGCCGAAATCGTGGGAACAACCAGCAGACCGAGCAAGCTGGCCAACACCCTAATCCCCCTGCTAATGATAACGCAACCACC
>LPNX011030998.1:14272-72108 GCA_001517045.1 Pseudotsuga menziesii | reverse complement strand
TTAATGGCATATGATTTGGACCAATCCGAACCTCGCCTGCCCTCCAACTTATCATTTCAAGTTACTGTATCCATCCGGAATTTTGTCGTCCATCACTGCATTATTAATGAAGGTGCTTCCACATGTGTCATGCCCATCTCCATCTGGCAGAAAATGGGATCCCCCCCTCTCCAACCGTCCTCCACTGCGTTGCGAGCCTACGACGGCCGTTCAGCTCAACCACAAGGCTTATTAACCAATGTCCCCGTCCAGCTAGCTGGTAAAATGGTCCTGATAAACATCAAGGTTATCAATGCCCAACTTGACTACAACCTTCTACTTGGCCGCAGCTACATGTATGCTATGCGGGCAGTTGCTTCTATCGTTTTTCGCATCATGATGTTCCCTCATGAGGGACACGTGGTCAAAGTTGACCAACTCACGTACTACGATCCCAAGGCTGCCGCGACACCCGAAAATGTTCTCCCCATGATTGAACACACTATCTCGAGTGACCCCAACACAGCCGTTTCTTCTATAGGGCCCATGCTCCCCATAGTTGAACAACTTATTCTGGATGCCCCCACCTCTTTAGTTTCTTCTGTAGGTCCCGGAATTTACTCAGACATACCGATGACCTCCATTTTTCCATCACTCCTACCACCATCATCTACTACTGAAGTGGCTGACCTATTGACTCTGTCCCACCACACGAGAACCCCCAGTAATCAACCACCGTTGTTGCCTCAACCCCCTTTGGTACCTAGTCACATTGGTGCTACACCCATCCATACCATTCCTTTCCTATTCCCTCCCTCAGGAGTGGTTAGCACCCCAGTCATGGCTACTCTTAGCCTCCCGGGTTTAACCTTAGGATTACCCGTTTGGTATCTTTCACCTCCCGTTCCCCCGCCGACACCAAATGTCGTCCTGCAACCAGTACAACCCATAGCCACTACTAGTCGACCACCTCCCGGTGTCGCGACCCCGTCAAACCCCGCGAAACCACCTTCCGGTATCGCTACCCCGTCAACCCCCGCGAAACCATCCCCTATTTTTACCAAACCCATGGGGGGCAGAGGCCCCCAACCTTACACTGCTGTCCCACCCCCTAAGACAGTCCAAAACCCCCCTGTATTCCATGCCCCTCCCAAATGCGCGCTCTGCGATGAGTTGGGCCATGCGACTCACCTATGCCCTCATTTACCAGCATTAAAGGAATACATGAAAACGCTCGACGACGATCCCACTATCCCGGTGGTCCATCTAGAGTCAACCCCTACGGCTCGCGACAAGTCCCTACGCACCAACCACCCATGTGCCTTATGTGAGATTTACGGGCATTACTCCCATCACTGTCCCGATCTCCCCGAGTACCGACTAGCTCTCTTTGAGATGAACAATCCAGAGTTGGAGACGGCAGACCTCACCATTGACGCGATCCTCCCCTCAAATCTGGATCTTGAGACAACCCAACTCCCCATTGTGGAGATCCACCCCCCGGAATCTGCTGCTTCAGAAGAGTTCGAGACCATTTATATGTTTTCTTCTGTCACCACCCCCTCGACAACCGATCTGACAACCCGAACATTCTACAGTGATGAAGAAATTCTTGAGGCTCTCACCGCCCCGAATTATCCCTGGGATGACATGCATCATCGTTCATACTTTCTTCCAGATGAACCATCTTCTAGCACTGCTCCTCAATTTGCAGTGGAATCCAAAGACTTCCTTCCCCCGAATTTCGACTGGTTCAAGGACCCTATTCCTGCTCTTGATGCCTTCGAAGAGGGTAACATGGCCAACATCTCACCTGTTATCCAAATCGATCTTGCTGCCCCCGGGGGCACCCCCGAACTCATCGCTTTAGGAGCATCTTGCACTGCGCAGGAGATTGACGAGTACAAAGCACTCTTCAAAGAATTCCGTGATGTCTTTTCCTGGTCCTATACCGAAATGCCTGGCCTTGACCCTGCCATTATAGAACACCACATCGACACATGGCCTGACACACCCCCCATTCGTCAGAAACAACGTCCCATTCATCTCTAGCTACAGTTTTGGAATCAGCACGACGAGACCGTCACGATGGTCACCTCGTAGCATTATTTTTTCTACATCATTTTTGCCCATTTTGTCGATACCAATAGTCGCCTCGGTTTGCACGCCACTTCGGCCGCTCTCCGTTTTTAACACTTTTTATATCGCCGGATTCATTTTTCCGCGCTTGTGATGATGCTTGAGATCATTTCTCGCTCTCACTTGGTACAATTTCAACATTGCATCCCTACACCTTGCTGCATCGATTTGCGTGCCAAAGGCCATTATCGGATCGTTCCACACTTTTTACATGAGCCATTCACTCCTGTCATACTGCAAAGGTTCCGTTAGTTTGCCACCATTCATCCACCCTGCAAGGAGATCCACCAGTGTTCCCCCCCGCCATCAGTTCTAATCATCATAAATGTCCCCTACTTGAACACTTCCTCCTTGCCTGCCATTCCAAATACAGAGTCTTCTTATTTGCTTTCAGACTCCTTAAAATTGAAAGCAACCACGAGCATGTACTGTCATGGGCTCGCAAAATCCACATGACAGTACCATTTCATTACTTCAGAGCCTTCTTATTTGCTTTCAGACTCAGTAAATATGAAAGCAACCACGAGCATGTACTGTCATGGGCTCGGAAAATCCACACGACAGTAGCATTTTTTATATCCACACTTCTTCAAGTTCCCTAACCCTTGAAGCACTCCCCCCGCGCCTCTTGGCGCTATGATCAATCCTCTTGGCAGCACCTCCAATCAGGTCGCCTTTGTTCAGAGTATTCTGCAGTCTCCTACCATGTTACCACAGCTTGAGTCTCCCTCAGCTTAGTGAACTGCCCAGATCCCTTACAGCTATGATCCCTTTACCACCAATCAGTTTCATGTGCTTCCCGATCATCCCCGCCATCATACTCTGAACAAAGGAAGTTTGAGTCCACCCACTCTACTTGCCCAGTTAGTCCCACCAGTTTATCACTCTTCCCATCAGTACTATCACAGTTCGGTTTTGCACCTCGTGCTCCTGTCAAGGAAACATCATTGCCTTGATAGTTGCAGGTCTCCCTCTGTCGACGACAACTCCTCTATTCCAGAGGATAGACCTAGAGGCTCCTGCGCCTTGGATCCATCACCATCTGTGGTGAGTGCCTACGGACCATTTTGGGAGGAATCATTATTGCCTCTCCGAATGGTTATTTCTCACATGTTTGACTTCAGCACCTTATTCACATCGTTGAGAATCGCGCAGGATATATACCCTTTCCATTCTATGTTGAAGACCCCGGATTTCCCCCGACTCTAGCACATTGGTGAGTCACTTTGGAATGACCAGTTATATGTTCCCATGGATGTCCGGGCTGCGTTGGCGATTGTATTCGGAAGCCATTCAGTTCTATGCTTCTTTGAGTACCCAGTTCAGTTCTAGCTCAGTGTACCATTGCACGTATGACCGTTGTCACTCTGATCCAGTAGCGCATCAATTCCTTCAGAACCACAATCAGTAGCACTGCTGCCATTCCAGTGTATCCATTTTTCCGCTCAGACATGGTCAGCTCAGCAGTATGTTCCATATTTGTGTCCCCTCTAGACTCTCATGATATGCACAGTGATTAATTACTCCAGGCCTTTCATTTTGGGCCTCACAAGTGATTGTTATATATCTTGATACGAGCATGGGAATGCCCGCCTCATCCATCTATTGAGATACCTTTCCTCATCCAGTATTTGAGGACCATTTATACTATTATGTTATATTCTGATACGAGCATGGGAATGCCCGCCTCGTCCATATTATCAGATGATCCCTCATCCATTATTGAGGTTATGTACTTTTTTGTCCTTGCAGGTGGTTCGAGATCGGTGTCCCGGACTTCAGTTGCTTCCTTCTCTTCTCCACACCCCAACACAAACCAAATATGACTCATGATGTCCATCGGCCATACGATGAGCTCCTACCCTCGCACATCAGGGGGCAATCTGTTAACACCCAAAAATGGTTAACTACCTCATCTACCCCACTACATGGCTCATTTGTCCATCTGCCTACCATATTTCCCTGAAAATCCCACTAAAAAGCCTCCAAAAGGCCTAAAATGCCTCTAAAAGGCCATAAAACCATCTAAAAAGCCTCCAAAAGGCCTAAAATGCCTCCAAAAGGCCAAAAAAACCCCTTTTTCCTCCAAAAATGTCCAAAATTCCTCTAAAATAGCAAAATCCCCCAAAAGGGAAGAAAAAATATAAAATAATGAGGAAAAGGAGGAAAAAACCCTAAACAAGATGCCCTAAACTATATGGTTTCCAAAACCATGGGCCAGCACTCCACCACTAAAAAACTATAAATAAGTGGTGGAGACCCCTCATTTCACATCCACAGTCATAACCATCCTGCCTCTGCCGAAATTATTCTCGAAACCCTAGCTTACCATCAAGCTACTTTCACCATTGAGAACTCTTTTGGCCCATTTCCACCACCGGAAAAGGAAAAGAAGCAGCTTGGAGCTCGAAGCCACCGACATCGGACCAGCGCAACGGACTCCATCAACCTCCTCATTGGAGGTAACATCAATAAAAACCCATTATTCATTTCTTTACTGTTTTTGCTTTACATTATTTACTTTTTACTGCTTTAGCTTCAAGAACGTATTTAGATTAATCTTTTGTTTCAGTTTATCTTTCTTTTCATACACATCATTGAACTGCTACTAAGGATCCCAGATTCCTTAGTAGGTGCTCATCAGCACAAGCTAGGGTGAAAACCCTAGCTACAAGGTGAGAAGTTACTATTTAACTAGGGCTTACTTAGCGATTGCTAACTTATCTGGATTTCTCGATCTTACAGGATTAACAGGTAAATTTTGAACTAGTAAGAGTTTATTACGGCATTAATCCAAATATACTTCTTTTATCATAAATATACTGCTAGAGTAAAAATTTTCTTAATAGAATTCACGGGTTCTATGAGGTAAAGTAACATTTCTTTTACTTGTTTTGCAACTGTGACAGTACCTTTAAAATTCATGTCGTAAATATCAATACTATGCCCTACTGATTTTCTTTTCTCAGAATGACTGTTATTTTAGGTATATCTTCTTTCCATCTATACATTACGATGTTTACCAGTTCTTCATAGAGCTCATGATTTAGTGTATCAACACTCTTAGTGAAAACAGGAGCTTATTGTTGTTGCTATTTACAAACTTTTCAACACAGCTTATAAGTATGGAAAAAGACCTAAGGCCTTTTAAGAAAACAAGCTTACACAGAACTCTTAGCTTTACCTTTAATTAAGCTTCAGTAGAGGAATTTTATCTGCTTATTACTACATTGTATTTATAATTGATCATTTGCATAAATGTCGTCAAGATGTGATTTCTAACTTCCAAGTTTCTTCATGACATAAGTAATGTGACGAAATTACATTATCATATTATTTATTTGAGGATTGTAGTGATGCTATATGTTTTCTTAGACAGTTTTACTAACTTTTACTATCAAGACTAATCTAGTCTTGATTTGATTCATTTGGAACTTTGATTACTTATGGAGACCAAACGATTACAACTTCCATGAAGTTCACCTTACTCTTAGTACTATAAGCTTCATAGAAAAGTAAGAATTTATTCTAGAGTGTAAATACTTTTTATATACACAATGTTAATTTATAAACTAGATTCTTACTACTAGCCTTACATAAATAATAATTCTAACATCATGGTCTTGATATATATATAATGTATGAATAAATGATTATTGTCGGACTATTGTCTTAAGAGTAAGGGCATATACCCTTCTATGGATCTTTCCATAGTGGTTATTTTACCATCGAAATATTTCATTGTTTATATATAACAAGAGTTAACGATTTCATGAATCATTAGTTCGTTACCAACGAAGGTTCCAAGGCTTATAATAAAACAAGGGTTTATTGATACTACAAAATCCTTATTCTTAACATGGATTGACTTTATAGTTTATCATTGTACATTATGTTTTGACTTTGCATAATATATTATCATTGTGATCATTGTGTAGATTACTAACAATAATTCCATTCCCGACAATGCAGTGGAGACTAACTCGACCCACTGTGGACTGAATAAATTTGTGGGCACGTGGAACATTCACCATCGTGCATTTCATAACTTATAAGCTCACCACACAACCCTACTTCTTATTTTTCATCAAGGGTTTTAGTCTCTACACTATTTGTTTCACTGCAACCATGAGGGCTCACTGGTGCTCACCTCCAGCTCCATTGTTTGTGTAAAGAGGAGTGTTGCCACTCTAGTGTAAGGGTTGTGAAGTTCACAGGTCTTATTTGGTGTTTTTCTTCTTGCATACAATACTTTGTTGTGCGTGGGGGTAGTGTAGCTCTCTCAGTAATTTTTAAATGTTGTTTTCTTTCACGGCCATTTCCAAGGCTTACTCATGTTCTCATCATCAGTGTAGCATGCACTGTGAGCTTTGTCAACTCTGTCACTAGTGAGCACGAGGGTTTTGGGCTATTCATTGTGCTACTTGTGGTGTGGTCTCAAATCCTCCTTCGCTTCCAAATCTTTCGCTTCCAAGTAAATAAAATCGTCTTATAAATATTATAAGCTTTAAAAAAATTACAGTTATAGTTATAAACTCAGTTTCTAACCAAGATTTGGTCTTCACTTGCAGGTGATGGTTGGCCTTTTTGTTTGGAAGAATCCTATTCACATTTGGATTGGCATCAAGTACTACGGGTAAGCCCCAGTTACAATATGGCAAAACCCTTCTTGTATAGAATTAGGGAAACAAAAATGGTTTCAGTTGGGAAGAAGTTATGACCTTGGTTCCTCCAGTCTTGAGATGTTATAGTCTTTTCTTAACATGGTTATAGCCTTTTGATAACTTGGATGACCTAATTATGGAGTTTTATGGATTTCATACAAAATTAATAATTTAACTTTCGGTACATTTGGTACATATATTCTATCTTTATATAGTAAAAATTCTTTTGCATTCAAACTGTACCCTTAACTTAAGATTTCTATTGGATTTTATTTTGTTTTAGCTTGTAAGTTTTGGTAAATTTCATCTTGTTCTATCATTTCTTTAAGTTGTTCATCCAGATCTATTGTATAAGTGCTGATAACTGCTGTGAAGTTCAGCCTTTCATTCCTAGATAATGCATCAACAAATTTATTTTCTTTACCTTTAATGTGCTGAATTTCGAAATCATACTCACCTAGAAAATCTAGCCACCTAGCTTGTTTGGCATTTAGATTAGGCTGATCTAACAGATAATTTAATCCTTTATTATCAATCATTAAAATAAATTTTCTACCAATTAGGTGATGACGCCACATCTCTAGAGCATGTATAACAACAGCTAATTCCAAATCATAAGTTGCATAATTATTTTTATGAATTTTTAATTTCCTAGACTCATAGGCAATAACATGCCCTTCTTGAGTTAGAACACCACCTAAACCATCATTGCAAGCGTCAGTGCACACTACAAATTCTTTGTTTGGATCATCTATTCTTAAAATAGGTGCGCTAGTTAATAAAGTTTTTAACTTTTTAAAGCTTTCCTCACATTTCTGGTTCCAATCAAATTTCTTTCCTTTCTTCTGCAAAGAAGTTATCACATTTGCGATTCTCGAAAAACCTTCAATGAACCTCTGGTAATAACCAGCAATTCCCATGAAGGATCGAACATGAGTTACATCCTTGGGAACCGGCCAATCTTCGATCACCTCTATCTTTTTGGGATCCAATGAAATCCCTTCCTTAGTCACCACATGACCTAAGTACTAAATTTTATCTTTAAAGAAATCGCAATTACTAAACTTTGCAAAGAGTTGATGATCTCGTAGCTCTTGCAAAACAATTTTTAAATGTTCCTTATGTTCTTCTTCAGTTTTTGAATAGATTAATATGTCGTCAATAAACACAACCACAAACTTATCTAGATACTTATGCACAATGTTGTTCATTAAACACATAAAAACAGCTGGGGCATTAGTAATCCTGAATGGCATGACGAAAAAATCATAATGACCATATCAAGTTCTAAAATATGTTTTAAAGATGTCTTCATCTTTAATCCTAACATGATGATATCCAAACCTTAAAGCAATTTTCAAAAACACCGTGACTCCACGTAGTTGATCAAACAGTTCATCTATGCAAGGCAACGTGTATCTATTTTTAATAGTCATCTTATTCAACTGACGGTAATCTATGCAAAGTCGCATGGTTTCGTCCTTTTTCCTAACGAAGATGACAGGTGCCCCCCAAGGAGACACACTAGGTCGAATATAATTTTTGTCAATAAGTTCTTTTAATTGTGACTTTAGTTTATTCAGTTCCAGTATGTTCATTCAATATGGGGCCTTTGATCTAGATACTACACCAGGTACCGTCTCAATGGTAAAATCTAGTTCCCTTTTCAGAGGTAGTCCTAGAATTTCTTATGGAAATACATCCACATATTCTCTTAAGACTGTTATGTCTTCCAATTTTAATTTATCTATTTTATTTAGATTTTCCTCATCAGTTATTGTTACTGCATAAGCTTTACAACCCTTCCTAACAACTCTCTTAAGCTGCAGAGAAGAAATCTGCTTTATGGTTTTTTTTCTAGGGATCCCCTTTAAACTTATTGGTTTTCCATCATTATTTATACACGTAAAGGTTTTATCATAACAATTTAAAATTACCCTATGTTGTTCTAACCAATCCATACCGATGAGTAAGTCATAAGAACTAAGAGGTAATAGATTAAGCTTTACAATAGTTTCAAATTGATCCATAACTAATGCACATTATTTTACAAAACAAGTTACCTTCCTTTTAGCACCAACGGCTAACTAAACCAACCAAGAATTTTCAAATTGTTCAACAAGAAACTTACATTTTTCTACCATTTTAGGTGAAATATAACTGAGACTAGTTCCTAGATCAATTAAAATAGCTATAGGGGTTTGGTTTATCATACCTTCTACTTCCACCATGGAAGTTTGATATTCTGCTTGTCAATTCTCCAAGGCTGCATTGATTCTGGGCATAGTCCTTGCTAAATCTCCAATGGTCATTTCCTCCTGTATGGTATGAATATTACTGATAGTCTTTTTTCGATTAGGATAGATTGAGGCATAATGTGGGCCATTACAGTCCCGACACTTTATAGGTTGTTTGTGTACAAATTTATTTGTGTAATTACCATGGTTATTAGCAGATTCTTTACCCTTTTAATTGTTCTGATTTATTGGTGAACTATTCTTATTCCCTTGGAAATTCTTGTTAGCAAAATTTCTACCCTTATTGTTTTTAGAATTCCTATTGGGCACAAATTCTTTCTTCTTTTGATCAAAATGGTTATTATTCTTCTTGGCCTTCCAGTTGGCCATGCTCTCTTTCTTCTGATTCTGTTCATAACAGAAGTTGGATTTCCTCATAGCTTCTTCCAGAGTTTTTGGATTGTCATACTCAATCTTGTCCTTAATATGATAAGGTAGACAACTGAGGAATCATTGCACCTTTGGTTTTTCATCTACAAGGTATGGTACATACCTAAGAAGAATTAAAAACCTGTTGTTCAAATATTTCATAGTCATTGATCCTAATTTAAGCTCATAGAATTATTTTTCTCTCTCTTCATAGTACTGCTCATACAGAAATTTCTTTTTAAAGTACCTCTTGAAGGTACTCCAATTTACGTTCTTCTCTTTTATTCCCTTCACTCTTTTCAAGTCCTGCCACCAAATATCAGCCTTTCCTAAGAGGTTGTAGATAGTCATTCTAGCCTTTAATTGGTTAGAATAGTTATAAATATGGAAGTACTTCTTCATCCCAGATAACCAAGATTCAGCTTCCTCCCCCTTCTCAGTATCTCCATTGAATGTTGGTGGTTTTATCTCTTTAAAATTTCCTAGAAATTTCCTCATAGGGTTTATATTTTCTCTTTTTAGTATAATGGTTTTCATCACTACTATCACTAGTGGAATGAAAATTACGTTGATCACCAAACACCTCTGAGGATGAGCTGCTTTCATTTCTAGTCTGTTTAATCTTTTTATAATTATGTTGATGACTTGTATCTTCTGATTCAGCTCTTTTACCTCAACCGTCGGTTTGAAATATTTCTGTTAGGATCTGATTAAGCTCTTCCTGAGCCCTCAAAATCCTTTCATTCTCTCGTTTAACAGATTCCATTTCAGATTTTAAGTCTTTTACTATATGTAAAAGTTCTTAGGAATTAGTGGTTAAATATTCTTGTATAGGGTCTCTTGGTAAGTTTTTTGGTTTAGTAAATGGAGATTCCTCTTCCACATATTCCTCCAGCCTTTCCATACCTGTTGTTAAACTTCAGAAACAATTTTCTCTATTGAATAACATTAAAACAAAATAACATCAGCAAAATAATTTAGATTCACTGTTTCATATAAAGCAAGTTGGGCTTCATCAAGGCCTAGTGTTTGAACCTTGTGCTCTGATACCACATGTCATAACCCCAAATTTCACAAAAATTAATTTTTTTTTATGGAACATAAAATGTTTTTAGTCGCAGTTTGTTAACTTCTAGAGCTTAACGGATAAATAAAATAGTTAACAAACTAAGGATTAACTTAAACACATATAACTTAATACTATTTTAATTTCAATATGTGATATACATAATCTGCATTCAGTTGTTTCTAACTACACTGATAGTTTGATTTTTTCAAGTAGGTGAGAAGTTACTTTTTAACTGGGGCTTACTTAGTGATTGCTAACTTATCTAGATTTTTGGATCTTACAGGATTGACAGGTAAATTTTGAACCAGTAAGAGTTTATTGAGGCGTTAATCTAGATATACTTATTTTATCATAAATATACTACTAGAGTAAAAGTTTGCTTAAGAGAATTCAAGGGTTCTATGAGGTAAAGTAACATTTCTTTTACTTTTTTTGCAACTGTGACAGTACCTTTAAAATTCATGTCGTAAAGATCAATACTATGCCCTACTGATTGTCTTTTATCAGAATGACTTCTATTTTAGGTATATCTTCTTTCCATCTATACGTTACAATGTTTACCAGTTCTTCATAGAGATCATGATTTTGTGTATCAACACTCTTACAAAAAACAGGAGCTTACTATTGTTTCTATTTACAAACTTTTCAACACTACTTATAATTATGGAAACAGACCTAAGGCCTTTTATGAAAACAAGCTTACACAGAACTCTTAGCTTTACCTTTAATTACGCTTCAGTAGAGGAAGTTTATCTGCTTATTACTACATTGTATTTATAATTGATCATTTGCATAAATGTCGTCAAGATGTGATTTCTAACTTCCAAGTTTCTTCATGACATAAGTAATGTGACAAAATTACATTATCATATTATTTATTTGAGGATTGTAGTGATACTATATGTTTTCTTAGACAATTTTACTATCTTTTACTATCAAGACTAAGCTAGTCTTGATTTGATTCATTTGGAACTTTGATTACTTATGGAGACCAAACGATTACAACTTCCATGAAGTTCACCTTACTCTTAGTACTATAAAATTCATACAAAAGTAAGAATTTATTCTAGAGAGTAAATACTTTTTGTATACACAATGTTAATTTATAAACTAGATTCTTACTACTAGTCTTACATAAATACTAATTATAACATCATGGTCTTGATATATATATAATGTATGAATAAATGATTATTGTCAGACTATTGTCTTAAGAGTAAGGGCATATACCCTTCTATGGATCTTTCCATAGTGGTTATTTTACCATAGAAATATTTCATTGTTTATATATAACAAGAGTTAACGATTTCATGTATGAATAGTTCATTACCAACGAAGGTTCCAAGGCTTTTAATAAAGCAAGGGTTTAACGATACTACAAAAACCTTATTCTTAACATGGCTTCAATTCATAGTTTATCATTGAAATGATACGTTATGTTTTGACTTTGCATAATATATTATCATTGTGATCATTGTGTAGATTATTAACAATAATTCGATTCCCAACAATGCAGTGGAGACTACACAACTCGACCCACTGTGGACTGAATAAATTTGTGGGAATGTGGAACATTCACCACTGTGCATTGCATAACTACAAGCTCACCATGCAACCCTACTTCTTATTTTTCATCGAGGGTTTTGGTCTTTGCACTGTTTGGTTCATTGCGTCCATGAGGGCTCACTAGTGCTTGCCTCCAGCTCCATTGTTTGTGTAAAGAGGAGTGCTACCACTCTAGTGTAAGGGTTGCAAAGTTCACAGCTCGCATTTGGTGTTTTTCTTCCTACATACAATACTTTGTTGTGTGTGAGGGTAGCATAGCTCTATCATTAATTTTTAAATGTTCTTTTATTTCACGACCATTACCAAGGCTTACTCATGTTCCCGTCGTCAATGTAGCATGTACTATGAGCTCTGTCGACTCTATCACTAGTGAACACAAGGGTTTTGGGCTATTCGTTGTGCTACTCATGGTGTGGGATCAAATCCTCCTCGGCTTCAAAATATTTCACTTCTAGGTAAAGAAAATCGTCTTATAAATATTATAAGCTTCAAAAAAATTACAGTTACAGTTATAAACTTAGTTTCTAACCAAGGTTTGGTCTTCACTTGCAGGTGATGGTTTGCCTTTTCATTTGGAAGAATCCTCTTCACGTTTGGATTGGAATCAAGTCCTACAGGTAAGCCCTGGTTATAATATGGCAAAACCCTGCTTGTACAGACTTAGGCAAACAAAAACGGTTTCAGTTGGGAAGAAGTTACAACCTTGGTTCCTCCAGTATTGGAATGTTTGGTCTTTATTTTTTAATATTGGTTTTTCATTATTAAACCCTTGCATACAGCAGGGTGGCTCCGGCATTCGATGGCGTGACTTGTACTACTCTTTTATCGACTTATAAAGCATTTACAGTAATGTAGGTTTTGATAAATTGAATGTTAGTTTTGTTTTTAAAAACCCATGCCACGATGCTGGGAACACTGGCCCTGAGCTGGGTGTTGTAATCTGTTTAAGTTTGTAGCCTTACATCCTGTCAAAGTAATACATTGGTTTTTTCTTTAAAAATAATTTAATTCAAGCTCTGTCTCATTCTTGTATATTTTGTCTCTGTGTGCGTGAGAGTTCTTCCTATTCGACTGTTAATGAAGAACATTACTGTCTAATATATTTTGTAATTAGTTTATTGTTATTATAAGACTGTAAATTCGTAGTGTATAATTTATAATATTTATTTACTTGTTCAGATTATACAAGTAGGGTTTTCCTAAAAGTGAAACCCTTGTCTATATGAGTTCTTCAATGTATTAATGATTAGGTTCGGCTACTTGTTAATTTGGATAAATTATTATTACAGATGTGTTGTGTAAATGTACATTCATTTTCAGTAAGGACTATAACAGTTTACAGTAGATTAAAAGTTTATTTTAATAATTAACCAAGTAAATGGTTTGCATCTTAGATGTTTTATTTATAATATTTAAAGAACTTGGTTAGGGTTTTGACCCTGAAATTTCACAATTATAGGTATAAGCCTATTTAATAATTATAAGATAGTTCTTCATAGTAAATATTTAGTTTATACTAGTTATTAATTATATTTTCATTGCTTTTATTTAATAAACTATCTAGTAGAATTTACTCAGAGTTTTTAAAATGATCAAGCATAAATTCTGTAACTTAGTTTACTCTTTTTAATCTAAGTACTTTTAAATTTTACCCTATTTTGTTTATAGGAAAAATTAGTCCTAGATTTAGTTGATAATGTTAGAAAATAAACTATGTGAACTGTAGTTGTTTATTTACTTAACTGTATGTAATTCATGTAAGTCTAATGTGATTTTCCTGCTGCATTTCATGCAGTTACTAAGTGGAAAGAGAGAAGTATAAACACATCATAAGATTGTTTAACTTCCATAATATTTTAACATGAAATAAATTACTCTACTACGTGTAAATACCCAGACTATAAATTATTTTCTATTCTAACACATTACTCTTCAAATTCATTTCTTCAATAATCTACAAAGACTAATAAATTCTAGCATTTACAAACTGAATATTTAACATCCATATAACAGTCAGACTCAGATTTATCTATCTAACACAATAAAACAAAATAATGTAGAACCTATTTAGGACATATGACAACAGCGTTAGGAGGCCATTCCTCCCTACCAATCTCCTAGAGAGCGCTCAAACAACGCTTCCTCAAGACTCCTGAGCCTGTTCCTGGTGTTCTTGGCTGAGAACTGGTGGAGAAGAAAACAGTAGACTAGTTCAAAAACTCCGTAAAACACCCTGCTCTCAGCAGTAAGATCTTTCAGCTTAAAAGCTGCACTATATCACTCAATAGTTATCCCCTCAAACTCTTTCCACAATTCCCTTCCATTGAATTTATTTGAAGTACATTCCTTCACCTGAATGATCACTTCTACAGAATGAGCAGCCTCAGCTCTCCTCAATGGGAATTTTTATAAAGATTGCCTAGGTCTTTTGGGTCAGTTGTCATTAATTGAGACACCTGCTCTGATTCCACTTTCTTCAGGAATCATGACCCCAAATGTAGGGAGGTTTCCACCTGCAACAGTTGGAAGTGGTTTGGGGATGCTGCCACATGTCAGTTTTCTCTCCACCCAATCTCCTACACCAATTTGACCAGTAAAAACTCTTTTAACAGCTCTCCTAAGCCATTGTATCTTCCTTTATTTATTTATAAATAAATATTCAAAATTACATTAAATATCCTTAACTCTGATGAGTCATCAATTACAAATTACCATAAAATTTAACATATTGTCTTCAAATAATATAATTTTTTGTTTTGCAAAATTGGGGCATGTGACATCCACTACATACTTCCATTTTTCAAGGGAGATTCCATATGGATTATGCCACACCTCAATTCCTAGGAAGTAGTGCATAATATCCAAGTCCTTCATCTCGAACTTGGAAGAAAGTCTACTTCTTGCAACTTGAATGAGTTCCTCTTTTCTGCTAAGAATAAGTCATTGACATATAACAGGAGCATCACTGGTCTTCCGCCTTCAACCTTGAAGAAAAGGTTGGAATATTCTTCACTCTCATTAAATCCTAGATCCATCAGTAATTTGTCCATCCTGTCGTACCATGTTGAACCTCAGGATCTTCTACAGTCAGTCCCTCTGAAGTGAAACATCATTCTCCCTCTACCTTTCGTACTCTATACATTGAAACATTCTTTACTTGAGTGACAAGTAGCTTCCTCTACTACTAATATTCTATGTCTCCATATAGGGTCATTGGATACCAATATATTCTATCTTGGACCTTTTCAAAAGTTCTTCTCGCACCCATCTGTGTGCTTGTCATCCTTTATAGGATTTCTTATTCAACCTTGTAGCAAAGGTTAAGATCTTCATCACTCTAGGTGATCTTGAAGTTCCTCATGTATGTGTTATCCCATCAGTGTCTTCTGAGCTCATACAAGGCCTTATTTAATTTTCACACATGAGTCTACCTGTCATGTGTCTCAACTCCCACTGGCTGCAAATTTCTCTTCATAGACTACGCCTTCTTTCTGTGAGAATCTTCATGCTACAAATCTTTCCTTGTATGCCACATACTTCTCTTCAAGTCTTGATACCACATCCTAGACATCATTATTCATGATCTCGTACTCTCCTTCCCTTTATTCTTGGATACTTCTTCATAGCTGGAAGGTTCTGCATCAATGATGTATCTCAACAGTGTCTCATAACTGCACTGTGTCCAAGACCTCTTTCTTTCTTTGAAAGTATCATCATATTATTCTTTGTTTTGGATAATTTCTTGAACTGTGATCACTTGTCCTTCAGAACAAGTCTCATCCTTCTTTTATCATATGTGATTGTACACGATCTTTCCTACAAGTCAAATGAATTAGTTGTATGGTTAGAAACATTCCATAAGGTATATTCATAATGAAAAATTCTTTTTAATAAATATATAATCATACAACTATTTTAGCCAGTACAACATTCATCCATATCTGACAAAAAATTTATAGATGCCTTCCATCTCTACCAAGACATCATTGAGATTGTGCACTAATCCAATATATCATCAAGGAGGTTTCATTATAGATAAGTAGCAATGGAGAGTTGTATAGAACCATGAGCTACTTACCCACCACATGCATATTAGTAGTATACTTCCATTAATGCAAACATTCTATCATGCATAATACATCAACTGGGTATATAAAAATGCATAACAACAACAATATCATGAAATGACAATTGAATACTTATATTTATTTGTTTCATGGGTAGACTCGTTTTAGCTTCATCATCTTCTTCATTGATAACAGCATAAGTTTCTTATCCAAATGCTCAAGATGGATAAGAGGCTCTTCAAGAATTGAGTTCTTCGTATTCCTCATCGCTTGAGGGATCTTCTTGCAATCGTGAGCGCTTTATCTTCAGTTGCTATCATATTCTCTTTTATTATTATGGGTCGAGCTTCATCTTGTGTGTGCTATTCCCAGAGTCTGCTGAAATTAATCACTTCCTCTTGGCATACATTCCTTGAATGAATGAATCCCATGATCCTGGGAGGCCATTCAAGGTGGTTATAATAGTATCTTATTCTTCTTTGACTACTTCATCATAGCATCAAACCATTCCTTTTGGTGTCTATGAGGGATGAGATGATCTTTAATAGAATCTGCAATGATTCTCTTAGCTCTGGCCCTAGCATTATCTCCCTTTGTCTTCTATACCTTTCTTACTGAAATACTGATCCAAGTCAATTTCTTGAAGGATCATGGAGTTCCTACACTTCATCTGATTTCTATTCTTTTCTTCAAATATCATGGTCAAAGAATCAAACTTATAATTAGGTGTCTTAAGGGAAGACACTTGTGGTATAAGGTGATCCTTTATTGAATCAGCAATGACCTTCTTGTCCTTGACCAATTTCTTCGTGTGTAAGGCTTTTAGCCTCATCTCCCTCTGGATCTGGAACTCCTCCAATTATGTAGGTGTCCAATTCATTTTCTTCAAGAACTAGTGAAATCATATACTTCCATGCTTGGAAGTTGTCATATTCACCAATATTGTCATCAATATGATGTGATTAGTCATCTTGAAATGAGAACCTCAACTGTAAATAGCAAAAGATTAGATCTTACAGATTTGAGGTGTCAGTCCTAGTTCCAGATATGGCTGATCTAGGCTTTGTTAGAGAAACCCTTATTTCCAAAACTTGGAATATTTCATATATTATTGGATAGAAATATGGGCCTCTTCAAGGAGATATTTCCAATGTACTCCTTTTCTGAAAAAACAATGGATGGAAGCTCCCGGAACAGGAAGCCATAGTTTTTCAATTTCCTCTGCAGAAATGCCTAATATTGTTTCCAATGTATCTCCAAAATTACTGCTCCTCTATGTCTAAGATTTCATAATCAGGTAATTGAGTCTTCCCTATTTCCAACACCACAGGGTTTACCAGAATTGGTTTCACCAATTGGGACTTATGAGATTTTTCCCAAGGTGACTTATTTCAGGACTGTTCAGCATAAACAACTTATATGGACCTCCAAGTGTCCCTTTTTCATCATCGGGATTTAAAACATTCATAGAAATTAAATCCTGTTTCCTATCAAGAACAACTTGGAAAATTTCATTTGGACCTTTGTAGCCCGAGATATAGCAATTCTCCCTAGGTGTCCTGTTTAGGGATGAATTCTGGAAGAGTCCAGAGAACTGATTTGGAGGAATCATATATCCCATAATATATCGATTCCAAGGCTGAAAATTTTACACAAGGTACATTAGGATTTTATCTTCGGCCTATAAAACTTTCGGGTACTGATACTTCTTCAATATCGAGATATAGCGAACGTACCAAAACTACCAGTTTTAGTATTTTAGGGTTTTTTAGGCCTGAGGCCAAATTAGGGTTTGAATTTTCTGAAGTTTTACCCAACCATAAACTTTGACCTTGGTCTCTAAAATTTGATTTTGATGAGGAGATAAATCCTATGCTGGGATCACTCAAAAAATCCACTTCTATAAAAATCCCTAATTTTCGGCAGCAAAAAACTGAAAATGCCCAGAATCAAATTATTCTTCAACAAAAAGTTGTATCCTTCAATGGAGATTTATCCTAGCCTCCTTTTGCTGATGGATTGTGGAGAGAGACCCAAAAAGTAAGAAGCCCTAGCTTCTGCAGCTGCATAGTCTCTTGTTCTCAGGTTAGCTCTGATACCATGTTAGATTTTTATCATTTAAGCAATATGATCTTAGGGACTTATCTGAGAGAATAACATGCACAAAAATCAATCACAAGAGACAATAGACACCAATATTTATCTTTGGGGAAAACATAAATTAAAAACCCTGCAACTTCCTCAGAGATATAATGAGCACCAACGGTAGCAGTAAAACCCAAAAACATAAAATATGATCTCCAATAGTTGTTCTCTCTCTCACTTGTGTGAGAAATTCCTCTCTCACTCATGCGCTCCAATTGAGTGAGTGTGTGTCAAATAGAGAGTCTCACTCTCTATTTATACTAGTTTTTTACTTGACAACTACTTACCAGGGACGACATCTCTAGCAGAGTCTAATAACCCTAGTGCCCCTCAACTGTGGGGAATTTGTTGATGTATATGTAACTTCAGAATGTATTTATCTGTATATCTTATGTATTGTACCCTAATGTTTATTTCAGGATGTGTCTGTAATGTATTTGAGTCATGTCATACTCCGATTTTTATTCCTAGATGTATCTATTATGTAATTGAGTCATGTTGCCATGCCCTGATGTTCTGATTGGGAGGATCTGTAATGTAAAAAATTCATGTCAAGTCATAGTGGGTAACCCTCCGATTTTCTGAGGTTTAAAGTCACGGCAATTCTAGGGCACTAGGGTTATTAGACTCTCCTAGTAGAGGTCAGCCTTAGTAGGGTTTTAGTCATGCTAGGATTAGTATAAATAGAGAGGTGAATTCTCTTTTAGCACACAACTCATACCCACTCAAGTGTAGCGCATAGTTGAGGAAGGAGAAGACACTGGGGCTAGATAACAAGAAGGTTACTACTGTAGGGAGATCACTTACTGTTTTGGGCTTTTCTATTTTGTTGCTGATTCTATCTCTGAGGAAGTTGTGAGGTTTTCTCCATTTATGGTTTCCCCGAGGAAAAAAATTTTGTTCATTGTCTCTTGTGTTTTATTGTTGTACTTGTTATTATCTCAGTTAAAGATCCTAATAATGCTAGCTTAATGTTGAAAAACTAACATGGTATCACAGCTATCCTGAGAAGAAGACACTGTGTAGCTGCGGGAACTAGGGCTTACTATTTTGTGGATCTTCCTCATATTTTCAGCAAAAGTAAGGTGGAATAACTCTCCTCCTTAGGGCCCATTTTTATGTTGAAGAAGAATCCAATTCTGAGGTTTTTCAGTTTTGGACCCAACACTACTGCCGAAAATTAGGGCTTTTCACAGAAGAGGATTTTTTTAGTGAGCCTAGGCCTGGATTGATCTCCTCCCCAAAATAAAAGTTAGCGATAAATTTCAAGGCATTTGGTTGGAAAGAACTTCGGAAAAGTGAAACCCTAATTTGCTCCTAAACCAGTACTGCAAGATTTCACTCCAAATCCCAATCCGGCATCTTGTCCTGGTAAGATCTAAATCTTTGTATTTCCATTTGAGGTTCTTAGTTAAGATGTCTCATCATACCAAGCTTGATGAAAAGCTTGAGGGAGCTGATAACTTTCGAGCCTGGAAGTATAGGATCTCCCTGGTCCTGGAAGAAAATGAGTTGGACTCCTACATCCATGAGGAGGTTCCAGTTCTAGAGGGAGATGAGGCTAAGTCCTTGCATAAGAATAAGATGGTTATGGAAATGAGGATCATTGTTGATTCTATCAAGGATCACCTTATCCCATAATGTCCTCCCTCAAGACACCTAAAGCTATGTTTGATTCCCTAACCAAATTTTTTGAAGGGAAGAACATAAACCGAAAGATGTCTCTAAGGAATCAACTAAAGAATGTGAAGATCCAGAATGTAGAGACCATATAGTATTAGTTCACAAGGGTTTCTCATATCAAGGAACAATTGGAAGCGGTAGATGAAGAAGTGGATAATGCAAAAATTGTGATGACCACCTTGAATGGTCTCCCTACGGCATGGGACTCTTTCATTCAAGGGATTTGTGCTAGAAAGAAGTTAGTCAAGTTCAGAAAACTGTGGGAAGAATGTTCTCAAGAAGAAGCTCGGATAGCAGCTCGAGAAGAGAAGATGGGAAGTGAAGATAAAGCTCTCATAGTACAATCCAAGAAACCCAGATCTAGCCTTCATAGAAGTAAGGACTCTCATCATAGGAATAACTCTAGAAATCCTAGAGATAAGTCTAAGTACATTTTCTATACATGTGATGAAAAAGGACACTTTTCTAGGGATTGTCCTAAGAACAAAAGTAGCTCTCACAAGAAGAAGGGACACAAGAGAAGGCATTATGCTCATGCTGCAGAGGATGATGAACCTTCATCAAAGAGAACTAGATATGAAAGTGAAGATTCTTCAAGCGAGGATGAATATGTTTTGATCTATGCTCTCACAGGTAACATTACTCATGGAAGTGATGATTGGCTTATAGACAGTGGGGATTCCAAACATATTACTGGATTCAAGGAATCCTTTTTGAAACACTCAGAACATGAATCACCTCACAAGGTGAAGCTGGGAGATGACTACCAATATCCAATAAACGTTAGTGGGGAATATTCCTATAAACTAGACTCTGGAAATTCTATAACAATGAAGGAAGAGTTGTTTGTGCCAGGACTCAAGAAGAACCTTAAACTAGATCCTTCAGGAAAGAAGGGTATATTTGTGGCATACTCTAAAATGTCGAAGGCTTACAAAATATATTTCCTAGGATACAAAAAGATGGACATTATTAGGGATGCCACATTTGATGAAGATGAATCTTACAACAAATCTAGAAAGAGACCTGCTGAAGAACGTGAAGAAGCAGAAGCACCCATAATTCATGATACAACCATGAATGAAGAAACTCAAGAAGAAGTTTGAGAATTTGAAGAACCACAAAGACCTGTAGATCCACCTCTGGAGAAGAATCCTCATAACAGGAAACCTACTTGGGTACGAGAACTTATCCAAGGTGTGGAAAGATATGGGGCTCCATAAGAGAACCATAGAGAAAGAAAGAGGACCAGATCCTGCTCCGGGTATGTAGCTTTACTATGTGATTTCATTGATAAAGAACCTTCCAGTTATGAAGAAGTGGTAGAAGGGAAAGAATGGAAGGATGCTATGATCTAAGAGTATCAGTCGATCATCAAGAATGATGTTTGGGATGTTGTCCCAAGACTAGAAGGTAATTTAGTTGTAACTTCCAAATAGATCTACAAGATCAAGCATGTTGCTGACGGTAGCATTGAAAAATATAAAGCAAGATTTGTGGCTCAGGGTTTCTCTCAGAAAGAAGGAATAGATTATGAAGAAACCTTTGCACCTGTAGCCAGATACACTTCCATCAGATCAGTACTAGCTCTGGCTGCAGTGATGAAATGGATTATACACCAGATGGATGTCAAGACTGCCTTCTTGAATGGTGTAGTAGAAGAGGAAGAGTATGTAGAACAACCACTCGGTTTTGAGACACATGATAGAGAGTCTCATGTATGCAGATTGAAGAAATCCCTATACGGTTTGAAACAGGCACCTAGGACTTGGTATGACAGAATTGACAGCTTTCTATCCATTTTGGGTTTTACCAGAAGTAAAGAAGATTCCAACCTTTACTACAAGGTTGAATATGGCAACCCAATGATGCTCCTACTATATGTAGATGATCTATTTGTGATAGGTATGGATGGGTTGATTGCTGATACGAAGAGAAAGCTTGTTGCCGAGTTCGAAATGAAGGACTTGGGTATGGTGCATTATTTCTTAGGCATGGAAGTGTGGCAAAGTACATATGGAATATTCCTTGGACAAGGGAAGTATATAGTAGAGATCCTGAAGAGGTTTGGGATGATGGACTTCAAATCTATGGCCACACCTCTAGCATTGAACCTGAAGCTATTGAGTGATGCTTCATTAGATTCAGTTGATTCTATGATGTATCGTCAGATGATTGGGTCCTTGATGTACCTGACGAACATGAGACTAGACATTTTCTTTGCTGTGAACATCTTGAGCCAATTCTTAACAGATCTAAGAAATGTTCACTTGATTGCTGCAAAGCATATTCTAAGGTACCTAAGGGGTACAGTTGATTATGGGCTCAATTACGGGGCGAATTAGAAGATTAACCTGGAGGGTTATGTTGATTTAGATTGGGTAGGCAGTGCCATCGATAGGAAGAGCACTTCAGGGTGTTGCTTCAGTATGGGATTAGGTGTGATCTCTTGGTTTAGCAGGAAGTAATCTTATGTGGCACTGAGTACAGCTGAAGTAGAGTATGTCGCAGCTTGTTCAGCTAATTGTGAGGTAGTATGGTTGAGAAAGATTTTGTCTAATATATTTGATCTCCAGTTGGATGCTACTTGTATACATTGTGACAACCATAGTTGTGTGAAGTTTTCAGAGAATCCAGTGTTCCATGACAAGTCGAAGCATATCGAGATCACGTATCACTATATCAGAGATATGGTGTAGAGGGGAGTAGTGAAGCTCTAGTATGGTGTGAGAGAGGAACAAATAGCTGGTGTATTGAAAAAGCCATTGGCTAGGATGAAGTTTGAGTACTTCAGGGAGAAGCTTGGTGTTCTCCAAATCGAGGTTTCCTCTAAGAGAAAGCGATGAGAACCATAGCCATTCTGACATGGTGAGAGGATTGGTTCCTTCCATGGTCAAATGTAAGGGTTGAGCCATTATGTCATGATGAGAGGATTGGTTCCTTCCATGTCAGATATGAGTGCTGAGATCCATAGCCATTTTGACAAGTAGGTCAGATATAAGGGCTGAGCCATTATGTCATGGTGAGATGATTGGTTCCTTCCATGTTAGATATGAGTGCTAGCCATTCTTTTGAGTAGGATATATGTAAGGGAAACTGCCATTCTGGAAATGGAGGCACCTGGTCAGTTACCAGGAAAAATCAGTCTAGGAGTGAGAAGCCATTCTGATGTGATAGGGGGATGTGTTCCCACTTGATCAGATGTAAGGGATAAATCATTCTATCATGGCTAAAGGATTAAGCTCCTCCCATTTCAGATGTGAGTGTTGGCCATTCTGACAAGTAGGTCAGATGTAAGGGCAATTTCCATTCTGGGAATGGAGGCACCTGGTCAGTTACCAGGTAGCTTAGTCTAGGACTGGGGGCCATTCTGATGCGATGGTAGGATTAGTTCCTCCATGATTAGATGTGAGTGCATGCCCTTTCTGATGTGGTGCTTCGTGCATGGTCAGATTGTAAGTGCAGATCCCTTTCTGATGCGGTGCTTCGTGCATGGTTGGATTGTAAGTGTTGAGCCCTTTCGATGCGATGCTTTCGAGCATCATCGACTATAAGTGTTGTGCCTTTCTGACAGGATGAGGTCGAATGTAAGTGCAAAGCCTTTCCGATGCAGTGTGCTTGCACATGGTCGGATATAAGTGCTGAGCCTTTCTGACAAGATGAGGTCAAATGTGAGTGTTGGGCCTTTCTAACAAGATGAGGTTAGATGTGAGTGCTGGGTGTTCCTTTCTAACAAGATGAGGTCAAATGTAAGAGCTGGGTGGGCCATTCTAACTTAATTGTCAGATATAAGTGCCGATGAAGACCTACATGAAGGGTAATCCTACAAGATTGATTCTATAGAACTTCCTGTGATGAGAAGAATTGAGATAGCACCATTATGAGATAACATATGATGATGATCCAGATCAAGTGATCCAGATGAGATGATTCAGACTTGATGATGATCCAGATCAAGTAATGATCTGGTTGTGATGATGATCTAGACTCGATGATCCAGATCAAGTGATCTAGATGAGAAGATCCATAGTTGATGACAATAGAGATCGAGTGATGATCCAACAGTGATGAGCCAGTAGTCATGATGATGCAGATCCCATGATACAGAATACTTGAAAAAGAATATGACTTGAAGACTCGAAGACGAAGAAGACTTGAATACTAAGAATACTTGAAGATGACGAGATGATCCAGTTGATGCAGAGAAGAAGATCTGTGTTGAAAATTGTGTCAAAAGAATACCTTCCTAGTTAAGAGGGAGTGCTAATGTATTTGTAACTTTGGAATGTATTCATCTATGTATCTTATGTATTGCAACACGATGTTTATTCCGGGATGTATCTATTATGTAAATGATTCATGTTTTCATGCCCCGATGTTCCGATCGGGAGGATCTATAATGTAAACAAGTCATGTCAAGTCATAGTGGGTAACCCTCTGATTGTCTAAGGGTTAAAGTCCCCGCAGTTCTGGGGCACTAGGGTTATTAGAATCTCCTAGAAGAGGTCGTCCCTAGTAGGGTTTTAGTCATGCCGGGATTAGTATAAATAGAGAGGTGAATTCTCTATTTAGCACACAACTCATACACACTTAAGTGTAGCACATAGTTGAGGAACTTAGAAGACACTGGGGCTAGATAAGAAGAAGGTTACTGCTGTTGGGAGATCACTTACTATTTTGGGATTTTCTATTTTGGTGCTGATTCTATCTCTGAAAAAGTTACTGGGTTTTCTCCATTTATGGTTTACCCAAGGAAAAACATTGTGTTCATTGTCTCTTGTGTTTGATTGTTGTACTTGTTATTCTCTCAGTTAAATATCCTAATAATGCTAGCTTAATGTTGAAAAAGTAACAGGGTTATTAGACACTCCTAGAGATGTTGGCTCTAGTAAGTAATTGTTAAGTGAGGCCGACATGTTAGAGTGGGTTTCAAGTGAATGAAAGAATATAAATAGAGAGTGAGCCTCTCTATTTATCACACACACACTCACTCATTGAGGTGCATGAGTGAGAGGAGAAGTTGCTAGGACAAGAGAGAGACTACAACTGTTGGGAGATCATCTTTATGTTTTCAGGTTTTACTTTTGGTGCTAATTCTATCTCGAAAGAAAGTTGTAGGGTTTTCTCCTTTATGGTTTCCCCGAGGAAAACTATTTGTGTCTCTTCTCTCTTGTGTTTTATTGTTGTGCATGTCATTCTCTGAGTTAAAGATCCTAAGATCATAATGCTAGCTTGAATGATAAAAATCTAACATGGTATTAGAGCTAACCTGATAAGAAGACATTGTGCAACTGCAGAAGCTAGGGATTTTTACTTTTTCGTTCTCTCTCCATGATCGATCAGCAAAAATATGCTAGGATGACTCTCCATTGAAGGGCACATCTTTCTGTCGAAGTGAAATTCGATTATGAGCATTTTTAGTTTTGGTGCGAGAAATTAGGGCTTCTTACAGAAGAGGAATTTTTGAGTGAGCCAAGCATAGGATTTCTCTCCTCATCAAAATCGAATTTTGGAGACCTGGGTCAATATTTTTGGTTGGGTGAAACTCCAGGAATGTCAAACCCTAGTTTGACCCTGAGCTGGAAAAACCCTAAAATACTAAAACTGATAAGTTTTGGTACATTCTCTATATCTCAGGATTGGAAAAGGATTAGAATCTAAAACTCTTAGAGGTAGAAGATAAAATCCTGATGTATATTGTATCGAAAATTTAGCCTCTTTTTTACTATATTCTGGGAGATATGATCCCTCCAAGTTAGGGTTCCATCCTCTTCCAAAATTCATCCCTAAACAGGACACCTGGGGATAATTGCTATATATTGGGTTAGAAAGGTCCAAATGAAATTTCTGAATATGTTCCCGAACAGGCACAGACTTTTGATTTTGTCGTCCGAGTTTCAAACTCATAAGATGAACCAGCGACATGTGGCAGTCCATACAAATTCACTGTAATGAACAGTCCTATAACAGGTCACCTTGGGAAAATGATCACAAGTCCCAATTGGTGAAACCAATTCTGATGAAACCTATGGTGTTGGAACAAGGACATGAGAGGATACCTTAGTGCAAAGTTTTAGATGCATAGGAATAGTAATTTCAGATATACCATAGAAACAATAACAGACATTTCTGCCGAAGAAATTGGAAAACTAGGGCTTCCTGTTCAGGGAGCTTCCCTCCACTATTTTCAAAAAAGGGGTACATTGGACATGCCAACTTGAAGAGATCTATCTTTTTATCCAATCAGATATGAAAGATTCCAAGTTTTGAAAATTATGTTTTCTCTAACAAACCCTAGATCATCCACCTCTAGAACCAGGACGACCACCTCAAATCGGTAAGATCTAATCTTTTGATATTTGCATTTGAGGTTCTCATTTCAAAGTGATATATCACATCAGCTTGATGATAAGCTTGGTGAAGTTGACGACTTCCAAGCATGGAAGTATTTGATCTCTCTGAAGAAAATGGATTGGACACCTACATGAGTAGAGAGGTTCCAGTTCCAGAGGGAGATGAGTCTAAAAGCCTTACAATAGAAGAACTTGGTAAAGGCCAAGAAGATCATTGTTGATTCAATCACGGATCACATTGTACCACAAGTGTCTTCCCTAAAGACACCAAAGATATTTGATTCCTTAACCAAGTTATTTGAAGGGAAGAACATAAATCAAAATATGACTTTGAGAAAATAGTTGAAGAATGTGAAGATCTAGAATGTAGAGACCATACAGTCATACTTTACAGGGATCTCTCAAATCAGAGAACATATTGAAGCTATAAAATAAGAAGTGAAGAATGTATAAGTGGTGATAACCACCTTTAATGGCCTCCCAGGATCATGGGATTCATTCTTTCAAAGAATGTGTGCTAGAAGGAAGTGATTACTTTCAATAGAATCTTGGAAGAGCACACACAAGAAGAAGCTCAACTAATAATAAGAGAAAAGAAGATGGGATCAACTGAAGATCAAGCTCTCACCATCCAAAGAAGATCCCTCAAGCGATGAGGAATATGAAGAAGTAAACTCTTGAATAACCTCTTATCCACCTTAGCATTTGGATAAGAAACGATACTATTATGAATGAAGAAGACGATGAAGCTAAAGGATGAAGAAGGAGTCTACCCACAAAACAAATAAAGATAAGTATTCAATTGTCATTTCATGATATTGTTTTGTTATGCATTTGTTTATATGTAGTTAATGTATTATGCATGATAGAATGTTTGCATTAATGCAAGTATGCATGTGATGGGTAAGTAGCTCATGGTACTATACAACTCTCCATTGCTACTTATCTAGAATGAAACCTCTTTGCTGACATACCGGATTAGTGCACAATCTCAATGTTGTCCTGGTAGAGATGGAAGGCATCTAGAAAAGATTCCGTGGGATATGGATGAATGTTGTATGGGATAAAGTAGTTGCATGATCATATATTTAGCATAAGAACTTGCCAGTATTCCTTATGAAATGTTTCTAACCATACAAATGCATTTGACTTGTAGGAAAGATCGCATACATAATCGCCTATAAGAAAAGAAGAATGAGATTTGTTCCAAAGAACAAGTGATGCCAATTCAAGATTAAGAATAATATGATGAATGCAGCGACATCATTGATGTAGAACCTTCGAGCTATGAAGAAGTAACCAAGAAGAAAGGGAAGACCAATTCAAGAATAATTATGTCTAGGATGTAGTATCAATACGTGAAGGGAATTTTGTAGTTCCATCATGCAGTATATGGAAACATCATGGGATACAAGGCAAGATTCGTAGCACGAGGCTTCTCACGAAAAGAAGGCATAGACTATGAAGAGACATTTGTAGCCAGTGGGAGTTGAAACACATACATGATGAGCTTGATGAAGATATTAACCTTTGCTACAAGGTTGAAGATGAAAGTATATACACTAGATGGATACATAGAATATTAGTAGCATAAAAAGCTACTTCTCACTCTGGTACACAATGTTTCAATGCATAGAGTACGGAAGACAGAGGGAGTATGATGCTCTACTTCAGAGGTAGTGAGTAAAAAATATCTTGAGGTTCGACATGGTATGACAAGATGGATATATTACTAATGACTCTAGGCTTTCCTAAGAGTAAATTGGATTCCAACCTTTGCTTCAAGGTTGAAGGCAGAAGACCAGTGATGCTCCTATTATGTGTCGATGCACTATTTTCTAGGCATGAAGGTGTGGACAAGGGAAGTATGTAGTAGAGATTATGAAGAGGTTCAGGATGATGGTTTGCAAGGCCATAACCACAGCTATGGCATTGAACATGAAGCTATTGAGTGATGCTTCATCAGAGATGGTTGATGCTACAATGTATCATTAAATGATTGGGTCCTTAATGTACCTGACGATTACGAGACCAGATATTTTCTTTGCTGTGAACACATTGATACATGTTCACCTAATGGTTGCAAAACATGCAGTAAGGTACCTAAGTGGTACAGTTGATTATGGGCTCAAGTATGAGGCGAATCAAAAGATTAGCCTGGAAGGTTATGTTGATTCAAATTGGGCAGGTAGTGCACCTTAGGGAGTTTCTTTAGTATGGGATCATGTGTGATCTCTTGATTTAGCAGGAAGCAATCCTATGTCGCACTAAGTACAGCTGAAGCAGAGTATGTCATATCTTGTTTAGCTAGTTGTGAGGCACTATGGCTAAGGAAGCTACTGTCTGATTTATTTGATCTCTAGATGGATGCTACTTGTGTACATTGTGACAACCAGGGTTGTGTGAAGTTATGAGAGAACCTGGTGTTCCATGACAACTCGAAGCATATCGAGATCAAGTATCACTATATCAGGGATATGGTACAAACAGGAGCAGTGAAGCTCAAGTATGTTGCGACGGACAAATAGATAGTTTGAGTACTTTAGGGAGAATCCATAGTGAAGTTTGAGTACTTTAGGGAGAAGCTTGGTGTTCTCCTGATCGACGTTCCTTCCAAGGGGAAGTGATGAGTTTGTGAGCCATTCTGATATGGTGAGAGGATTGGTTCCTTTGATGGTCAGATGTAAGGGTTGAGCCATTCTGTCATGGTGAGAGGATTGGTTCCTTCCATGTCAAATGTGAGTGCTGAGCCATTCTGATGTGACTGTAGGATTGGTTCCTACATGATCATATCTAAGCATTGAATGCCATTCTTGGAATGGAGGTGCCTGGTCAGTTTCCAGGAATACTCGGTCTAGGACTGAGGGCCTTTCTGATATGACTGTAAGATGTAGTCTTACATGATCATATGTGAGTGCATGTCCTTTTTGATGTGATTGAGGGATTGGTTCCCACTTGATCAGATATAAGGGCTGTTGCCATTCTTGAAATGGAGGCACCTGGTCAGTTGCCAAGAAATCTCAGTCTGGGACTAAGGGCCATTGTGATGTGACTGTAGGATTGGTTCCTACAAGATCATATGTGAGTGCAAATCCCTTCTGACATTAGTTGTTAGATGTAAGTGCAGATCCCTTTCAACATGAAGGATTGGTTCATTGCATGGTCAAATATAAGTGTTGAGCCTTTCTGACATTGGTTGTCAGATGTAAGTGTAGAGCCCTTTGGCGTGGAGGATTGGTTCCTTGCATGGCTGAGTGTAAGTGCTAATCCTTTTCGAGATTGGTTGACAGATGTGAGTGCTAGGCCTTTCTGACAGGGTTGTGGGACGTGTTCCCACATGGTCAGATGTGAGTGTTGGGCATGCCTTTCTGATATGACTATAGGATTGGTTCCTACATGATCAGATGTAAGTGATAGGTAGGCCATTCTGACTTAGGGTCATATATAAGTGCTGAATAAGACCTGCATGGAGGCTAGGCCTACAACCAACATGAAAAAGGGATAGCTCTGTAGAACTTCCTGTGATGAGAAGAATCATGAGATAGCACCCATGATGATGATCTAGTAGTGATGATCCAGATCCAGTGATGATGATCTAAATCGAGTGATGGTGATCCAGATCTAGATGAAGATGACTTGAAGATAGAGATGACTTGAAGTGAATATGATGAGGACTCGCTGATGATCCAGATGATACAGAGAAGAAGACTTGTGCTAATAAGTTGTGTCGAGAGAATACCTTCCTAGTTAAGAGGGAGTGTTGATGTATTTGTAACTTCGGAATGTATTTATCCATATATCTTATGTATTTTACAAGGTGTGGACACTATGAGTTTGTAGCGGTACCCTTTGGTCTCACAAATGCACCAACTACATTCATGTGCCTCATGAATAGTGCTTTTATCAAGTATCTGAACAACTTTGTTCTTGTTTTCCTTTATGACATTATTATTTATTCTAAGAATGAAGAAGAGCATGAAGAACATTTGAGACTGACATTAGGATTGCTAAGGGAGCATAAGATGTATGCAAAGTTGAGAAATTGTGACTTATATAAAGATAGAATTCATGAATTGGGTGACATTATCTCAAATGAAGGAATATATGTCGACCCTGAGAAGATTGGGGCCATCATGAATTGGCCAGCTCCAAGAAATGTGACAGATGTAAGATATTTTATGGGACTTGGAACATACTACAAGAGGTTCATTGAAGGATTCTCCAAGGTTGCACATTCAATCACTTATTTGCAAAAGAATTAGATAACTTTTGAATTGGAACCAAGATGTGAAGAAAGATTCCAGAACTTGAAGAATCTTCTTACAAGTGGAGCAATTCTGAAAATTGCAGACCCCAAATTTTTTTTGTGGTGTGTACTGATGCATGATGTGAAGGACTCAGAGGATTTCTTATGCAATAAAACCACATGGTATGATATGAGTCAAGAAAGTTAAAGGATCATGAGAAGAAATATGATACTCATTATTTAAAACTTACAACCATAGTACATGCTATCAATATGTGGAGGTATTATTTAATGGAAAGAATATTTGAGCTCAGGTCATGCCACTGTGGTCTAAAATACTTGTTTGATCACCCAACTTTAAATGTTAGGAAAGCTAGATGGCTGGAGTTTTTGTGTGAGTTTTATTTTTAAATCAAACAAATAAAAGGAAAAGAAAACAAAGTGATTGATGCACTCAACGGGAAGGTGCATGAAATGCATGTGGCATCTCTTAGAACTTGTCAGCCAGATTTGAGACAACAGATTGTTGATCATACTGTTGAGGATGAAATGTATGTGTAGATAAAGGGAAAGTTGCAGCAGCAAAGTCTTGAAAATAAGTATGGGGAATATAAATTAGAATAAGATGAAATTATTACCTATAAGAACAAAATTTATATCCCAAACTTAGCATAATTTTGGAGAATTGTTATCAATAAAATTCATCAAGCTTTATATTCTGGTCACCTCGGATATCAGAAGCCAATTGCCACAGCTAGAAAGTAGTATTTCTGGTAAGGAATGAAAAAGGAAATTCCTTAGTATATTTAAAAGTGCATGAAATGTCAGTAGGTAATGGTTGAGCATCAACACCCAATAGGGTTATTGTATCGTTTTCCAGTCCCAGAATGGAAATGGGAAGTTGTTTCCATAGATTTTATTACAAGATTGCCAATGCCTGGAAGATAACATGATTCCATCATGATTGTGGTGGAAAAGCTGAAAAAGGAATCACATTTTATACCTCTCAAGTCCATGTATAAGGATGATTCCATTGCAAATATCTTCATGAAGTAGATTTTCAGATTGCATGGTTTTCCTAAGGAAATAATTTCTGATAGGGATACCAAGTTTAATTCCAATTTTTGGAGAAGTCTATTTGAATATTTGGGTACAAACATGAAATTCAACACTTCTTACCATTCTCAAATTGATGGACATATAGAGAGAGTGAATCAGGTGCTTGAAGACATGCTTCACATGTATGTGATGGACAAACCATCCAAGCGGGACGATTATTTACACTTGGTATAATTTTCCTATAATAATGGAAAACAATCATCATTGGGAATGAGTCCATATGAATCTTTGTATGGAAGAAGGTGTAGGACACCAGTAACTTGGGATAATCCAGTGAACAAGATTGTGCTTGGACCTGAATTACTCATGGAAATGGGGCAAGAGGTTGCAAAGATCAAGAAGAACTTGAAATAAACCAAAGATAGATAGAAAAGCTATGTAGATAAGCAAGGATGCGTAGAGAGTTCAGTGTTGGGGATCATGTTTACCTTAGAGTGAGTGAAAAGAAGAGTTCCTTGAATATTGCAAGTTGCGCCAAGCTATCACCTAGATATTGTGGTCCTTTTGAATTGCTTAAAAGAATAGGGCTAGTTGCATAAAAAATTGCATTTAGTATGAGAAATAGATCTCATAATGTTTTTCATGTTTCTCTTCTTAAGAAACATGTAAATGACCCAAACCATGTGATAAAATGGGAGGTGATTCAGGTGGAACCCGAGGGAGAGCTCCAAAATGAGCCATTGTGCATCCTCGACAGGAAGGTCATAGTGCTCCAGAATCGAGCCGTTGGATAGGTAAAGGTGTAGTGGAAGCACTATGGTCCTGAAGAGGCTACATGGGAGATGGAGGATTCCATGTGATTGGAACATCCATTTTTGTTCAATTTTGTAAACCACTAAGGAAAGTGCTAATGAAGGGGGAGGGGAATGTAACACCCCGGCTTATACCCCATGGTATTAAAATTTCACATGATGTATATATTGTATTTAAATCATGGCAAGGATCTTAATGCCAAGGACCTTATATTGATTTGGTGTTTTGTGTATAGGCCATCAGGATCGATTCCTATGGTTTCTTGTGCTGGTCAAGCACAAGAAATTTTGGAATATCATGTAAATCTATAATTTAATAAAATACCACAACTGCTTATGCACTGCAATGTGAAAATGATGGGGGCATGATTTCACAAGGAATAGGGAGAGGGAGTTATCCAAGTAGATGCAAAGTGATATATTGCAGGTTTGATCCTCACAAAACCCGGTCTAATCAACATCAAAACCTTCGCTAACCTATCATCCAACTCACCTAGGAGGCCTCAAGCTCGAAACCAATCCTTTTGGATAAAAGTTTCCATGCCCGCTCGTTGATGTTAAACAAATTTCTATTTGAATCAATGGAATTTTTGTGGACCATTGGATCTATGTACCCACCAAATCAACGATGGACTTCCAATTTGGTGAAGCGAATTTCTTAGAAATTTCGTGTACATCCAAAGGTTTCTAAACCATGCATCTTCACCCAGTGGAATTGTTGTGCACTTTCGATCTATTTTGATGATCGATCTCAACCGTGGATCAATCAAAGTTACTTGTTCTTTAAGCTTGTCTACCATGTTCTTCCTCTGTACTCAATCATTCAATTCTTCTAGAATATCAGTTGAGATAGTTAATTCCTTGGGTAGTACGAGGTATTCAAGTCGATTTTGTGACCAAGAAATCGTGTAGTTTGTGGAAGTTGCATTCTTGCTTCTGAAGCAATAAAACCACATGAATGTGTTCCTAGTCCTTCATCCTTGTTTTCACCTGAATGTTTTGGTCATTCGAAGAGGTTGGTTATTGCCTATACAGAGTTGCAAAGCATTTTTGGGGGTCTAGCAGATTGTTTATGTTAGGATTAGTAATCCCCCCTTGTCCAATTTGGTCATATGTCTAAATCAGGAGTCATGTCTAAATCAGGAGTCCATCCAGTCTATTTTTAGTCATTAGCACCATTGGGTCCACTTGGCCTAATTGGGGCACATGTTTCAGTTACTAAAGTGTGGAGAACACTAATTGAGGATTACTGCTACTTATTGCACTTGATTGCATCATTTTAGGATCCTCTTAGACCAATCCCTACAATTTAGGAGCCATTAGGAGTGCCGAAAGCAACCAAGGTCAGTTCATTTAAGTTGATGACTAGCCAAGCTAATTTAGAAGTCAGTTACATTCAGTTCTAGTCCTCTACATTCAGTTAGCACTAGGTTCACATGACTCCACCCAGGAGGAATGCATTTCTCACCTACCATAGTCAGTAATCCTTAGTTAACATTGAATGTAACACTTGACTTGTGTTTTATAACTCCAATGAACTCTGGTTATGGTTTAGACAAGGTCAGTTAACTATTGGGTCCTCCAATAGTGTTTTAGACAAAGTCTTAGTTACCTACAATCAAGTAGAGTCTATCAATTCGAATTTCCTCATGTGGATTCAAATTTCATGGGTATATTAAAGCCATTGTACTTCATTGTAATTATTATCTGATTACTTTTTTGATTAATGAAAGCATTCACAACTGCAAGCCATTTTGGCATTGTTTCATTCTTCAATTGCTGACTAAATTGTGTGATCTATTTTGTGAGTGATGTGTTTGTCCACAGATCTATGTGCTCAATTTAATATGGTATCAGAGCCCAAGACACCTCTCCTCCTCAGATATCTAGTTGTATCATTTTTTTTGAGCAAATTGCTCCTCCTAGTACTGCACCAGAAGCGGAGAATTTACCACTTAATATCCCAAGTTAGGAAATTGCTAATCAAGATTGCTTGATCAACTATGCTGGTTGTGAAGGAAATTATGAAAGTGCAGACTATCGACATTACTTTGTATGTTTTATTGTGTGACAAGTTATCATCTTTTCTTACAACATTCGCTACAAGCATCCCTTTCTTCTCACTGCATTCGCTATAGAAGCTTAGTCATTCTTACTGCATTCAAAATGGCTCATCTAGTAGAGCATCTCAATCCCTTCAACTATCACCAGTGGAAGGAAGAAATCATGGTAATGCTCCACACCAAGCAGTTCTTCAGACTCATAGAAAAAACAGAGGCAGTGCTAGCTTTAGATAATGACAAAGAAAAGTACTTGAACAAGCTCGATGAAGCCCATGGACACTTTATCTCCTTAGTCTCTAGAGATCTTTGATTACACATCCAAGGATTGAAGACTCCCAAGGAGGTTTGGGACAAGATTGCCTCCTTATTTGATAAGCAGGATGAGATGAGGATCCATCAGCTAGAAAATGATCTGATCACTCTTAATCCATCCATATTTGAATCACTGAATGAATTCTTCATAAATTTCAAGAACTTGATATATCAGTTGAAGCAATGAAAAGTAGAGAAGGATGAAGATCAACTTATCCTTGCCATTCTCACAATGCTCAATGCAGACTACTCAGTCTTTGTATCCACCTTCCAAATAGTAAGTCTCACTACTCCAAATCGGAATATGCCCACTCTTAATGCCTTCATCCAATCTCTTATTTCTGAGAATGATAAATTGATCCAAATGGGGATCATTCGATCTTCCAAAGATCTAGCTCTGGTCGCAAGAGGAGATAAGGTAGAGAATGACAAAGGGAATCAAAGAGATGACTCTCCTATGAAGAAATAGTAGTCAAAAGAGCCTTCAGGTTCAAAGAGGAGAAATAATAATGGCAAAGGAAATGTCCTCTACTCTTACTGTGGAAGGGGATTTCATTCAGAAAGCTCCTGTATGAGAAGACAACTTGATGAAATGGTTCTTCTTTTGAAGAAACATAACATTTCTATACCTGCTAGCACAAGGAAGGATGACTCTGATGAAGAAGAAGAAGACAAAGAATACCAAAGGAAAGGCCATGCACTGAAGGCTTGTTGCACATCAACACATGTCTTCCTCATTGATTCTGGAGCTTCCAACCATATGGCTGCATCTAGAGAATCATTGTCTTCTTTTCAGTCCTTTGATGGTCCTAGTATTCAGATGGGAAATAACAATAAATTCAAAACAAAAGGGAAGGGCTCTATTAAGCTTGAACAAGGAAGGTTCAAATATGTGCTATTTGTTCCCTCCCTAGCTTCAAACGTGTTATCTGTCTATCAGATGACCCATACTGGATCTCCAAAGCAAGTGATCTTTGGTCCTAACTTAGTGGAGGTCATAGATATCTCTACTGGGAGCATAATAGCAAATGGTACTGCAAATGATGCTTCAAAAGCATAGGAGTTATTAGATTTCATGCCTCCTTCAGAACCAGTGCACTCTCAGCAGCCACTTGCAAGGGAAGGTAAAATCATTGCATCTACTTCTTTTACATCTTCTACTAGTATTGCAGATCCATCTTTATCAATTTATGAGATTGAGATTCAGGGTGACTCAGATCTAGATTTAGTCCCTATTTCCAAACTGGAAGCTAGGAAGATGACTAAAAACACACCTGACACTCAGAAAGGAAAGAACCTTGCGCTATGCCATGCAATCTTACCTCCTTTAGAGAGATGCAATAGACTCCCTCTAAGATGATATATGGAAAGGGATCAGTCTCACTACACTTATAAGAATGGATATGATCGTACACCTCTTCATTAAGAAAGAGACAAAGGTTACATTCCTCCTTCATTCCATCATCGTTTTTGGAGAACAAGGAGAAGTCTACATGTTATGCCCCAGAATACCTGTGCACAGCACACCATGCATGCTGCTTCGCTACCTCATGGAGATGAATATTGCAGCAACATATTTTAAAGTTTTTCAAACTTGAGACCTGATTCTACCTGCTTAGAAAGAGGGGGGGGGGATTTTTCCCATGTGGTTTTTGTCCCAGCTCCTCGTATTAAGAAGTTACTTTATTTTACTTGATGTAATGGGTGACCTATGGTCTTAGTTACTAGGGCCCGCAGAATTTCCAAGTTAGAATTCAGGGGGGGTGTTAGGATTATTAATCCTCCCTTATCCAATTTGGTCATATGTCTAAATCAAGATTCATGTCTAAATCAGGAGTCCATCCAGTCTATTTTTAGTCATTAGCACCATTGGGTCCACTTGGCCTAATTGGGGCAGATGTTTCAGTTACTAAAGTGTGGGGAACACTAATTGAGGTTTACTGCCACTGATTGTACTTGATTGCATCATTTTAGGAGCATCCTAGACCAATCCCTACAATTTAGGAGCCTCTAGGAGTTCTGAAACTAGCAAAGGTTAGTTCAGTTCAGTTGATGACTAGTCAAGCTAAGTTAGGAGTCAGTTACATTTAGTGCTAGTCCTCTACATTCAGTTAGCGCTAGGTTTATATGACTGCACTCAGGAGGGGCTCATTTCTCACCTACCACAGTCAGTTAGCCTTAGTTAACACTGAATGTAACACTTGATTTGTGTTTTAGAACTCTAATGAACTTCGATTATGGTTTAGACAAGGTTAGTTAACTATTGAGTCCTCCGATAGTGATTTATACAAAGTATTAGTTACCTACAGTCAAGTAGAGTCTATCAATTTGAATTTCCCCATGTGGATTTGAATTTCATGTGGCTATTAAAGCCATTGTACTTCATTGTAATTATTATTTGATTACTTTTTACTAATGAAAGCATTCACATCTACAAGCATTTTTTGCACTGTTTCATTCTTCAATTGCTGAGTAAATTATGTGATCTATTTTGTGAGTTGTGTGTTTGTCCACAGATCTATGTGCTCAATTTAATAGTTTCTATGTGTTTAGGAAAGTATTATCCTTGTCGTACCTTGGTTGTTTTGTTATAGTGTTATCCTAAACTACATAGTGGTATCAGACCCTGTTTCTCCATGATAGGGAGTGAAGTCCTGCGTTGTTGTGTCTCCCTGTGCTTTTCTCTGATGGGCACCTTGGTTTGGGTTTGAACAGTATGAAATAATTAGGAGTGGAAGAGACATCGAATGGGATTGAAAAACATAGTGCAGAGAGGAACCTCACAAAAACATAAGGGTGGCTAGTGAATATTATATGCACAACCTTAAAGAGAATTGGAAGGGAAGGCATATCCCGAGGGACTATGGGGCATAGAATGGGATGCTTACTTGTGTTGGGTGTGTAGGTATTGTGGACTCCAGGCCAGATAGATCTTGCGGAGGTGTCCCTAGCTCTTGAATGAACCAATAGCTTAGCCATTCTTCCTTTCCACTCCATTAGAATCCTGATAAACCAAAAGGATATTGGCTTGGACGACACCCCGATAAACCCAATTATATATTGGCTTGGCTAGGATGCCTGCTAAACACAACTAGATATTGGCTTCATTGATCATCCTGATAAAACCAACTAGTAGTTGGATTCAATATGTCTTTTTGTGCATATGTCCATGTGTGTAATCCTTGGTTGGATATCCTGATAAACCTAACTGTGAATGTTGGATTGACTGAGTAGCCTGATAAACACAGCAGTGAAATGGCTTGGCTGAGGATCCTAACAAACCCATTTGTTGGTTTGGCTGGTACTTAATTTGAATGTGGGATTCACTACCTATATTTTGATAAACCCAACTGTTAGCTGGCCTGGCTGTGGATCCTGATAAACCTAGTAGTGTTTGGCTTGATTTCCTTCAACCTGATAAACCCAAATGTGCGTTGGTTTGGCTGGACAATATGATAAACCCAACTGAAGGTTGGATTGATTGTGTGTGATATGATATGGTTGTGTGTGAGTCTAATGCTCCCTAATTCCTTGTTGGAATATTTACCAGCTTAGGGGTGGAATTTGTGTTGATATATTGATGAACACAACTTTCCTATGGTTGGGTGAAACATTGCAATGACATAGCTAGTTACAGGACAACTTCATATTCAAAGATAAGTATTTTGTTGCATTGTTCCTCCAATGTATTTGTTTATGGATATGTTGAATATGATGAATTATTGTTAATGATTTCAATAGAGTTTACTGTTGATTAAATGTTCTTGCATTTGCATCTATATATTTCTTGTATGTTTCAATGCATTTTTCTTCTAATCATGGAGGCTAGAAGCCTAGTTATAGACTCATAATGCATCTAGATTAAGTGTTTCTACACCCTAGGATCTATCTACGGAAGGCAGAAGGAAGAAGCAGAAAATGAGCCAAAATTCCTAAGGAAAAGTTGGATTTTTGATCCCTGAAGTCCACTATGGAGGGAAGAAGTCAGAAGGAGGAAGTCAGAAGAATAGAAAAAGGATAAGGAAAAAAGTTGGATTTCTAAAACCTGAAGTTCGAATTCTAGGATCAGAAGTTGGAAGCCGGAAGTCGAGAAATCGAGACATAAATTCGTTCTTTCATGGATTTCTACATTCCAATGTCAGAAAGTAGAAGTTGGAAAGTCAAAATTTGAAAAGTGGAAAATCGAAGAATCAAGTAGTTGTTTCGTTGATTTCCACATTTCTAGGTTGGACATCGGAAGTCACAAAGGAGGAAGTTTGGAAGGAGGAAGTTAGAAAAGTCAGTTTCAGTGGAGAAATGACTATTGTGGTTGTAGAGTGGATCTGTAAGCTACAGAACAAATGTAAGAATGGTTTCTAATACTGATAAGGAATTGAAAAAGGATGAACATGGACCATGAATATGTTCTAACAAGAGAGAAAGATAAGAGCAAAGGATCTTTAAGAAATTATAAATTATTCCACATATTAGTTAAGTGTATGGGCACCGGGTACATGGTCATCAAGCTATATTAGAGCAGTGTAGAGTAGAGGGGACACTACAACCTAGTATCAGAGCAGGATTAGGAGTCGCGTTCTCTTCCAAGGCGGGAGGGTATGTGACACCAACATATTCCATAATAAGTGGAGGTATTTGGTAATACTTTCAATTATACGCGTTATGTACCTAAACATCCTTATCACCTTTATCATGTACCGACATGTTATAGCGGATTTCACCACTCCAGGTGAATCACACTTTGTATGGCCTTCCCCTGTCCCGCTGTAGAATCCTTAGACCATATGGACCACTTTTTGTCCATTGATGTTTCCTTGATCATCCCTAAAAACATATGAAAAATGATACACATGAATTTTTAACCTATAAGTGCGTATATAGGCGGGTTTGACCACTAAAACCGTGTACATCGGGATGTGTGCATAATCCAAATCCTTTTGGAGTTTTCCTTGACATGGATCTGACTCAATTGACTCCTAGCCTTCCCTATTCCTTGAGTGTTAGAATAATCAACCCATAGTTAGCTACCTTAGACATTAATTTCATTATTTTTGTCTTATTTGCCTAGTTCATGTGTCCCACCTTGTGCAAGTTGTCATTTACCTATCCATAGTGGTCAAACTTTCCTTATTTGACTCATGTAGCGCTTGGGAAACCTCAAGGAATCAAATCTGCTTTATTCCTAGCCTCCTAAGTGCCCTTCTGTGTTTTTTGCTTTATTCCCTGCTTTTTCAGTGTTTTAAGGCAAATGGAAAACCTTGAATAGGTGAGGTTGACTAGTTTTTTGTCCTACACATCCTCCACTCTTTTCTCCTTGTAAAAGCATGTATGAGTTTTCATTCCATCACTCTTTAGCTTTCCTAAGCATTTTTTCCAATTCGTGAGCTCCATGACTTATTTGGGATCATCTTTTTGCACCTATGGGGGATTTGCTTATTTTTAGTAAGCCTGCTTTATGCTAGATTCAAATTGATCCTCATGCATTCGAATCCCTTATGTAATTATTTAATGATGCAACCTATTATGTTACAAGGTCGGCTATTGTACACTTTTTCAATACAGTTTAGTGTTCAGCTCATTATTCAGTCTCTTTTGTGAGTGATTTTGCATGTTCAATTGATAATTGTTGTGAGTAAAATTAATCTATCACTGGGTTCAATTTCCACATGGTATCAGAGCCATTGTATATCGATTTATATCCTTCAAAATTGTTTTGCAGGTTCTACATCAGTGACTGGGAGCCTTCTACTGACAGCCGGGACAATTTTTAAGCTATGGATCAATCTCAGAAGATCATCTTGACTCCCTTAAATTTCTTTGAATGGAAAGCAGAGATGGAGATACTATTGAGAGTGAAAGGCCTCTACAGGGTGAATATGGAAATAGAAGCAGAGCCCAATGCAACTGCAGAGAAGATTAAATGGCACAACAGGAGGGATGAGGCCTATGGTCTCCTGTGTCTGAGTATTTCCAGAGACCTCCTTCTCTATCTTGATGGATTGACATCACCGAATGAAGTATGGGAGAATATTATTGATCTTTTTGGAAAGACAAATGAGATGAGGGGACATAAAATTGAAAATGAGCTAATTTCCCTGAGTCCCAATAGCTTTGAATCTCTGCAACTCTATTTCTCCAAGTTCAAAGCACTCGTTTTGCAGCTGAAACAATGTGGGATCGAAAACAAGGATGATCAGCTGGTATTGGCCATTCTCTTGAAGCTTGGCCCTGACTATTCAGTTTTTGTTTCGACCTTCTATGCCACAAAACTGACAGCTCGAACCTGGAAGATGCCTAGCCTTGCAGATTTCATGGAATCTCTCACACAAGAACAAGACAAGCTGGTGATGATGGGCACCATTAAACCATCCAAAGATCAAGCTCTGATTGATGGAGATTTTAGGGTGGATTCAAAAAGCAAAAATAAATCTAAAAATCCACCTGAGAAAAAGAGAGACAAGAACAAGTCTCCAGAGGAGCCACAAGGTTCCAAGAAGAATAACCAGTAGAAGAAAAACAAAGGAGAAATGAGCAAGTGTGCATACTTCAATAAGGGAAATCACACTGAAAGATCTTGTATGAAGAAGGAAATAGACATGCTGACCCAACTCTTGGAGAAGAATGGCATATCCCTTCTAGATAGCTCAAAGAAGAGAGAAGGAGGATTAAGTTCAGATGACAGAGAGAGAGTTCATGCATTGGTTGCTGGCACATCAAGCTCACCCAGTTTTATCATTGATTCTAGAGCGTCAAGACACATGGTTTCAACCAAGGAGGCCTTCTCCTCACTTGACATGTCGAAGGGGCCACCTATAGTACTGGGAGATGACTCTCTCACTGAAATTTTGGGCAAAGGGAGGATTGATCTTGATCATGGTCAGTTCAGCAATGTGTTGTATGTTCCTGGTCTTGCTTCCAACCTCTTGTCAGTGTACCAGATGACTCACACTGGGTCTCCAAAGAAGGTCATATTCTCCCCTGATGAAGTTGAAATCACATATATCTCAAGTGGTAAATTCATTGCAAAAGGAGTTGTGAATCATGCTCAGAAGGTATACATGTTATCACACTTCCTACCCTACTCAAACCCCTTTGCTCTTCCGATTCATGCTAATGAAGCTAGCAAGATTTGGAATGAAATATTTGGCCACCTAAATTACAAGTATATTTCTGATCTTAGTGAAAAAGAAATGGTCATAGGGTTGCCCAAGATAAAAAATTTCAAAGGAGTCTGCCAAGGTTGTATCCTAGGAAAACACCCAAAGCATAAATTTGAGAAAGCTAGTCATGAGAGAACCTTTGCACCCCTCGAGCTGATCGATAGTGACGTTGCTGGCCCATTCCCTCATATGTCCATGAGTCAGGCCAAATATGTATTGAATTTCATAGATGACTTTTCCAGGTATTGCTGGGTTTACTTCCTGAAACACAAGTCTGAAGTTTTTGGTCTCTTCAAAGTCTTTAAGGCTTTGGTTGAAAACCATTTTTGGAGGAAACTCAAGGTCCTCATATCTGAAAATGGTGGTGAGTATGTCAAGTCTGAGTTTATTAATTATTGTGCAGATGTAGGTATTCAGATGCAACATTCTATCCCTTACACACCACAACAAAATGGTGTTGCTGAGAGGAAGAACAGATCACTGAAGGAGATGGCAACATGCATGATGGAGGCCAAAACTTTGCCACCAAAGTACTGGGCTGAAGCTATCAACTATGTAGCCTATATCAAAAATAGGGTGCCTCATAAACAGCTTTATGGTATGACTCCTTTCGAAGCATGGAGTGGGCACAAGCCAGATGTGACCCATTTCAGGATTTTTGGCTCAAGGGCTTGGGCTAGAATTCCAACAGAAAAGAGAAAGGCTTTGCATCCCCAAAGCCAAGAGTGTCTATTTGTTGGATACTATGAAGATTCAAAAGGGTACAAACTAATAAATTTGAGCACAAATAAATCCTTCATTGAAAGGTGTGTTCAGTTTCAAGAAGAACCCCTTGCAGTAGTGGAATTTGGAGAAGCCTCTTCACCACCTGAACCTATGAAAGTAAGTGAAGAGTTTGTTGAACATGATGATTCTGATTTGTCTGATGGATATGAGTTTAATATAGACCCTAATATCCCTACAAGGCCAAAATGGGCCGCCAAGACACTACATGCAGTAGGAGAGCTAGCTGGGGATCCAAATGACCCAAGGAGGACTAGATCTCAATTTGAGAGTGGTCTATGCATGAAGGATCCTATGTTTGCTGAAAAATTCTATTTGATGGTGGAATATGATCCTCAAACATACGAATAATAAGCAGGAGATCCAAGATGGCAAACAACCATGAAGGAAGAGTTCATCTCACTCCAGAAGAGAAACACATGGGAGCTAGTGGATCTTCCCCCAGGGAGGAAGTTAGTTCAGTGTAAGTGGGTCTACAAGACCAAATTTTGTGCTGATGGTTCACCACTGAAGTAAAAGGACAGATTGGTAGCCAAGGGCTACTCACAAGTTCATGGGATAGATTACAATGAGACCTTTTCCCCAGTGGAAAAGATGGATTCCATCAGGCTAGCCCTAGTCATTGCAGCCTCAAAGCAATGGGAGGTACATCACATGGATGTAAAATGTGCCTTCCTGAATGGAGATCTCACTAAAGATATATATATATGCAGCAGCCTCAAGGTTTTTCTACTAACCCTTCTCTTGTGTGCAGGTTGAGAAAGTCATTGTATGGGCTAAAGAAAGCCCCTAGGGCTTGGTATGCCAAGATCGATAGCTTCTTGCTATCACTTAATTTTTTTCGATGAAAATCAGATCCAAATGTATATTTGAAGTTAATTAATGGTTTATTAATGATAATTGTGTTATATTTTTATGACCTCTTCATTACAGGAAGCTCAAAGGATGATATTGCTTCCTTAAAGAGTGCAATGAACCAAGCCTTCTCCATGACAAATTTGGGGCTCTTAAGTCAATTTTTGGGGCTTGAGATTGCTCAAAGCAAAGCTGGAATCAAGGTGCACCAGTCCAAGTATGCCTTGGATTTGTTGAAAAAATTCAAAATGAAGGACTGCAAACCAAGCAAAACTCCTTTCCTTTCAGGAGTGAAGCTGGAAGAAGCCGATTCTTCACCTATGGTAAACAATACACTGTATAGGCAATTGATTGAATGTTTGTTGTATCTGACACATACTAGACCTGATCTTTCTTATGCAGTAAGTGTGGCTTCTAGATACATGGATCAGCCTCATGAGATCCATTGGAAAGAAGCCAAAAGGATCCTTAACTTTGTTCAGGGAACAAGGACACATGGGATCTTCTATAAAGCAAAATCTGATCTTGATTTGATTGGATTTACTGATAGTGATTGGGTAGGTGATAGCACAGACCGAAAGTCCACATCAGGATATGTGTTCATGCTTCCAAAAGGGCCAATCAGCTGGTCAATCAAGAAACAAAGTGCCATTGCACTCTCATCTACAGAAGCAGAGTACAGAGGAGTTGTTAATGCAGCAACTCAATGTTTATGGTTGCAGGGTTTACTTGGAGAGTGTGGTTTCGAATCAGAGTACTCAACTACCATCTACTATGATAACCAGATTACCATTCGAATCTGAAAAGATCCAGTTCAGAAGCAGAGAACCAGACACATTGAGATCCATATGCACTACATCAGAGAGCTTGTGCATGATGGCACCATTCACCTACTCTTCTATTCATTTTCAGAACAAGTAGTTGATATCTTCACCAAAGAATTTTGTGAGAAGACCTTCAGCAATATCAAATCACTACCGGGGATTGCTAATCATGCTGTGAAGCATGAGTGAAGACAATATTTCCAAATTTTGTTTTACAGTCCATGTTTAAGGGAGGATTTTCCCATGTGGTTTTTGCCTCTTTCCTTGTTTAAATGGACATGCAGTATGTAAAGGGTGACAAATCCTTGTTTCTAGGCCCTATAATTTTCTGATATATTACTCATAAGTCAGGCTTAAGGGGGGTTTCTAGAATAATCAACCCATAGTTAGCTACCTTAGACATTAATTTCATTATTTTTGTCTTATTTTCCTAGTTCATGTGTCCCACCTTGTGCAAGTTGTCATTTACCTATCCATAGTGGTCAAACTTGCCTTATTTGACTCATGTAGCGCTTGGGAAACCTCGAGGAATCAAATCTACTTTATTCCTGGCCTCCTAAGCGCCCTTCTGCTTTTTCTTCTTTATTCCCTGCTTTTTCAGTGTTTTAAGGAAAATGGAAAACCTTGACTAGGTGAGGTTGACTAGTTTTTTGTCCTACACATCCTCCACTCTTTTCTCCTTGTAAAAGCATGTATGAGTTTTCATTCCATCACTCTTTACGTTTCCTAAGAACTTTTTCCAATTCGTGAGCTCCATGACTGATTTGGGATCAGCTTTTTGCACCTATGGGGGATTTGCTTATTTTTAGTAAGTCTGCTTTATGCTAGATTCGAATTGCTCCTCATGCATTCAAATCCCTTATGTAATTATTTAATGATGCAACCTATTATGTTACAGGGTTGTCTATTTTACACTTGTTCAATACAGTTTAGTGTTTAGCTCATTATTCAGTCTCTTTTGTGAGTGATTTTGCATGTTCAATTGATAATTGTTGTGAGTAAAATTAATCTATCACTGGGTTCAATTTCCACATTGAGATCACCCATATTCTACCTTTCATTACCCATTTGCAAATCTATATAAGGAACCTCTTGGTACATTGAAAGCATAAGAGAGAATTGAGAGCAAATAAACTATAGTCCATTGTTGCTGAAACTTATTCTTGAGTCTGCATCCCTTTGTCCCTTGGAGAAATTTTGTGTTCTTCCCAAGCTTACCTTTTTCTTGTGAGATTACTATTGAGAGATGGAGGATTGAAGTGGTGGAGACCCAAGTGGGGGATTCCGTTTCTCCGTTTCGCAGACGTGCCATCAGAGGTTGTATCTTGTAATCTCTGATTTATATTAATAGAAATATCTTTTCCTGTCCAATAATGTGTGTTTGAGTGAATATTTTATCCATGGGATTATGTCAAATGCTTATACATTATTGATTATATATGCTAGAATAGATCTAACACCATGATATATAGAATGCTTGTATTGTTTACTTGTTGTTGAGGAAGTAATCTATCAATTCAAGCTGAAGATTGGAAAGCTCAACGGGGATCTACTTCAACCATCTGGAATAAGGTACGAGGTCTGATCCTTTAGTGTTAGACATTTAATTTCTATTGCATATTGGAAATGATTGATTTCTAGAGTCAAGCTGTCTATTGTGGTACCCCAAGCCATAGGAATTTCTCTCTGTAACACTACATTACCTATTGTATCAAGATGCAAGCATACTATATTGTATAAGATAACAACATATAGAAAAATAGTCGTAACGTTAAATGGAATACCACATGAATTAGAATTCTTACATTATTAAACAGTGAAAATATCCTATGTTAGTTCAAGGAAGCTTCCTAGTAATGAGAAACACACAATAAAAAACTCAATGCTCTTTGAATTTTCATCATAATTTATTAGATATACTAATCTCACCTTACTCAAACACACTAGTGAACCATATATTAATGATATGACCACATTACAAAATTAATAGCACAAAATTGCATCTACCCATTACCATACCAAAGAACCCTTATTTAATGTGATTGAACTTCATTACATGACTAATAACCAACCACACATTTTCTAACATCTTGAACCTTATTCACACAATAACCCATCAAAATAATTAACATGGATTTAAACATAGCGTACTCCACCATGCCAAAAGAATTTCCATCGAATTTTGACATGCAGAATGAACAATTGCACATTATTAACCCAAAGAATATGTCATCAAGAAAACAATGGTGACTTTGGAATTCATTTACTTATGGTCTATATGGCACTTGAAGAATATAAAGTTATTCCAAAAAAATTGGACACTCAAAGTAAGTGTATCTATCTTTTATTATTTTGTTTTTATAATTAATATGCACAAGTGGAATAAGCAACAAAGTTGCTTAGTACCTGCCTCCTAAGAAGAGATTGAAAATATATAGCAATAGGATAATTTTGCTATAAAAATATATGATAAAACAAATATAATTACAATTTGAAAGAAATTAAAATAAAAATGAATTAAAAAATGTCCATTTAAATACGATATAGGTTATTGCAATGTAGCATAAAACAAGCATATTCAAGCTTCCTTACATACTTCTAGTAATATTCTTGACTTATGTTATAAAAATATACAAGTTTCTTTATAGACTAGCATAAATAGGAAATGAAAAATAATAGCTTATAAGACTATAAATTAATATCATTGTTGTGAGAATAGTTTATTTGTATTTTATTATAAATTTATAATGTCATACAAATATGCAAGTTTTTTTATAGACTAGCATAAATAGGAAGGTATATAATGATCACATGGTTGAAAGATAGTTGTGGAACGAAAGCGTTTGGAAATATTTTTTTATTCATTATATTCTTCTAGTTAAATGAGTTCAACTCTAAGTTATCCATACCTAGATACATGTTATCCATTTATCAACTATCAATTATTTTTATATATGCATTGCTACAAGTTATCCATTCATTATCTAGCTACTAGTTATTTTTTATATTTGTTTATTTCGAATTTTGAACTAGTGTCATAGAATCAATTTTCATGGTACACTTGTCTCATCCTTGTTTGTAGATGAAAAAGCATAGGCCATAGTCCACCCCAAATCGACTTAAATATAAACACATATAGGTGTAACTATAATTTTGATAAGACAAAAGGTAAACTAAAAGCTTGGATTACTCTTATAAATGCTTAATAAACTTAGATTTAAGTTGATGCTCACTACTCCATTCAATAGTAAATTAATCCCTTAATGGTAATTCTCCATATTCGTATTTAATGGTGATTGATCTTTATATGACTAAAAAATGAGCTTAATTTCAGATGATGAAAAGAGAGTATGATTTATTGCATTCACAAAGAGGACAAAAAGTGTTAAGTCATTGTATCTTTCACCACAATCTTGTACTATTAATCTCAAGATGTTCCTCATGTCATAGAAGTGGTGTATACTTTCGATGACAAATAATTACGACTATATATCCTATACTCTATATTTTAATCACTCGTAATTCAAGAAAAAAATACCATGCTTTGAGATCTCAACTATGATAAGTTTCTGAAGTACTTCAAAAGGAAAGCAAATGAAATGTGTGATGGTTCCTTTGTGCTCCTTAGTTTCAGCAAACTCATTTAAACTATGATTCATTGTCGTATATGAATCAATATTTTGGTTAGTTGTTGTGCTATTTTTATAGAAACGCTGCAATTAAACTATTTAAATCAATTTTTTAATATAATAATTTTTTTTATAAAATGATAAAAAGAAAAGTACTTGTGGACATGTTCCGTGAAATGGCTGATTGTTGACCTTCTTGTGATCCCTACTAAAAATCGCCATAGATTGTGGACGGCCATATAGAAAATGTAGATTGACCTTTCACCATTATTTGTTTAAAATAAAAATACCCAAATAATAAGAATGCGCATCAATTTAGTTAATGATGTACATGGCAATGATTTAATACTGCGGTACTGTGTTCCAGTTTACTTGCTCTAGGTAAAAATATTATATTTCAGACTTAGGCACATAGATACCCATTGTTTTGACTCGCTAGATAATTCAACAACAAATTATTTGTTTATTTACAATCTCTTTTATGTAGTGATCTCCACGCGAAACTGAACAATTTGCAGGGTGTGTTGAAGCTGCATAGAGAATCAAAGATCTATAAACATAGGCCTCGTGGGCAAAGAAATATGTTCTTGCTCACCTGTTAGCATCCACACCACTTGGAACATTGAAGGCCACAACGCTGCAGATCCTTGCGTGCACAGAAGACCAATTTTAATCACTCTAGCGGCTTCCTCCCACGAATAACTGCCTTGCAACGTGGTATCGATAACTTCTAAATCTCTCTCTGCTTCATACAGTCTCCATGTCTACTAAAAAAACAGTTCAGTTAGTCAGGATCATAATGCTATGAAGATTTTAAAATAAGAATAATTCAACTTCAAGATCATGAGATGATAAGAGCCATACTCCTTCAATGAGAAACTCCATTTCATGAGCCAAACTCCGACACTTTCTTCTGCTAATAATCTCAAGAACAAGTACTCCAAAGACAAATACATCTACTTTTTCTGTCAGTTGTCTGTGTAAGGCGTACTCCAGGGCCATGTAACCTCTGCACAATATCATCTACAATGAAATCTCCAGATATTGACCTTACAGGATCCATATTCTATTGTATGATTTCTATCAACGTTTTGCCCTTTAACTGATGATGGAATCTTTGTTGAAGTTGAGGATGAAATTGATGGAAATAGCAGATTTGATTTAACAGATGAATTTAGAAACCTTTAAACCTCAATTGCATTATAATTATACAATGTATATTCAAGCTCTTCAAACAATTTTACCCTCACATTTAACTGTAGCTGGATGGAAAGGGGGCAAAAACTTGGAATGCTAGTCTACTGCTATTAAGATATATTGCATCTTGTAATTGGTTTAGGAACTGTGAATTATTCAATGAATCACTTGGGAGCCTCACGATATTGAGCTTTAGAGAAAAATCTTACAAAGTTCCTGCAACGTTAGTGCTGAAGTAGCTCTGATCTTCTGCAAAGAATCTGGCTAACCCAAAGTCTGCGATTTTGGGTCTATATTTATCGTCTAGTAAAATATTGCTTGTTTTAATATCTCTGTGGATGATCCGAATCTCAGATTCGTCATGAAGATAGGCCAGTCGATGTCCAGTTCCAACCATGATTTCGAATCTCTCTTTCCAGTCAAGTATGTGATGTTGATTTGTTGTATCCGCAAAGCATCACACAGGAAAAACATTAGAAACCTACATATAGAAATTAACTCGAAAAAATCCAAAATATATGCAGCGATTATGCAGTTAATGGACTAGAGGAAACCGAATAGAAGAAACTGAAGAGGAGAATCATTTACCTCGACTCCAATTTAGTTTTTGTGGATGACATTGCCAAGCTAATGCACCCTCGTCTCATGGCCCGAGGTCTGAAAAAAACCAGAACAACTGGCTCCGATGGTACCACTTGCTATAACAGATGGAAATGGGATATAATTTTTATTTTTTTATTTTTATTATTATGATGTCATGTTGCCACATGTCAACTCAAATCCAGATACCAAAATTCCAAAGTTTACATCATCTTCTATCCACCAATTCCGTTTTTTTAGGTATTTCTTGTTTTTGGGGTAGCAGGGTCCGTCAAAAGTATGTCGAGTGGGTACTTGTTGGATGCGGAATTAAATTCCGCATCCAACGATCTCTCCCGATTGAAATTTGAGTAAAAAAACAAGGAGATATGTCAAAAATACAAACAAAAAAGTAGTTTTTTTCTTTTCTTCCTCCAAAATTAATAAATATTATTTTATTATTTTAACTCTTATTTTACTAGTTCATTTTAGGAGGCCCATTTTGAGTTGAAATTTTCTCTAATGGGAGAATACACTGGGGCTAGATAAGAAGAAGTTTACTGTTGTTGGGAGATCACTTACTATTTTGGGATTTTCTATTTTGGTACTGATTCTTTCTCTGAAAAAGTTACTGGGTTTTCTCCATTTATGGTTTCCCCAAGGAAAAACATTGTGTTCATTGTCTCTTGTGTTTGATTGTTGTACTTGTTATTCTCTCAGTTAAATATCCTAATAATGCTAGATTAATGTTGAAAAACTAATAGGGTTATTAGACACTCCTAGAGATGTTGGCTCTAGTAAGTAATTGTTAAGTGAGGCTGACATGTTAGAGTGGGTTTCAAGTGAATGAAAGAATATAAATAGAGAGTGAGCCTCTCTATTTATGACACACACACTCACTCATTGAGGTGCATGAGTGAGAGGAGAAGTTGCTAGGACAAGAGAGAGACTACTGCTGTTGGGAGATCATCTTTATGTTTTTAGGTTTTACTTTTGGTGCTAATTCTATCTCCAAAGAAAGTTGCGGCGTTTTCTCCTTTATGGTTTCCCCGAGGAAAACTATTTGTGTCTCTTGTCTCTTGTGTTTTATTGTTGTGCATGTTATTCTCTGAGTTAAATATCCTAAGATCATAATGCTAGCTTGAATGATAAAAATCTAACATGGTATTAGAGCTAACCTGAGAAGAAGACATTGTGCAACTACAGAAGCTAGGGATTTTTACTTTTTGGTTCTCTCTCCATGATCCATCAGAAAAAATATGCTAGGATGACTCTCCATTGAAGGGCGCATCTTTCGGTCGAAGCAAAATTCGATTATGAGCATTTTCAGTTTTGGTGCGAGAAATTAGGGCTTCTTACAAAAGACAATTTTTGAGTGAGCCAAGCATAGGATTTCTCTCCTCATCAAAATCGAAATTTGGAGACCTGGGTCAAGATTTTTGGTTGGGTGAAACTCCAGGAATGTCAAACCCTAGTTTGACCCCGAGCTAGAAAAACCCTAAAATACTAAAACTGATAAGTTTTGGTACATTCTCTATATCTCAGGATTGGAAAAGGCTTAGAATCTAAAAATATTAGAGGTCAAATATAAAATCCTGATGTATATTGTATCAAAAATTTAGCCTCTTTTTTGCTATATTCTGGGAGATATGATCCCTCCAAGTTAGGGTTCCATCCTCTTCCAAAATTCATCCCTAAACAGGACACCTGGGGAGAATTGCTATATATTGGGATAGAAAGGTCCAAATGAAATTTATGAATATGTTCACAAACAGGCACATACTTTTCATTTTTTCGTCCAAGTTTCAAACTCATAAGATGAACCAGTGACATGTGGCAGTCCATACAAATTTACTGTGATGAACAGTCCTATAAAAGTTCACCTTGGGAAAATGATCACAAGTCCCAATTGGTGAAACCAATTCGGATGAAACCTATGGTGTTGGAACGGGGACATGCGAGGATACCTTAGTACAAATTTTTAGATGTAGAGGAGTAGTAATTTCAGAGATACCATAGAAACAATAACAGATATTTCTGCCGAAGAAATTGGAAAACTAGGGCTTCCTGTTCTGGGAGCTTCCCTCCACTATTTTCAGAAAAGGAGTACATTGGACATGCCAACTTGAAGAGATATATCTTTTTATCCAATCAGATCTGAAAGATTCCAAGTTTTGAAAATTATGTTTTCTCTAACAAACCCTAGATCATCCACCTCCGGAACCAGGACGACCACCTCAAATCGGTAAGATCTAATCTTTTGATATTTGCATTTGAGGTTCTCATTTCAAAGTGATCTATCACATCAGCTTGATGATAAGCTTGGTGAAGTTGACGACTTCCAAGAATGGAAGTATTTGATCTCTCTGAAGAAAATGGATTGGACACCTACATGAGTAGAGAGGTTCCAGTTCCAGAGGGAGATGAGCCTAAAAGCCTTACAACAGAAGAACTTGGTCAAGGCCAAGAAGATCATTGTTGATTCAATCACGGATCACATTGTACCACAAGTGTATTCCCTAAATACAGCGAAGATATTTGATTCCTTAACCAATTTATTTGAAGGGAAGAACATAAATCAAAATATGACTTTGGGAAAACAGTTGAAGAATGTGAAGATCCAGAATGCAGAGACCATACAATCATACTTTACAGGGATCTCTCAAATCAGAGAACATCTTGAAGCTATAAAATAAGAAGTGGAGAATGTATAAGTGGTGATAACCACCTTTAATGGCCTCCTAGGATCATGGGATTCATTATTTCAAAGAATGTGTGATAGAAGGAAGTGATTACTTTCAATAGAATCTGGGAAGATCACACACAAGAAGAAGCTCAACTAATAATAAGAGAAAAGAAGATGGGATCAACTGAAGATCAAGATCTCACCATCCAAAGAAGACCCCTTAAGCGATGAGGAATATGAAGAACTAAAATCTTGAAGAACCTCTTATCCACCTTAGCATTTGGATAAGAAACGATGCTATTATGAATGAAGAAGACGATGAAGCTAAAGGATGAAGAAGGAGTCTACCCACAAAACAAATAAAGATAAGTATTCAATTGTCATTTCATGATATTGTTTTGTTATGCATTTGTTTATATGTAGTTAATGTATTATGCATGATAGAATGTTTGCATTAATGCAAGTATGTATTTGATGGGTAAGTAGCTCATGGTACTATACAACTCTCCATTGCTACTTATCTAGAATGAAACCTCTTTGCTGAAATACTGGATTAGTGCACAATCTCAATGTTGTCCTGGTAGAGATGGAAGGCATCTAGAAAAGTTTCCGTGAGATATGGATGAATGTTGTATGGGATAAAGTAGTTGCATGATCATATATTTAGCATAAGAACTTTCCAGTATTCCTTATGAAATGTTTCTAACCATACAAATGCATTTGACTTGTAGGAAAGATCGCATACATAATCGCCTATAGGAAATATGAGTACGGAAGACAGAGGGAGTATGATGCTCCGCTTCAGAGGTAGTGAGTAAAAAATATCTTGAGGTTCAACATGGTATGACAGGATGGATATATTACTAATGACTCTAGGCTTTCCTAAGAGTAAATTGGATTCCAACCTTTGCTTCAAGGTTGAAGGCGAAAGACCAGTGATGCTCCTATTATGTGTCGATGCACTATTTTCTAGGCATGAAGGTGTGGACAAGGGAAGTATGTAGTAGAGATCCTGAAGAGGTTCAGGATGATGGGTTGCAAGGCCATAACCAGAGCTATGGCATTGAACATGAAGCTATTGAGTGATGCTTCATTAGAGACGGTTGATGCTACGATGTATTGTTAAATGATTGGGTTGTTAATGTACCTGACGATTACGAGACCAGATATTTGCTTTGCTGTGAACACATTTAGACATGTTCACCTAATGGTTGCAAAACATGCAGTAAGGTACCTAAGTGGTACAGTTGATTATGGGCTCAAGTATGAGGCAAATCAAAAGATTATCCTGGAAGGTTATGTTGATTCAAATTGGGCAGGTAGTGCACTTTAGGGAGTTGCTTTAGTATGGGATCTTGTGTGATCTCTTGGTTTAGCAGGAAGCAATCCTATGTGGCACTAAGCACAGCTGAAGCAGAGTATGTCATATCTTGTTTAGCTAGTTGTGAGGCACTATGGCTAAGGAAGCTACTATCTGATTTATTTGATCTCCAGATGGATGCTACTTGTGTACATTGTGACAACCAGGGTTGCGTGAAGTTATGAGAGAACCTGGTGTTCCATGACAACTTGAAGCATATCGAGATCAAGTATCACTATATCAGGGATATGGTACAAACAGGAGTAGTGAAGCTCCAGTATGTTGCAACGGAAAAATAGATAGTTGATTTGTTGATGAAACCATTAGCCATAGTGAAGTTTGAGTACTTTAGGGAGAAGCTTGGTGTTCTCGAGATCGACGTTCCTTCCAAGGGGAAGTGATGAGTTTGTGAGCCATTCTGACATGGTGAGAGGATTAGTTCCTTTGATGGTCAGATGTAAGGGCTGAGCCATTCTGTCATGGTGAGAGGATTGGTTCCTTCCATGTCAGATGTGAGTGCTAAGCCATTTTGATGTGACTGTAGGATTGGTTCCTACATGATCAGATATAAGCATCGAATGCCATTCTTGGAATGAAGGTGCTTGGTCAGTTTCTAGGAATACTCAGCCTAGGACTGAGGGCCTTTTTGATATGACTGTAAGATGTAGTCTTACATGATCATATGTGAGTGCATGTCCTTTTTGATGTGATTGAGGGATTGGTTCCCACTTGATCAGATATAAGGGCTGTTGCCATTCTTGAAATGGAGGCACCTGGTCAGTTGCCAAGAAATCTCAGTCTGGGACTAAGGGCCATTGTGATGTGACTGTAGGATTGGTTCCTACAAGATCAGATGTGAGTGCAAAGCCCTTCTAACATTAGTTGTTAGATGTAAGTGCAGATCCCTTTCAGCATGAAGGATTGGTTCATTGCATGGTCAAATATAAGTGCTAAGCCTTTCTGTCATTGGTTGTCAGATGTAAGTGCAGAGCCTTTCGGCATGGAGGATTGGTTCCTTGCATGGTTGAGTGTAAGTGCTGAGCCTTTCCTCTATTGGTTGATGGATGTGAGTGCTAGGCCTTTCTGACAGGGTTGTGGGAGGTGTTCCCACATGGTCATATTTGAGTGTTGGGAATGCCTTTCTGATATGACTATAGGATTGGTTCCTACATGATCAGATGTAAGTGATAGGTAGGCCATTCTGACTTAGGGTCATATATAAGTGCTGAATAAGACCTACATGGAGGCTAGGCATACAACCAACATGAAAAAGGGCTAGCTCTGTAGAACTTCCTGTGACGAGAAGAATCATGAGATAGCACCCATGATGATGATCTAGTAGTGATGATCCAGATCAAGTGATGATCCAAATCTAGTGATGGTGATCCAGATCGAGTGATGATCCAGATCCAGTGATGATGATACAAATTGAGTGATGATCCAGATCCAGTGATGATGATCTAGATTGAGTGATGATCTAGATTGAGTGATGGTGATTCATATCTAGATGAAGATGACTTGAAGTGAAGATGATGAGGACTCCCTGATGATCCAGATGATACAGAGAAGAAGACTTGTGCTAATAAGTTGTGTCGAGAGAATACCTTCCTAGTTAAGAGGGAGTGTTGATGTATTTGTAACTTCGGAATGTTTTTATCCGTATATCTTATGTATTGTACCCTGATGTTTATTTCGGGATGTGTCTGTAATGTATATGAGTCATGTCATACCCCGATGTTTATTCTAGGAAGTTTCTATAATGTAAACAAGTCAGGTCAAGTCATTATGGGTAACCCTCCTATTGGTCAAGGGTTAAAGTCCCCACAGTTGTGGGGCCGCCCTAGGGTTATTATACTATCCTAGAGATGTCAACCCTAGGTGAGTAATTGTAAGTCGGGGCAATAGTCCCCACCATTGTGTTAAGGATAAACCTCCTTGTTGGTCATAGGTGGCAAAGTCCCCACAAGTTGTGGGGCACTAGGGTTATTAGACACTCCTAGAGATGTCGACTCTAGTAAGTAATTGTTAAGTGAGGCCGACATGTTGGAGTGGGTTTCAAGTGAACAAAATAATATAAATAGAGAGTGAGCCTCTCTATTTATCACACACACACACTCACTCATTGGGGCGCATGAGTGAGAGGAGAAGTTGTTGGGACAAGAGAGAGACTATTGTTGTTGGGATATCATCTTTATGTTTTTGGGTTTTAATTTTGGTGCTGATTCTATCTCTGAGGAAGTTGTGGGGTTTTCTCCTTTATGGTTTCCCTAAGGAAAATTCTTTGTGTCTCTTGTCTCTTGTGTTTTATTGATGTGCATGTTATTCTCTTAGTTAAATATCCTAAGATCGTAATGCTAGCTTGAATGATAAAAATCTAATAGACCTTTCCTCCCTAATCAAGAAGGAGGGTTAACCTCAACTTAGTTATGGGGACTATTGCCACGAATTACAATGGAGGGTTAACCTGAATGAATTTACATGGCTTTATTATATTAATGACTCTCCTGATAGGAACATCAGGGTACAATGAAACATAAGTGATTCTCCCGATAGGAACATCAGGGTACAATATAATATATACAAGTGAATACATTCCAAAATTACAAATACATCAACACCTCTAAATGATGACCTTTTTGATCAAATGGGAGGAGAAAAGGTATTTTCCAAGATTGAGTTGAGGTTTGGTTACCTCTCCGTTCCGTACCATCATGTAAGGATCAAGGATGAAGATATTCACAAGACAACCTTCATAAGAAGGTGTGGACACTATGAGTTTGTAGTGGTACCCTTTGGTCTCACAAATGCACCAACTACATTCATGTGCCTCATGAATAGTGTTTTTAGCAAGTATCTGAACAACTTTGTTCTTGTTTTCCTTTATGACATTATTATTTATTCTAAGAATGAAGAAGAGCATGAAGAACAATTGAGACTGACATTAGGATTGCTAAGGGAGCATAAGATGTATGCAAAGTTGAGAAAATGTGACTTATATAAAGATAGAATTCATGAATTGGGTGACATTATCTCAAATGAAGGAATATATGTCGACCCTGAGAATATTGGGGCCATCATGAATTGGCTAGCTCCAAGAAATGTGACAGATGTAAGATATTTTATGGGACTTGCAACATACTACAAGAGGTTCATTGAAGGATTCTCCAAGGTTGCACATTCAATAACTTATTTGCAAAAGAATTAGATAACTTTTGAATTGGAACCAAGATGTGAAGAAAGATTCCAGAACTTGAAGAATCTTCTTACAAGTGGAGCAATTCTGAAAATTGTAGACCCTGAATTTTTTTTGTGGTGTGTATTGATGCATGTAATGAAGGACTCAAAGGAGTTCTTATGCAATAAAACCACATGGTATGATATGAGTCAAGAAATTTAAAGGATCATGAGAAGAAATATGCTACTCATTATTTAAAACTTACAACCATAGTACATGCTCTCAATATGTGGAGGTATTATTTAATGGAAATAATAATTGAGCTTAGGTCATGCCACTGTGGTATGAAACACTTGTTTGATCACCCAACTTTAAATGCTAGGAAAGCTAGATGGCTGGAGTTTTTGTGTGAGTTTTATTTTTAAATCAAACAAATAAAAGGAAAAGAAAACAAAGTGACTGATGCACTCAACGGGAAGGTGCATGAAATGCATGTGGCATCTCTTAGTACTTGTCAGCCAGATTTGAGACAACATATTGTTGATCATACTGTTGAGGATGAAATGTATGTGTAGATAAAGGGAAATTTGCAGCAGCAAAGTATTGAAAATAAGTATGGGGAATATAAATTAGAATAAGATGAAATTATTACCTATAAGAGCAAAATTTATATCCCAAACTTAGCATAATTTTGGAGAATTGTTATCAATAAAATTCATCAAGCTTTATATTCTGGCCACCTCGGATGTCAGAAGCCAATTGCCACAG
>LPNX011030994.1:4033-17023 GCA_001517045.1 Pseudotsuga menziesii | reverse complement strand
GATAACTTAATAAAATGAATTCCTCACATAAAACTAGAAAGAATTTAGTGAAAACTTACACAAATGAAACTTATGAAAACAGAAAACATAAACTAAACATGGAACGCCATGATCAATCTCAGTAACACAGAAGAATATTTTTCATTAACACTTCTAAGAAATTTGCAGAGCCACAAAAGCTAGGCACATAGGATTAAAAATATGAATGTCGAACCCTTTTTTCCTCCATAGAGGTTACATTTATAATGTCATGGGCTATGTTGTAATCTCACAGATCACATAAGGTTACCAATAATACACACTGAAACATATATATAAAACATAGACAAGAGATAAGAACAAATAGGTAAATAAATAGATTATATTATACGAATGAGTCCATACAACACAGAGAACTAAACTGAGTTCTCATCTATCTCAAGAGCCTAATATATATGATTACAGAATGGTTACAAAATAACTACCTGTCGGTTTGGTGAACCGACATGACCTTAGGTGGCCGACCTAATATCTAGTTTTAGTCGGCCGACCGACTTAGTCAGCTGATCGACTAAGTTGGATATTCTTCAAGCCAACTTATCGACTTACTCCTTCTACATCTCCCCCATGAACAAAACGTTTCTTTGTTCTGAAGAAATAAGGAGGTACAAAATTCTTCATAACTGGCCTGAACAGTAGTTGCGGTAGGCTGTGATGTTTGATGGTTGGTCTTTTCTGTACGCAGACTTCTACAATGGCTGGGGCTGTTACTGTGAGGTGATGTTGGAGATCTGTCCAACTCTACAAAATTTTATGGATGTCGATGGTGAGTGTGGTCAAGCCTGATAAGATTGACATCTTCTTTGAAATGGAGACTTCAACTATTTTCTCCATGTCAGGACCCATAAACTGGTCCTTCTCCTCTACAGTCTCAATAAGTCATTTCAATTGTGGGCAGTGTGTTTGGAGTGCCGACACTATGCTCTCAAATATATGATATGCCCTTTCAAGTGGTTTGTCTGTGTCAGCCTCTATGAGGCCCGACATGACAGACTGGGCCAGATTCCTACATTTGTTGAGAAACTTGACCCGTTCTTCATTTTTGTCATTGAGTTCTTTATGTCTTTGCTCACTCCTCATCTTTGCTTCACTTGATAGGGTCCTGAGGAGTTGTCCTAGATTTTTGTTGGTCAGGGAGCTTGCATCCTTCAATCTGATTTGGACCTTTGAAGCTTGTCCATGATGCTCCTTCTTCTGTTTCTCCTTTCGCTTCTTATGCTTTTCTTTTTCTCCTTCTTATTTACCTGCAACAATCGAGGCAGGGTCTTTGGTTTGTGGGATAGAGGTTGACTATTTCTCTAGTTAGGGAGGTGGGATAACTACCACCTCTGGTTGTTTGGATGTAGCTGGTTGTGGTGGTCCTTTCTCTAAGTTGGGGGGTGGTGGTGGTGGTGAGGGAGTTGGTGAATGGTTGGGGGTGATTGGTTTGGGTGAGGTGTGGGTGAGAGGTGGATTGTCAGGTTGAGGGGGTGATTCTACATTGGAGAACATTTGGTTAATTTGTCGGGTTATGTACTCCTCAGTTTCTTCTCCTTCAATCGGTGCAGTGGCTGGTAGGTTGGCTTGGGGTACGGGTATGGTTGGTGTGATAGTCAAGGACCAACATGCAATCACTTCAGCTTCCTTGTTGATATTTATCTTTATAGTCAATGTAATGGTTGCAAAGGTTCTAGAATATGTGTCCTTTCCCATTTGGTATCCTCCAGTCGTGAAGAGAGGTTCTTTTGTAGAGATCTTGTGTGCTGACATAAATATGTCAGGTAGTTTCTCAATGAACACCTACAAATCTCTATATTTGTTGAAATTTGCTTTCACAGCCTCCATCATCACACTTTTGCATAAGTCAAGGGGGCTGACTAGTGCCGGTACTTGTTCCTCAGTTATTTTCATTGGTGATGGGGGTGGAGGCGTCGACACAAGATCGACAATGTTTTCAGGTGTTGTCGTAGTCTTTTATTTCTTCAGTCAACTTGCTTGTGCTCCTACATCAACAAATCACTGGAACTAGGTTTTGATCGACACTTTATTTGCTGTGGCATCCTCTATGATGTCAAGGGCCGTGGATACCAGTTCTTCTTTGTCTTCTGATGAGTTGGCAAGAATAATATTGCACTTACCTTTACCTTTTTGTTGTTGTTGTGTTTTTAGCTTCTTCCTGGCCGCTGCTATCTCTTTTGACAATTTTTGAATAATGCCTTTTGTAACAATGTACTCAGGGTTTTCTAGCTCTGTCTCCCCCCTGGCTCCTAGGTCAAGATGACACTTTCTACAGCCATATGAGTTATCTACTATTGTGGCTGTGGATTTGCGGTCTAGGGTTCTACCCTCTTTGTGGTTAGAGGTTTGATGGTTATTTGCAATCGACCAGTGTCTGCTATCTCTTTTGACAATTTTTGAATAATTCCTTTTGTAACAATATACTCAGGGTTTTTTGGCTCTGTCTCCCCCCCTGGATCTTGGATCGGGTGACACTTTCTACAGCTAGATGAGTTATCTATTGCTGTGGCTGTAGCTTTACGGTCTAGGGTTCTGCCCTCTTTGTGGTCGGAGGTTTGATGGTTATTTGTAATCGACCAGTGTGTTTTAGTGTCTCCTTTGACACAAATGTACTGATATAGAGGTTGATCTTTTAGTCTTCCTCTTTTTCTTGGTTTGTGAGTGGCTCCTCGATTGAGAAGTCGATCAACTTTGCTGCTGCCGGTACTGGTATTTTTGTTTTGGCCTATCAAGACAGTTCTTGAAATATCTGGTCTATAGATGGATAGTAGTTGAGGGGTTTGGTGTTTGAATTGTCACCCTGCATGTACCACACTGAGGTATGGTTGAGTTTCAGCTAGATGTGGGAGTTCGTCAGTAGATTTCTTTGGATGTTTTGAGGCACCCTCCATCTAGTTGTGTGGACTTTGAGCTATTGAAACTAGTTCTCCAATAGTACTTTTCCACGCTCAAGCTCATGTAAGGTTCCTTTCTAGGAGAATGGCTTAAATCTCCACATGTCAAACTTGGACGGTTCCCAGAAGATTGGACTCCCCTCTAGGAAGATGTGGTACATGACAATCCATAAGATGAGGGAGGGAAACTTGATGATTCCCTCCCCTTGTTTCTTGACATCTTTAACAGATGGTATTCACCATGTTGGTGACATATTCATCCCATCAGTATATCCATCCATTGGTGGCAATGGTGTCGATAGATTCTAGCATGTCTAACTTAAGGTCGCTGTCTCGACCTGCTAGTGTGAGTGTTATTACAATTATTTTGGCCATAATCTATGGCATTCAGGTTGTGATTTGGCTAATCATCAACCCCTTGGAGTTCTTACCCAAAGATGACCCAGTGAGCTCTTCGACCAGTCCTTCTTTGATTCCAACTGGTATAGGGTTTCCTTCATTAGAGAGACCGGTCAACTTGGAGATGACTTCTCTAGAGATGTCGACCGGTTGGTCGAAGTAGAACCGGCCATTGTGATATCAGCTCATGATAAATTTGACAGTAGTTTCCTTCATGCCACCAAAGATGGCCATAAGTGGTGCATTAACATGACTAAATATAGTGCTGTGTTTGATTTTCTCTGTTTCTTGAGTGGCCTTTTTGTCGACAAAGGCCCATTCTTGTATTTCGGTCCATAGTTTTTGCCATGAGACTTCCTGTACTTTGGTTTTTTTGATGTTTTTCAATATGCGGACTAAAGGTGTATCCGCAGCCTGTATTTCCTTGGATTTGGTCGAGGCTCAAGTTTGCTTGGGGGCCATTATGTCGGTTTGGTGGCCGATTTCACTAAGGGGTTCTCGACTTTTAGTCGGCTGGATGCTCTGATGCTCTCTCTAGATGGATTGCAGTGAAGGATCCTTTGGTGATCCATTATTTATAGGTGATGCTGTGGATGTGTGTGTTGATGGGTCTATTAATGGCGGATGTGATGTTCTAGCTGGAATACTTGAGTGTGTGTTAATGGTGAATTGCTTTTGGCGCTCGATGTCATGAATGTGCGAGGTGACTATCAAGGTTGTCGATCGATCTTGGTGATGAGAGTGGTCGATGGGAGTGGTCGGTCGATGAAACTGGTTGATGGTGTTATGTCGATGACCATGATGGTGGTTGTCGAGATGGTGATTTCCTGTCATAGTTATCTATAAGGGCGGGATATTTTTAGTTTTTGAATTGTTAAGTTTTTATGGATTTTGGTTGACGGTTATGGTTGTTATATGATTTATTTATTTTTATTTTTAGAATTAGTTTCTGTATCGTTTTAGTCTAGCTCCATTGACGAGCTTCTAAAATACTATGCCCTGTAATGTCCATAGTCGGACTAATCTATTGGGATGTATTTCTTCGACAACGTAAGGTCCCATCCATTATGTGTGGAGATTTTTAGGTTTACCTTTGACCTAACTATTGTATAGTAAAGCAAGGTCTCCGACCGACAAGTTTTTGTTCTTGATGTTGCGGTCATGCCATGCTTTCTGTTGTTGTTTCTGGATTTCTTGGTGTTGTATAGCCATGATTTGGTGCTCTTCCATCTTGCTGAGTTGCAATAGTCAGTCCTTCCTTCCTTGTTCGACATCGACATGTAGTATTTATGCGATGATAGGGGTCTGTTTTCGGAAGTGTAGTGGAACTACTACTTCTTGTCCATAAACTAGTTGAAAAGGAGTTTGGTCGGTCGATCATTTATATGCTGTTCTGCACGCCCATAATACTGCAGGTATTTTCTCATCCCAGTCATCCTTATCAACATTACATATTTTGGTTAATCCTGTTGTTAGTGTTTTATTAAATGCTTCAATTGCTCCATTCGACTGAGGATGGTATGACATACTCTGACGATGGTCGATTTGGAATTGGTCGGTTAGGGTTTTGATAGTTCTGTTGATAAAGTGTGTTCCTTGGTTGCTAATTAGAGTTAGTGAACATCCAAATCTAGTGATTATATTTTCATAGATAAACTTAGTAGCTATCTCACTAGAACATGTGTCGACTAGTTCAGCTTCTGCCCACTTAGTGACATATTCAACTGCAGTAAGGATATACTTTGCACCTGTTCTTTTTGCTAGTATAGGAAATGGTCCTATGAAGTCTATGGCCTAGATTTCAAATGTTAAACTTGGGTTAACTGATATCAAAGGAATTTCTGTGTTAGGTAGAGGTCAACCTAGTCGTTGACATCTGTCACATCGACTAACAAAATTTTTGCAATCTCTGTGGAGTGCCGGCCACCATAATCCTGACTATTGGATTTTCTTCGCAGTTGTGTTTGCTTGAAAATTTCCTTCGGTAGGTCCATAATGTGCTTCATGCATAATGTGGTCTCGTTCATGTTCCAATACACACCTTCTAAGGATGTCATCTAAACCCATTTTGTATAAAAACCCATTGATGAGACTGTATGGTGCAGCCTTCATAGCTAATATCTACTTTTTCTTGGTGCTCATACCTTCTGGTGCATGTCCATCTTATAAGAACTGAGCTATTTCTTCTAGTTCTGCTAGGACTGCTTCTATCCAAAATAAATGTGCATCAGGTAAATCATCATCGACTCCTATCGGTTCTTCTCCTATGTCGATTCGGGATAAATGGTCAGGACCTACATTTAACTTGCCTAGTCAGACAACGACTTCAAACTCAAATTCTTGGAAAAGAAGTATCCATCGACAGATTCTTCCATGATGTAGTGGTTTATTTATGAGGTACTTTAGGGCCTGATGGTCTGTATAGAATATAAATGGGTTAGCTAATAGATAATGTCGATATTTTTGTAGGGCAAAGACCATTCCTAGGGATTCTCTTTCTATTGTCAAATAGTTTCTTTCAGCCTTATTTAACTTTCTGCTACCGTAAACTATAGGATAATCCATTCCATCATCTCCTGGTTGAGTTAGGATTGCTCCTATTGCGAGGCCTGATGCATCAATAGGAACATGGAATTTAATCGACCAGTTTGGAAACTTTAGGATTGGTGCTTTGACTAGTTTTCTTTTTAGTTTCTCGAATGATATGTGGCATTCCTCTATCTAGTTAAACTCTTGATCTTCTCTTAATAGTTCTTCAAGAGGATAGGTCATATTTGAATAATATCTGATGAATTTTCTGTAATAACCTGTGTGGCCAAGTAACACCCTAACTTGTTTTGGGTTTATTGGTGGTTTTAGGTCTAGAATAATTTTGATCTTTGCGAAGTCAACCTTAATACCTTCCTTACAGAAAATGTGCCCTAATAATATCCCTATGGGGGTCACAAATATGCATTTCTTGATGTTTATGGAGAGTTGCATATGTCGACATCTCTCCAATATAAGTCTGAGCCATTTGCAATGATCCTTTAGCATGGATTATATTGTCCAATCATCAAAGTATACTGCCATAGTCTTATAGATATATTCTTGAAATGTTTTTACAAAAATTCGAGAGAACACTCCAGGTACATTCTTTAATCCAAAAGGCATAACTTTGTAAGCAAATGAACCAAATTCACACACAAAGGTTGTCTTCTTCTGGTCTTCTTTAGCTATTGGAACTTGTTTATAGCCTGAGAATCCATCTGTAAATGAGTAGTATTCATGTCCTACAACTTCATTCAATCTTTCATCTGCATAAGGGGTTGGAAATGGGTCTGTTAGTGTTACTTTTTTTAGTTCCTTGAAGTTGACACAAATTCTTAGTCTAGTTGGGTCATGTTTCTTGGGTTGTACAACCATTGGAATTTCCCATTCTAATTGGTCGATAGGGTAGATGATGCCTGCTGCTAACATGTTATCAATTTCCTTTTTGACTATCTCCTTATATTTGTGAGCTAGTTTATAAGGCCTTTTCTTCATAGGTCGAACATCAGGTTTAGTATCAATTTTCATCTCTCCCATTTTGTGGACTAAGCCTTTGAGGTATTTTAAATCTCTAGCAAATACATCTTGGAAATCCTTTAATAAGTTCATTATCTCTGTGGTATGTTCTTCGCTCTAATAGTCACCAATCTTTTCCATTTTTGGTCGATCATCATTTGAGATGTCGAATTCTTTAGTTTTGAATTTAGTATCTATCAACTTTGGTGCTTTGGTTTCATTAATTGGTCGACTTCCTTCTTTGAACTGTGAGAATGTGGCAGAGAATTCGGCTGTAGTCATTCTTTTGGTATCTTACTTGTTAGTTGTTTTGACTTTCATGATTGTACAAATAGGTTTTGTTGTTTCGACATGGTTGGATTTCCATCTAAAGATTTTTCCTTCTGTGTTTTCGTTTTCTAATTGGAATATTGTCAACTATGGCTTTGACCTTATTTGTATAATGTTACATTTCCTTGTCTAGTGGTGATCTTGTAAGGGTTTGTTTTCAGTCGACTGGATAAATTATTTAATTTGTTTGGCTGTTTCGACCAAGTTTTCATTTTGTGGTATAAAGTTGAAATCTTTAATAAAATTTTCCTTCAGTTCATGCCATAAGAAGGCTTCACCTCTAGCTTCTTCCATATTATACCATTTGTTTGGTAAGCCGGTGAGGGTTGATGGGAACAAATGTGGCCATGCTCGTTCATCCTTGTATCCAAGTCTTCTCCACTCCTTTTCACAGGTTTTGATATGATCCTCTGGGTTCTGTCCTTGAGTGAATACAAGTATTTGAGCTTGTTGGGTTAACTTCTTTCCTCTAAAACTTTCAAAAAAATAAGTCGAAGCAATTGTCCAGGTCTGTAGTCTTTTCTGATGGGTATCCCACCATCTAGCAGCTTGTCTTGTAAAAGTTTCGACTAGGCTTTGAAGTTGGCCGTGTTCAGCAATATTTTTGGACACTTGTTCGACATGCATCACTGGTGATTCCCTTTCCTTGTATCTTGGTAGTTGTGTAGTATTTAGGTTGGTAGGTTGTAAGGTAGGGTGTTCCCTAATTTTCTTCTCAAATATTTTTGGGACAATGGACACTATGAAGCACTGTTGGGTGGGTTTTTTCTGCACTTTTTGTATAGTCCAACACCCTATTGCTTTTGTTTTGTAGTTCTTGATCTCCCAATCATATAATTCAGCATCAGAATTATAACCAACTGAGTCTTGGTTGCATAAATGGAGTTCTCCATGGATATTTGGCTCTATGTAATATGCATTGTTTTGGATCTGGAAGAGTTGTCGGACAGCAACTTCTTCATCAATGGGTTCAGTCCAAGGTTCCCCTTGAGATGGATGAATGGGTACAATGACCTTTTACCCATTTCCTTTTAATTTGATTCGTTCCTTGTCCAGGGATATGGATGCTTTCATCTTTCTTCCCCAAGGTCGACCGACTAATGCTGGGAAGGAACTGGATCCTTCCTTTGGGTCAATGATTTTAAAGTCAACCTTGGTTGAGATTCCTTTTATAGTCATGCTGATGTTTTTCCAGTGGGTTCAATTAGGCCCTGGTTAGCTAGTTTCAGGCATATGCCTGACTCATAGAGTTCAGGTTGGCCCATTTGTTCCCAAGTGTCACAAGTCATGATGTTCACTTGTGAGCTGAAGTTGAGCAATACTTGTCGGACGTGGTATCCTTCAATTTCCATCTCAACAAGTGGGTCGACATCACCTTTGTATTTTTTATTTAAGCTGCAGATGTTATTTGTTTGTTTTTCAGGGTTGGTACATTTTATTTCATACAACAAATCGATGAACTGGGATACTGAGTTGTCTTTTTGAATGAGCTGGATTAATTCATTTATTGTGTTATGTTGACTATCGTGAACTTGTTCTTGTTGTGCAATTTATTTGAATACATTGGTTGCTTCTTTGTACATTTGTTTTTCTTTCAGTGGGTTAGGATAGACATGTTTCTCTTTTATTTTACTGATTCTTGGTTTATCAACTCCTATTTTTGTTCCTTGTTGAGTTACAATATGCAAATTTTTTATGTTTATTACATCATTTTTTTGCACACAAGACAAGGCATTAACATTTTTCTTGGTATTAATTTTTTCTAACATGGTAGGGAAATCCTCTAGTGAGTGATCCCCTACCCCACAGTGAGTATAGAATTTGATATTAGTTCTATGTTTATATGGACAGTTTGCATACCGATGTCCCTCTTTATAACATGTAAATCACTGGATGGGTCGACATGGTTGGTTGTCTCAATTCCTAGGGAATTGACCTCTTCCTCCATATCCTGTGCATCGATTATCATATCGGCGCTTGTATCATCGACCATTGTATCTCTATCTGTTCTGATCATTTGGTAGATTTTTTTGCTTGTTATGCTGTGCCACTGCACTGGTTTGGTAGACCACTTGATAATTTTGTCGATTCTTCAGGTTCAAATGACAGTCGGCTGTGTTATGATTTTTAGTCTTGCAGATGGCACACGAGGAGGATTTACCGTTATTCATGTTGAATGGGCAGTCTTTCATCGAGTGATCTCTGTGCTCCTGGCAAATGTCACAAAAATATTTGGACTGCACAAATCAAACATCCTGTCGAATGTATTCCTGTCGACAGTTGTCCTTGGAATGGCCTACCGTTGAGCATTTGGTGCACCAGATCTCCTGATTCTTTAGGTTTAAATCCTTTAGAGACTTTTTTACATCCTCAAGCTATTCTTCCAATCTGTGGTCCATGGGGTAAGCAAGTATGTCCTCGTCCATCTCCACTTGAAGATATTTTGTTAGTGCATCTTCGTAAGATTTGAACGTTTCTAGACTGATGTGTTGGTGCACTTTCTAAGATAGCCCTACAAGAAACCACTGGATTAGTAACTATTCTTCTATAACATAGTCTAGCTGGCTCAGAAGGTATTTCCAATGCTCATCATAGTCATAGATAGATTCCCCTGGCTTTTGTGATATAGTTTTTAGTTTTTTCACGGCCAGGTGTTTGGCATCTGGAGTTTTGAAAAATGATAAAAATTGCACCTTGATCTCGGCTTTTGTTGCTCTAGGTTGTCTTTTCAAAAAGGTCATATACCATGTCAATGCCATTTTCCTCAAGGCACTGTTGAACTATGCCATTTGTCTATCTTTGTCTGTAACTTGGTTGGCCTTCCAAGTCGACTCGTAGATGAACCAGTGTCATCTAGGGTCTTCATCCCCCTCATATAGAGGAATGTGAGCCGATCTGTGACCCATGTCTGAATCACTGTCACTTCTCTCAGGAGGTGGTGGTGGTGGAGGTGGGGGTGGTGGTGAGGGTGGTGGGGTTATTGGTTTACTCAGCTCTGCGGGACTATGGTTGATGAAACTTGCGTTCCCATCGGTTGTCGGTTCTTCATCGACTTGCAGTCGATTGATGTTGACTTCTACTATCGATGGTCCACTGCAACTATTTTTCCATAGTTCTGAATGTCCTATCTCTTCTCAAGCTTTATTTGGTGGGGGGGTGCTCCTTCATGTGTCGGTAAGAGTAAGTGGATAATTTGATTGGAGGGTGCCACTTGAAATGTCACCTAGTTTCCTTCCTCTGGTCAATGTATAATGAAGTGTCATCCAGTGTATGTTTCATCTTCTAGTCGACTCCATATACTAAAGTCACTAGCTCATAGTCGAAGGTCCTCTTCAACAATAGTCTGTATCCGAGTACGTGAATTCAATGGAGAGAGGGTTGTTCCTTCATTGGGAGCTCTTAATTGGAGAGCTTCCGACTGCTCTATCCAAAATTCTTCCTTTGTAGGGGACGTTTCTTGTTCCATGCCTTCCTCATGTTATTCATGACCCAAATCTAGTGGATTCTCTTCTTTGTCAGTCACCCTAGGACTCCTTCCTCTGTGCAGCTCCAAGGCTCTTTCTCATCTTGCTTCCCTTCTCTGGTGTCTCTCTTCCCTCTCTATTTTCTGAATGTTCGGCATACCTTCATATGATACTATTCTCTTGAGTTCCCTTTTATTCAACTTCTCATTATTGGTGACTGGTATCTGTCTCTAGTCAACTAGAATCCACTATACTCTATCTCAACATATGACCAGCTACCCCCCCATACCCTACCCGACGCTTTTAGAAAGCCTGGATAGTTTGGTCTATTTGCTTAGGAAGTATTCCCAATTCTTTTTTTCAATAAATTTTTCCCACTTCCTCTGCTTCTCTACCTAGTTAGAGTTTGATGCCAGTTCATGAAGTGATGGACGAGGTTCGAAAATATGTCCTACTCCCTTCTCAATCAGGAATTTGAACAGTAAGGTCAGTAAGGAACACAGAAATTGTTTGGTGAGATCTGTGTAAAATTTCTCCTTGGCTGTTTCCACTAAAGTTCTGCCTTCAACTACTTGTTCCTCATATAAGTCATCGGTAATTTTCTCAAACCACTCTGACAAGTTTTTTCTACCTCCTCGGATCAGTTTTTCCAGCAACTATTGTTCTTTAGTCACTTCCGGCTTTCTCATGCAGGAGTTTCTTCAAAATTTGGGGCACTGATTCGATAAAATTTTCATGCGTTTCTATGAAAAATATTTCTTTTGCTTGTGTGATTGTTAATCTATTCCTTCGCGCCTAATTCTGCAAATAGTTTACAACTTTATGTTTCCACTAGTCCTTAATCTCCTGCTCTGGTATCATTTGTTTGCATACATTTTAGTCATGTACTACTAGCAATGGAACCAATGTTGTAATCTCACAGATCACATAAGGTTACCAATAATACACACTGAAACATATATATATAACAGAGATAAGAGATAAGAACAAATAGGTGAATAAACAAATTATATTATACAAATGAGTCCATACAACACAGATAACTGAACTGAGTTCTCATCTAGCTCAACAGCCTAATATATATGATTACAAAACAGTTACAAAATAACTACTTGTCGGTTCGGTGAACCGACATGACCTTAGGTGGCCGACCTAATCTCTATTTTTAGTTGGCTGACCGACTTAGTAGGCTAATCGACTAAGTCAGTTATTCTTCAAGTTGACTTATCGACTTGCTCCTTTTACAGGCTCCCAAGACCAACGTCAAAACATAGCCAAATTTCGTTATAGAAATTGAGAATCAATCCCACACAAATAAAATCTTAACAAATTCTGATCCAACATATTTTCCATGATCACAACCAAATCAGGAAAGCACGCTAGGTTGCACGTGATGGAGAAAAATAGAAAACTAAACACCTGGAAATTAAGTTCGATTGATCGAAACTAATGGTTCAGAGAACCTCCAATGACCTGATACAGTTTCATTCCTCCTTGCATATTTAACTTGAAAAATTGATGCTAGCCATAGATCTACATCTTCTTAGATCACTACCGTTGGAATATGCACCATCGCACTCCATAAAGTGACTTTTTCACCTATGATTCTTAGTGCGATATCCAATGGGTAGGGGACACACCATTTACACATGTTTCTCATCACATAGGCACTCTCTGACTTTGAGTGTGCAAGTTCACTGAGCAAAATCAATCTCCACCATAGATCTTCAACTCTAATTGATCTGGACTATCCAATTGTGCAGTTTCCACCTGATTTAGTAGTCCTCCAACTTGACTTTACTCCTTGCTAGTTTTCATCACGAAATTCTCTTGGGACGTCAATATCATGCATAATATTTTTGAGACATTGATCTTGTGGGATGTGGATTACACAATGTAGGATTCTAGTTTACTTGAATTTCAACGTTTATGTTTCCACTTTTTGGATTTCTACTTCCTCTGGTGTCATTGATCTATGTGAGAGCTCTTTGAATTATCGATTTTGCAAAAATTGAAAAGAGGGATTCCAATCTTGTCCTCACCAAATTTCTATATCTCCGCTTTCTGATTTCCTCCATTATGCTCCTTTCAGAGCCGTTGGTCTTTGGCAAAAAAATTTTGGACCGTCGATCTTGCGGATCATCGAAGGAGAAAGTCCTAAATTTTTAATAATTTTAATAATTTTTAATAATTTTTGTAATAATTTTTCATTTGAAATCACTAGATAAGCCCCTTAGAACATGTATAAACCCCACTAATATCCTTCAAAGTCATGTGATATGAAATATTTTCAGACCTTACTCTTTCTTTCGGTGTTCTAA
>LPNX011030984.1:183194-241436 GCA_001517045.1 Pseudotsuga menziesii | reverse complement strand
ACATTCAAATTATTATTCTCCTTTCATAGATTTCAAAGAACAAAAGACAAATACAAATCTTGTTATTTTCAAAAATGAGTTATTAACTAAATGCTAAAAAATGATGCTTCCACTACAACAAAAGTTAATGAGACAAACCTCAATTTGTGTTAAAGAGTAGTGCTACGAAACATGATATCATCCCTTGAGATAGTTCAGAACTTGGATTTAGCCATCTTGGAGGTGCATATAAAATTAGGATTAAAGCATGAGGTTTTGTGTCAAGAGGCTTTTTGAGATATCTCCATATTGCCTTTAAATAGGCCTTGCTTCACGGATACTTTATTAATTTCTCACATGGTGAGATGAACATCAATAGAAAACTTAGGGGGAAGGGCGTGTGGCATGGTTATTTATTGTGGTGGGGGGAGTGATTACCTTGGATCCAACAATGTGGAAAGATATGGATGGAGGGAATGGTTTTATGTCAAAATTGAAACATCTCATGGATTATTAAAGCCAATACATTAATGATCCTTGCACCCTACAAAATTCTTAAAGCAATCATGTCAATCTCTAAACAACCAATGGTATCATCCACAAATTTCATAAGAAAGATGGCATCAATACATTAATGATCCTTGCACCCTACAAAATTCTTAAAGCAATCATGTCAATCTCTAAACAACCAATGGTATCATCCACAAATTTCATAAGAAAGATGGCATACAAAGTGAGTCTTTGGACGTGGGCTCTTGAAGAGAACTGATAAGCTACTCATGTGGAATGTGGTGCTTTAACTCCAATTAAAGTTGATAGGACAAACCTAAATTTGTGTTAAAGGCGATTGAGATAACTTGGAGCTTGGATTTCACCAACTTGGAGGCACAATTAAAATATGGAGTAAGGAATGAGCTTAATATTAGAGTCTTTTTTAAATCTATCTATGTTGGCTTCAAGTTGGACTTTTAGACCGCCTCATGAATACATTTATTAATTTCTTGCATGGTGAGATAAGCATCAATAGAAACCTTGGAGGAGGGGTGTGGAGTGAGAAGGGCGAGGGTTTAAGGGGGGTGGTTACCCTATATCTAAATATGTGGAAATATTTGGAAGGGATGGTTATGTCAAAATTGAAACATCTCATGGAAAACTAATGCCATGCATTTATGGACCTTTCTAAAATTATTCAAGGAACTATGTGAATCTCTATACACACAATGGAAAATCTTTTGAGTTTTCCCCTTTTGAACTAACATAGATGGGTAACATGCTTAGATTAAATGTCTATGCAATACGGCTATGTTATCACACGAATTTGGAAATTTCCACTATAATTCACCACATAACATTATTTATTCATGGGCTTTGAGATCTTTGTATATAAGTAGACAGCCCAATACACCAGCATGCTAATGTTCAAATAGGCCTTTGCTTAAACCTTTTATGACCACTGTGACTTTTTAGTGCATTATGGTATGGTAACCACTGCTATGAAAATTTTCATAAGAGAATAGTGATGATAAAGTTTCTCTTGATGCTAGGAGATCAATGATGTATTTAGTAGGAATCAAGAATGAATGGACAATGAATGTTATTTGTTACTTATAATTGATTTTGAATAATAATGATGAATTTTTTTGATGAATATAGTGACTTATTCATTGGTGGTGATGTATTTAATAAAAATTAAGAATGAATGGACGATAAATGGGACTTGTGATGGCGTTGGAATAATGATGAAGAAATTTGTTCATAAAGATGGTTGATGTATTTTGAATAATGATGAAAAAAATTGAATTATGCAAATGTAAATTTTCTATATTGCCTCACTCTTAATTTAAGTTCTCTATTATCTCTCCGCACTATCAATTGGATTTTGGAATTTAACGTACTTAACTAACTCATATGAAATGAAACATGTTACTGAATTGGTATACCAATTTTGTTTTGAAATATATAATTTTATCTATAAAGTCTATTGTCTCCTCTTGCCTCACTGTTAATTTAAGTTATATTATCTCTCCCCACTATCAATTCGATTTTTGCACCAAGATACGCTCTACAACCCAGTATGGGGGAGATCTTGTAATGTTACATAACATTATGTAACGCTACATAACGTTATGTAACGTTATGTCGGCTATAAATAATCAATAATAGAAAATTAAAAGTTTTTAACAACACAATATGGGGGAGATGTTGTAATGTTCCTACTTAACAAAATAATAAAAAATAAAAATTGAATTATCCGCAAAAAAAAATGTTGGTCGTGCACATGGTTTTAAAACCATGTGCAAGGCCTCCTAAACAACCCATGGTTTTAGGAGGGCCTTGCACATTTTTTTAAAACAATGTATGGGGGAGATGTTGTAATGTTCTTTCCTAACAAAATAAAAAATAATAAAAAATATTATATGTCAACCTTAAATCAAAAGATGTGTCTTTTGGTAATCACACCAAAGGTGATATTTGAGTGCAATACTTAAGAAGAGGTTTGCACCTCCAAAGATTTGATCCCTCTCAGTGCTTGATAGAGCCGAAGATTTGGATCTATGCTCATAACATACTCAACTAACTCATATATGAAAGGAAACATGTCACTGATTGTTTTGATATATATAATTTTATTTATTTATTCATAAAGTTGACATGTGTTAGTTCTAAAATTGATTTGCAGTAAAGTTAATTTAATTTAAGAAAAAAAATCAATTCAAATAATTATTCTCCTTTCATAGATTTTAAAAAACAAAATACAAAAACAAATCTTGTTATTTTTAAAAATGAGCTATTAACTAAATGTTAACTAATTTAGTGTTTTTATTCAATTAATCTATTATGTATAGGAGCCAAAGATGTCCAATGTGACTAGAAATGAGAACATGAATAGAATATTTAGAAAGATGCATAGAGCACCTACGAAAAATTATCATGCCAATAAAACAGTTCGAAAGAATGAAAACTAATTATTCTTTTATGTTCATTGTTCTATGTTCTAAATACAATTTTACGATAAGATTTTGGTATAGGGTAGTCTAAGGTCTTAAGCTATGATGTGATTACCCTAGATTTGGCAACGTGAAAAGATTTGGAGGGGACTATTTATGTCAAAATGAAACATCTCATGAACGATCAAAACCAAACTTGCAGGGTCCTTGTATTCTACTTTTTTGTCAAGGAACCATGTGAATCTTCAAACATGCAATGGTTCATCCATGAACTTCATAGTAAAGAGGGCATACAAAGTGAAATAATCAATGCATTTGGGTTCTTGAAGACAATGCATATGTATGTTGATCACGTGGAAGGTGATGCTTCAACTACAACAAAATTTAATGGGGCAAACCTTAATTTGTGCTAAAGAGTAGTGCTATGAAACATGATATCATCCCTTGAGATAGTTTGAAACTTGGATTTAGCTATCTTGGAGGTGCATTAGGATTAATGCATGAGATTTTGTGTCAAAGGCTCTTTGAGATATGTCCATATTACCTTCAAATGGGCTTTGCTTAATGAATACTTTTTTAATTTCTCACATGGTGAGATGAACATAATAGAAAACTTAGGGGAAGGGCATGTGGCATGGTTATTTTTTGTGGCGAGGGGGGGTGGGGTGATTACCTTGGATCCAACAATGTGGAAAGATATGGATGGAGGGAATGGTTTTATGTCAAAACTGAAACCTCTCATGGATTATTAAAGCCAAGAAATTAATGGTCCTTTTACCCTATGAAATTCTTAAAGGAACCATGTCAATATCTAAACAAGCAATGGTATCATCCACAAATTTCATAAGAAAGAGGAAATACCAAGTGAAATAATCATTGGGCGTGGGATCTTGAAAAGAACTTATGAGCTACTCATGTGGAATGTGGTGCTTTAATTCCAACTGAAGTTGATAGGAAAAACCTAAATTTGTGTTAAAGGGGATTGAGATAATCTGAAGTGTCATGTCCCAAATTTTGCATTGGGTCACAATGGCCTAATCACATTTTCCATATTCATGAGATTTTGTGAAATTGATGCTAAGGGTCAAATAATTGCCAAGGAGGAAAATTACTAGTTTCCTAGGTTGGGGGTGGAAGCTTTGGGATTTGGAATAAGGGGGACAATGAATGATGTTTGAACATTATAATGACATAAATATTTAATAAACTAGATAAATAAATAAATATAAGAGAAAATTGAAGTGGCAATGGAGCACGGAGACACATGGAGACTATGGGACCCACACAAGCTAGATTTTCTATGCCACATGGCATCCTCCTCTTGTCATTTCGAATCCATAAGAATCCCAAGGGTCTTGGGATGATTTGGAAGGTCAATATACTTGGCATGAATCAATTAAGGTCGAATTGGAGTGGAATATTAACTCCCATGGAAGATGAAGAGGCGCTTTGGAGCTAGTGAGACACTTGGACTAGATTCCCTAGCTCTATGACAACAATGATGAAGATGCTATGACACCTATGAAACAAATCAGATATGAAGGATGAAATATGACATCTAACATGTCAGGTCGTAATAGAGCATCCAAGAGAGCTCAATGGGTTCCTACTCAAATTGAGGTAAGGTGAAAAGCTATGAAAGGGAGGACACATGGAACATCATGAGCATACACCCAAATTCGAATTGGATTGAGTTTGTGGATGTATTGGGAACCTTATAAGACTAATTATGTTTATAAAATACATGAAGCAACCAATATAATGACTTTTGATCATTTGAGAAATTGTCATTTGTGAATTGTGAGAGCTAGTGGATGACTAGTTTTCTTTCCTTAGCCAATTTCGAGGGTGAAAGATTCCCATCCAAGTTGGTGTTAGGAGAGGCCACTCAAGTATTTCATGGAGCTTTACTGGAAACTTATTTGCAGGTGTAAGCTATAGGTTAGCTTTTGTATTCTTCTATTGGAGCACTTTCTCTCAACCATTTCCAATTATTATGGCATATTCTTGCTCATGGAGGGATTGCGCTTTGGGTGAGATATTGATCTCTTTGGGGAAGCTTATAATGCTTCGTTGTTTTATTTTCTGATGTAAATACTCTGTATTTCAATTTCAGAAGACTCTTAGGTCAAAATTCCAAAATATTTCATTGAAAAATGTTAAACAATGAAGCAATAGTGACATTTCCCCACTATCTTGTTGTGAACCATTGTAATGCTAATGATTTCGAATTGGGAGGATATTTTCATTATCCATTACTGATTGTAATAATATAAATATTATATTTTATTCATTCTCATAAAGTCTCGGGTCTAAATATCAAATGTTTGTATGGAAAAGTGATTATTAATGAGTAGACAATGACCATTTCCCCACTACATTGATGTATGCTATGATAATGCTGATTATTTTGAATGGAAGAATGTCTATAATAAATGTATGATGAATGTACTGTAATTAATGTGTATTACAAGTTTCATTTTTAGTGCTTAAGCATCGGAATCCATTTTACTCATTTTAATTGCATTGGGAGAAGATTTGGTGCCTTTTCCCCAAGGGTCAAAATTGTGATTTGGGAGCTGTTTCGGAGACAGTCATGACAGCTTGTATAAACTGAAACATGATGCATATGAGACCTTAAAAACCCCCCCTACACATTCCTTGACTCTGTTCATAAATTCAAGTGACTTTGGGATCATTTGAGAATCCATTTCTGACAATTACCCAAGGGGAATTGGAGCCCTAATTTGCTGGTAAAGACTCCTACTTTGAACAGAATATTCAACAAATTTCGGAAGTAATTGGGGGGTCATAAAAAATATATGAACATCATATTTAAGTTATAATATCATTCATGTACCTTCTAAGAAAATTTGGGAGCATTTGGGTCAATTTGGAGGTCTAGACATCAAAACTAGTTAAGGTCGAAATAGGGGAAAAAGTGGAAAAATTGGTCATTTAATAAAATTTCTAAAAGGGTCATTATAGTGGTATCATAGCATTACCTTGGAACCTGATGTGTTATGATATTTATGAGGACAATAAATTAGGGACCACCATTATATATTGAAACCCATAAGTGCTTTTGTTAAAGAGGAAACTATGACTAGGGATGAAAAGGGAACCTCATATGATGGTGAGGAGCTTATAAAAATTATGGAAACTATCTTTGAAGACATGACCAAGAATATTGTGAAAGGATTCGAATTGTTGGCTATCCATAGTTGGAAAAAATATATTTATTTTAAGAAAACCAAGGGGAAAAATGTATCATCTTGCTTGAAGGAGCAAAAGGAGGAGACCCATGAACCACCTAGTTCTGAAATAGGTGAAGTAGAAGAAGTAGTACATGAAGAGGATTGGAAGTCACTCCCAAGTGACTCTGAAAAATATGAAGAGACATCACATGAGTTTGAAGAAAATACTATTGAAAATACTGAAGATCATTTCGAGACACATTCTACCTTGGAAATGAAACAAAGAACATCTACTGATGGATGTTTGAACTATGAAGGAGTACCTACTGATGGGTGCTCACAACTATATGTTGGTGACATAGAGATCATATTTGAAAATGTTGCTGCAAGCCAAATTTATAGTAAACATGAAAATGAATACCTTGTAGCAGTTGAAGAAGAAACCAGATCAACCTCCCCATCACCACTTGAGCTTCATGAAGTTGGTCCAAGCAAGAAGGAAGAAGATGAGGAGGTTCATTTGCAAGAGCCTCATTTTCTTGAAGGGTCCTTAAATATGAATGAAAAGAAGATCCAAGAGGCCCTTAGCATACTCCATGACAGTCAAGCATTGGTATCAAATTCTTGTTGGAGAGCTACTTCCTTAGAGGAGCCATCCTTCCTTGAAGACATGGAGAAGATTCAAAGAGCAATGTGCAACATCAAAGGTAATTTCATGTCTTTTCTTTTTGATAGAAAAAATTTCATTGATATTAGTGAATGGTTACATGAATCCTACTTGAAGAATAATGAAGTTATTCATAAGCTCACAATTCAAAATGAGCAACTTCTTGAAAAGTTGCAAGACACTTGTTTTTCCTCCTATGTTTCAGATTGTCAAATGGTAGATTGTTTGGAGGATTCTCATGACATGGTGGATCATGAGAAACATCAAAATTTGAATGTGCTTAATGTGTTTTAATATGAACTTGAAGAGATACAAACACTTTATGTGGTGGAAGAGGAACTTGAATTGTCTCTTGATGACTTGGTTATGCAATTTTTAAAGAAGAGAATGATTCCTCTACATTGGAACCAATCTATGACAAAGGTTTTCACACTTTTGAAGGAGATGCATGATACTACCCATATGGATCCTTCCCATGATGAAACTTCTGCACTTTTTTATCATTTGGGTGAGTTATTTCATTCTCCTATATCCTACAATTCCATGTTTTGCAGCATTAGTCTCAATGAAGTATGGGTGAAAGGGTTCTTTTTTATGGTGCCACATGAGGAATATGGAACTCCTAGATTTAATTTTTATGATGACATGGTTGGAGAACACTCTTATTCACATTTTCATCAGCGTCCTTTGTTACTTTATGATTATTCCCATCTACATGGATGCACCTATGATATGCATTTGAGTCACTTGAAGACTCATGGTTTTTCTTTCTCAACACTTGGTTCATTTGATGTTGGAGGAACTTCACCCAACACTAGGGTGGATAGATTTATGATTGGAGAAAATTTTCATTTCTAGCCACGTACTTTGTTATATCTTTATGATTCTCTCATTCATGTATGTATTGATGAGTCTTCTTTGAGCCACTTGAAGTCTTCATGTTTTATTTTCTCCTTATTTGGTTCAGATTTTTGTGGAGGTTTGTCATTCACTTCTTGGATTAAAGAACACATGGATGATTATTATTTTGATGCATATTACATTCTTTAGGAGAATCATTATAGGACATGGTATCCTCTCATATGTCATTGGATCATATTTGATTGGTCACTTGAAGCTTGTATGCACTTGGAAAACGGTGGTGTACTTACTTGGAGTTATAATCACTTTCATGATTTTTTGATGAGGCACCTCCTTGATGTACATTTTTATTATGTTGTTATGTACTTTGATGATAGATATTATGTACTCATGATGTTTGGAATCATGCATACAATAAAATTGGATCCCCGAATTCTCTTTCCTGATGGTATGGGTTGGAGAGAACTCTTCATTGGAGGAGTGCAATACAAGCAATAGAACCCTGGGATAGTTCTTGGTCCCATTGATTTCAATTTTTTTTGGAAACAGACAGTATCGGAAATGGATTCCCTAATTAATAAAGTGATTTTAATCAAATTAGTGCATCATCAAACATGGTGTTTCCTCTCTAAAATCTTCATGGAATCTCAAAGACTCAAAATTGGGAAACTTAGTGGCAACTTCAAAAGATCATACAAAAAGTAGGTTCTTCAACACTCATGTTTGAAATTACTTGAGAACAAGAAATATTGGGAAGGGAGGATTTTTCATGTCCCAAATTTTGCATTGGTTCACAATGGCCTAATAACATTTTCCATATTCATGATATTTTGTCAAATTGATGCTAAGGGTCAAATAATTGCCAAGGAGGAAAATTACTAGTTTCCTAGGTTGAGGGTGGAAACTTTGGGATTTGGAGTAAGGGGGGAAATGAATGATGTTTGAACATTAGGATGGAATAATATTTAATAATGTATATAAATAAATAAATACAAGAGAAAATTGAAGTGGCAATGGAGCATGGAGACTATGGGACCCACACAAGCTAGATTTTCTATGCCACGTGACATATCCTCTTGTCATTTTGAATCCATAAGAAGCCCAAGGTACTTGGGTTGAGTTGGAAGGTCAATATACTTGGCATAAATCAATTAATTTCGAATTGGAGTGGAATATTAACTCTCGTGGAAGAGGAAGAGGCATTTTGGAGCTAGTGAGACACTTGGACTAGATTCCCTAGCTCTATGACAACAATGATGAAGATGATATGAAACCTAAGACACACATAGGATTTGAAGGCTGACATATGAAATATCCTGACATGTCAGATCGAAATAGAGCATCCAAGAGAGCTCTCATGTGATTTGGGGAAGCTCAATGGGTTCCTACTCAAATTGGGGGAAGGTGGAAAGCTAGGAAAGGGAGGACACATGGAAAATCATGAGCACGCACCCAAATTAGAATTTTCTTGAGTTTTTGGATGGATTGGGAACCTTAAAAGGATAAGGATGTTTATAAAATACAGGAATCAACCAAGAAAATGGCTTTTGATCATTTGAGAAATTGTCATTTGTGATTGTGAGAGCTAGTGGATGACTAGTTTTCTTGCCTTAGCCAATTTCGAGGGTGAAAGATTCCCATCCAAGTTGGTGTTTGGAAAGGCCACTCAGGTATTTCATGGAGATTTAGTGGAGTCTTATTTTCATGTGTAAGTTACAGGGTAGTTTGTGGATTCTTCTATTGCATCACTTTCTCCCAACCATTTCCAGTTTTTATGGCATATTCTTGCTCATGGAGGGATTGCGCTTTGGGTGAGATATTGATCTCTTTGGGGAAGCTTATAATTCTCCATTATTTTATTTTATGATGTAAATTCTCTGTATTTCAATTTCATAAGACTCTCAGGTCGAAATTCCAAAATATTTCATGGAAAAATGTAAAACAATGAACCAATAGTGCCATTTCCCCACTATCTTGTTGTGAACCATTGTAATGCTAATGATTTTGAATCGAGAGAAGATTTTTATTGTCCATTATTGATTGTAATAATCTCAATATTATATTTTATTCATTCTCATAATGTATCATGTCTAAATATCAAATGGTTGTAGACAATGACCATTTCCCCACTACATTGATGTATGCTATGATCATGTTTATTATTTAGAATGGAATAATATCTCTCTGATAAATGTATGATGAATGGACTTTAATTAATTTTTATTACAAGTATCATGTTTATTACTTAAGCATCGGAAGCCATTTTACTCATTTTAATTGCATTGGGAGAAGATTTGGTGCATTTTCCCCAAGGGTCGAAATTGTGATTTGGGAGTTGTTTGGGAGAGAGTCATAAAAGTATGTATAAACTGAACCATGATGCATATGAGACCTTAAAAATTTAACCCATACATCCCCTGCCTCTTTTCATAAATTCGAGTGACTTTTGGATCATTTGAGAAGCCATTTTCGACAATTACACAAGGGGAATTGGAGCCCCAATTTGCTAGTAAAGACTCCTACTTTGAACAGAACATTAAACAAGTTGCAGAAGTAATTGGGGGTCATAAAACATCCATGAAAATAATATTTAAGTTCTGATATCTGTCATGTACCTTTTTAGAAAATTTTGGAGCATTTGGGTCAATTTGGAGGTTTAGACATCAAAACTAGTTATGGTTGAAATTGGGGAAAAAGTGGAAAAATTGGTCATTTAATAAAATTTTAAAAAGGGACATTACACGAAGCTTGGATTTTACCAAATTGGAGGCACAATTGAAATATGGAGTAAGGAATGATCTTAATATTAGAGTCTTTTTTAAATCTATCCATGTTGACTTCAAGTCGGACTTGTAGATCGCCTCATGAATACCTTTAATTTCCTGCATAGTGAGATAAGCATCAATAGAAACCTTGGGGGAGGGGTGTGGAGTGAGAAGGGTAAGGGTTTAAGGGGTTTGGTTACCCTAGATCTAAATATGTGTAAATATTTGGAGGGGATGACTATGTCAAAGTTGAAACATCTCATGGATAACTAATGCCATACATTTATGGACATTTCTAAAATATTCAAGGAACTATGTGAATCTCTAAACACATAATGGAAAATATCTACACACACAATGGAAACAAGTAGGAGTGGATGTGGATGTATTGATGGTTACATTCACTATTTTTGCTTCTTATCTTTCTTATTTTGGTGGCAAGTTTTGGTAGTGGAGTTAAAGACCTTGCTTGGTGCCACAGAGTAGTTGTGAAATGTTTTCTCTTGGAACTTAGTCTTAAGTGACCTTTGTTATAGTGTTTGTTGAAACCATGACAATCTTTATAATTGGTCAAGAGAAAAGAAGAGGTGAAGGTTTTTATTTCTATGCAAGAGAAGAGAAAAGGGTCATGTATTTTGTTGATAATGAGAATCTAATGCATATTTTGAGATTTTTAGGGGGGCATAATGGTAGATTTGATTTTTTGAAGAAGATAGAAACTTGATTTTGAACTCACCTGCGTCCCCAACCCCTCACCACCTCACATTAAAAGTGGTTTTGAATGTGGTATACATGCATGGTAAGAGAATTAGATCCATTGGTCCTTTCATTTTTTGAACTCAAGATTATAATTAATTCTTACTCTCTATGTATATAATGAATATGCATAATAGAAGAAGGGTCGAGGGGTTAAGGGGTTGGGGAGTGATTTCCTTGTCTTTGAATATGTGGAAATATTTGATGGGGAAAATTAGTTACCTTAGATTTTAATATGTGGAAATATTTTGAGGGGATGGGTTTATGTCAAAATCTAATCATCACATCGATAATTAAATCCAAACAGTTATGGTCCCTAGTAAAAATTTTAAATGAACCATGCAAATTTTTGTTTGAGGCTACTACTTCTTCTTCCTCTCTTTCTTCCATTGGTAGTTATTTTTGGGTAGTGGATTCAAAGTATTAGATTCATCATATATTTAGATGAAGGGTTACCAGTTCCCTAATCAAGGGAGGGGAGTGATTATGAAACATTTTCTTGCTCTCAAATGAGGAGTTTTTTGTGACCTTTTTTGTAGTCCAACAACTGTGATGGAAATAGTTGATCAATGAAAAAGAACAAAGGATATTCTATTAAGGATAGATAACTTTCACTTTCTTTTTAAGTACTCATATGATGTTCTTCCCGTGACATGGGGATTCTATAACCACCATTGATTTGCAAAAGTGAATATGAAAGTGACTTCGAGAATGATACAAATGAACTTATTTATTAGGGTTAAACTATTTTTATTGGCATGGAAGACACATTGGTAACGTTATTTATGGATCTATAATTTCATACATCTACCATGATAGATTAATACACTTGTGAAAATGAAAGTTTTAATTGTAAGATACACCCAAACATCAATAAGGGTCTCTTTTTGAGGGATAGCCTCTTGGGTCCTAGCTCAAAGGATCTTAGTAAGTTATATATTGCGAGAAAATTAGGTGATCCATTGGTTGTGGGTTAGCTTAAATAGAGAACAAAAATTTACCAAGGCTTTGTTGTTCCTTTAAGTAGTCAGTTGACATTTTTTTGCACAGTATATTTTTGCATAATTTTATAGAAGAATTGTTGGTATTCATTCTTTTGAGCATAGGATTAAAGTAAGAAATATTTTATAACTTTGCATTTTATAATCCTCATACACATGGACAATTTTAACAACTTTACATTTTATAATCCACATAGACATGGACAATTTGTATGATTTATGTTGTTATTATGTTTAATTTAGTGATGATTGTCATGATCCTTTTTGTTCTCTTTTTTAGTAAAGGTTTTATATATTTTTATCCGTCCATATACAGATGATAATGACATTTAAAAACTAGATTTTATACAACTTACACGTATATCTAACTTTCAAATAGTAATTTTGGGAAAGTCTCATATTTCTTTAAACAAATGGTTTCCTAAACTATGCAAATCCTGGTATAAATCACATATTCAAATTAGCATAATTAGCACCATAATAACTTGCTTCATGCATGATTTCCAGTTAAGTGTGGTCCCAAATGCCTATTGGGAATGCATGTTAAAATTAAATATGAAACATAAGAGGTATAACCTACTTACTATTGTTAATTTAATACCTTTTCTTTCACTTTGAAATTCTTTAACTCTTATTCAAATTTAAGAGGTTTAGTGCAAAATTTGCATCGAGTTTTTACAGTAACTAAATAAAAGTCGAGGTTTTTTCTTCATATATATATATATAACTATTAAAGACTAAAAATAATCTACTTTTATCAATCCTCGTGAGTGTGATGCCATTTTTATTATTTTATCGAAAATATATTATTTTCCCTCACAAAAAAACCCTCAAAACATAGTCTCATTATTCTCTTTCTCTAGATTTCCTCTCTAAGGGTTTTATCCTCATTGAGGCTATGGTTTCAATTTCATGGAGAAACTTCCATAAGCCTAGGTAATGGATTTTCCCTTCCATTCTCCTCCTTTAAACTTCCTCTTTTATTATGCTTTTCCTTCATTGATTTGCTAATATTTATTGTTTCTAGTTTAGGATTTCATGCATGGAAGCTGTGGTTTTGTGGAGGAACCTCTGTAGCAAAGATAAGAATTTTAAATTCCCTTCTTCTCCTTCCATCATCTTTTATTTAAATTCTTTTTCTTTATTGATTTTCTAATGCTTATTGTTTTTTTGTTACAAGTTTAAGGTTCCATGCATGGAGGCTATGGTTTCATGGGAAAATGTTCATGATGAAGGTAGAGGATTAATTCTCCCCTTGTCCTTCTTTCTTCCTCTTTTACTTTTATTTTCTTTTATCAATGTTAATTCTTCTTGTTGTTTTCTTGCTCTAAGTTTAATGGGGAAAGATGAAAAAAATTGCACATTAGGGGGGTTTATTTAATGTACATATCCAATGCATGGGTGCGGCATAATGAAGGCCTTTGCAGTCTTGTAAGGATATTTCCGTCCAATTTCTAGCACATATCTATCTCTCATTACTTACCTTTTATATAGTATTGAAATCAGATATTTATCTTTGATCTGCAGTATTTACTTGCTTGCACTTTTAATGATATATTTTTGTGGGAATGTAATGCAAGTAATATAGGTTCAAATCCCAACAATATCTTATCTTTTTCCATTTTGTTGTCTTTTTTACCATTCAACATTTTTTTCTTTATTTTTAGTTTGCATTAGGTTAGTCTAATTTCAATGTATTTTAAAATTCATTTTTAAAATTGTTTATTATCTTTTTTTTTTCTAAGGTTTAGGCATTTTTTCCTCTTTCCCTATTTTGATTTAAATAATTTAATCAAAAAATGTTTTTCACCTAGTTTTGAGGTTTTCCCCTCTCTATTTTGTTCTTTGCCTATATTATTTATTTAATTCTCCTTTCATTTTGTTTCTTTTTATTTTATTTTATTATTTTTTGAATTTTCCTATTCTATGATTTTATTTTCCATAATATAAAATGTTGCAAATTTAAGATTGAAGAAAAAAAAAGGTGCCATTGGTAACACCTTTTTTTTTAAATTATTACTCCGGGTTCGATTTTAGGTTTTGGTTTCAATGGTACCAATTGTCAAGGCTATGGTTTCAACTAGTTATAATTTTAATCTAAAAAGGCATTGCTATCGGTAGCACAATTTTTTTACTTAGGGGTCAATTTTAAGATTTTGATTGCAACAGTACTGGTCGTTAAGGCCATGGTTTCAAACAAGTTGTAATTTTAATATTGATTAAAAATATGCAATTAGTAACACCACTTTTTGAATTGAAAGTTCATTTTAATATCACTACTACATATGGGGTCAAATTCTGACAAAATATTACAATGGTATAGATAAATTTGATTAAACCGTCGAGAAATATTGTATAATTATGAAAATTGTGATTATTTTTTCGAGGTTCCCCGATGTTCATCATAAGTGTAACAATGTTCTATATTATGACGAATTTTCACTGCAATATCGACAATTTACTTTACCCAGTGTTTGTAAGGGCCAAACACCCATTTGAAATATTTTAATGGTCGTTGAATTTTATCTCAGTCAACTTCAACTAGGTCAACGACTGTTCAAACTCCAATGGTAGTGATTTTCTCTATAAAATTGTTGAGAGATGTTTTGACATTTTTGTTGTAGGTGTGACAATTGTAATACCATTTTCTAGAGTCATTGTTTGATGCATGAAATAATCATTTTTCTATCTACTTGTTTGACATCCAATTCTTGATTTACATAGCTAGGATTTTTTACTTTGAATATAATATTTATTTGTCTCATTTTAAACACCCACATTGGGTCCCTAACCCATCATCATCATCTTTTATTTGGGGACACAAATTGTTATTTAGGAATAAGGTTATATATTGAACATGTCTACTCAATTATATTTAATGACTATATATATAATTGAAAAACTATATTTCTTTTAAGATTTGCTTTTAGGAATGGGTATGTACCATACATAAATTCAAAGGTGTGAGGGTGATTTGAGTATTCTAAAACTAATTTATTTTATATTTCAATTTCATTACAAATAGTTGATCTACACCACTTGATATTTTAAAATAATCATCACTCTATTTTGGTAGGGAAGAATGCTAGCTAACATTAGTCTAGAGGAAAATCAAAGCAGGATTGCTAGCTTGTGGGCGACATTGATGGAATTAGGGGTGATAAGAAATCTTATTACCCTTGCACTTGATGCAATGGTTTGTCTCATGGAATAATTTTTATAAAAATAGATGAAAAACATTATAGGCAATGGGCATGCTAAAGGGGAGAGTGAATGTCATCCCTTGGTAATTTTTACATTCATTATATGTATTTATATTGATCGTATTTGTAAATTTTTTATATTTGTTATCCAAACTAATTTTACTTTATTGTTTGCACTTATATAGGCAAGGCGAGTCCCTAAGTTTCTTTCTGGAGAATGTGCCAATTAGCAGTACAAATGATATTGTACAAGCTGAGTAACATGCAGCGAAATATCTAAGATCAATTTAATGGTCCTATGGAAGAATATGACAATGATAACATAGTTGAAGATGACGGGACAAATACAATGATCCTAGAAACATTCGCTCGAATGGATCGGGACAACTTTGATGATATTCATGATATACCTATGCTTGAGAAGGAAAAACAACCCCTCTATGAAGGATCAAGAACAAATCTTCTCTCTTATACATTGTTGTTGGTGAACTTAAAGGTTTTCAATGGTTTGTCAAACACATGTCTCACACAAATCCTAAGCATGATATGGTTCATCACATATACACAAAGGTTGACTTTTTCCCTCTATTTTATTGTTAATAAATATGTAAAATAAGAATGTAATATTTATGATTAATACTCATTAGTTTAACTAGTTATTTTTTTATGTTCACGTTGTTGGATTTTCTGAATATAACAACATAAACAAGATCACTAAAAGAATAACCAAGCACAAAAACACAAATGAATGTTGAGCTCATTTAATCACAGTGATTAACTATCACTTCCCAACCATAGACAATGCAACATTATTTTCTTCCCCGAGATCATACCTTCCAATAGAGATTGATGTACATCTAGATAGTAGTAGCACAAACCCCAAGAAAAGATAAGAGAAACTTCTCCAAAGTGGAGAACCCAGAAAACACTTATCCTAGCTATAGTATTGAAATCCTTCTTTCTTGAGTGAATTTGTCTTGTTGTTATGTGTTGAAATGAGGGAGCTTCCCTTCTATTTATGTGTTAAGTTGTTTCCTTTTAATTTTCTGACTAGGCCAAATTGTCTAATTTACTGGGGTCGACTTGTCCTTCATTTGATGGGGATGACTTGTCTTTTGTAACAATAAAAATATATTTTATTATTACATTTTCTTGGCCTGACTTGTGTGAGGAGTCCTCATGCAGCTACTAGGGTTTCTTGAGATCACCATGCAAGAAAGAAGTTTTTAAATATAGTTTATATAACTTTCATGTGCCGCTATAAGTGAAAATAAAACTCTTACAATAGTTAAATTCACAACTAGAGAGAATATTTCATTAAAATATATACCAAACTTCTGCATATAACATGTTTCCACCAAGCGGGAATTATAATGCTCTAACAACCCATCATTGTTCTTCTTTACTTTATACACCCACTTGTATCCAAAAACCTTTATTCTTGATGGGACATCCACATGTTCCTAGGCTCCATTCTTGTGTAGCGATTTCATTTCTTTATCCACTGCTTTCTTCCATTTACCTATATTCTCACATTTTCTAGCTTCTTGAAATAAATTAGGTTTGCCATCATCAATTAAAAAAGCAAAAGAGGACTAAAAATTAAGATAATACATTTCTAGATGTCTATTGGGATGTGTAGATATTCTGATTTGGGGTTGCTAAACTTGTTCTTCATTCTTATTAGAAACTTCATTTTAATCTTCATCTTCATTCATTTCTACTTTAACAGGTACAATCTCGGGTGGTTAATGTACCTCCTTCCTTTGCATGATTTTTTCATTAAAAATAATATCCTGGATAACAATTACCTTTTGGTCAGTAAGATCCAGTATATACCCCTTTATTGTATTAACATATAAACACGTTTCCTTGAATTTGGATCAAGCTTGGACCTCTTTTCTTTAGGAAAATGGTAAAATGCATCGCATGCAAAGATACACAAATGAGAATAATCAATTGGTTTACCACACCAAACGGGATCCTCTAGAATATATCCATCTAACTCAATTGTAGGTTACACTTCTATAACATAAGTATTTGTATTGATAACCTCTTCTAGTTGAATTAGCTCAGAGCAGTAACTGCTTCATGCTTTCATAGTTAGTGTAGTAGAGATTATATGATGCATCACCATTGAGAGAAAACCCCCCAAAAAAGAAAGGTATCTTTATAACATTGATAAGATCTAGAATGCATATATAGTGCAGGTTTCTTCACGAAATCATGTCCTCTAGTTGATAATTAAAGTATAGTCTTTAGTACATCTTATTTCTCAATACCAATCATCACTAGAGCTCACTAATTAGGGAATTCAAAAACCTTAAAGATGGCATGGTTTCTAGCTAGATAAATCTTCCAAAAAAGGAATTTCAACAAACTTATATAATACATGGCCACATTTACTTTGAACCTACCTTGTGTACAATATTACTTCACCCATTATATAAGCAATTGTTTCCAGTCTTAAGGGAGAAATAATTGTTACACCACCATATTTACCGCCAATGGTTCAATTATGATAGTCACTTTGTCACTACACATTCCAAAAAAAAGTGCTTGATAATATCCTAATGGGATTTACATAGCACACGTCTTGAAGGGTCCATGACTCATTAGACTCCTCTATAAATTTTTAGCAATGAGGAATTTCTTGTTTACTAGAAACCAAACAAGATTTGGGTTTTAGGGAAAGTATCCTTCTATGAAGCTTTCTTTTAGTTTTGTTATGGAGATAACAAGGATTTCTTTTAGAGACTAGAGTTTATATTCTTTCTTGACTCTTTAAGTTCTTATGTTAGCAACCTAGGCACATTCATCATCCAAGTATTTTCCAATTGGTTGGAGATTTTCCTTTGAGGGGGTCATGAAATTACTACGAGATAATCTATAGGTGATGAAGTTGTTAGAGGGGGATTTAAGGGGCTCTTCCTTAAGTAGGGATTATTCCCAATCAAATAAGTAATAGACATTTTCAAGTCCAACCAAGGTAATTGTTCATTAACATGATGTAAAACTTGATAATAGATTGAGGTCATTGATTTTGTCATCCTAGATTGACATACAAGCACCATTGTTAAGGGTTTAGGATAGGAAGGGATTGATGAAAAGGGTTGATTGAAATGTTCTTAGAGAGTATAATAATGGGTATCTAGGGAGGTTCCCACAGGTGATAATGAATTTAATGTGGTCATAATCATATAGTAGACCCACTTGGTAGTTGGTGGGTAATAAATATGCCCTCTTATGTAGTCAAATAAAAGAATATAATACAGGACTCAAGAGTAGTTGGCATAGACCCCAAGGTATACTCATTAGAAATTTATATATATAAATGAATATCATTGTATTGATATGTTGAGTATTGTATTGTAGCAAGCATGGAATATGGAGTGATTCCTTCTATAAGTAGTATTTGATTACCCTACCTTAAGGGTTCTATCTATATTATTTTTTCTATTATTGTCTAGGCATATTTTGGTTATTCTCAAGTTAGGTTTTTATATTTTATATATTAAGTTTCACAACATTAATGCAAGATTTCAATAGTTTCCAAATAGAGACCCCTCGGTGTTTTGGGGGCTTTGTACAAACAATGATTCATTTTAACTCTACAAAAGTGTTTCCCAATTATTTATTGTTTCCAATAGGTTGTGTGTTCTGAGATAAGATTCCCAAGTGATTTGTCTCCTTTTACTATCCCTACAAGGCTTGGGTCTCTAATAGATAATCCTCTCACTTGGGAGTGACTCTTACAATCACATAGTTGATAACGTGATACTTCTTTCAATCGTATTTTTCCCACCCTTCCAAAGGATGTTGCAAAAGAGGTCTATGACTTCCTTCATTATCTATGCAAGGGAAATGAGAATATATCAAAGATAAATTAGGAGAAAGGATCAAACATACTTTATTAGGTTTAACCTATTATTGATATTGAGCCACCATGTTCCCCATGAAGAAATTATGGCTTTGATTTTGGGAATCACTAGTATCCAATCTATGGTTTTGTGCAATTGGAGGGAAATGGTGATGCACAATTTTTTATAAGTTCTCTAATGTAGGATACAATGAGAAAACAAAATTCTTGTTAATGGACTCAATTTCTATTGAAATTTTTGTTTATACTGAGAGGGGGGGTGAATCAGTATAAAGTGCAGATTTAACAGTTTGCTCTTCAAAATTTATTTCAATTCAAATTCAATCAACCAAAAAAACACTAGTGTGCAAATATATATATATATATATAACTTTGGATGGGAAGCAATGCAGAGATGGATGGATGAAAACTGGGAGGGTGAACTTGGCTATAAACCTGAATTCCACGTACTTCCAAGAGGGTGGTTTCTACTGAAGTTGCACCAGGAAAAGGATGGTCGTAAGTTGTTAGATAGAAATTGGCAGTGGGGACCCTCGAGACTTATTCTATAGAAATGGAGGATAGAATTTGACGGCATAAAAGAGTCGTATAACATCTAGCAAGTATGGGTGATACTTCCAGGGTTGCCCATGATGTTCTAGTAGGAGGAGTGTCTGACAGCAATAGGAACTAAGATATGGAAATTTGTGACATTGGAGAAGGATTGGGAATCAAAAGTTGATCGTCGATGTGCTATAATTTTGGTGGTGTTTGATTTAAAGGATGTTCTGTATCAAGAAATAGCAATAAACATGCACAAGAGTCAATGGAGGTAGTGATTAGACTATTGGAAAATTCATTTTCGCTATTATGGGTGTCGAGAGGTCGGGCGCATTCATAAGGATTGCACGAAAAGCTCGAAGGAAGGTCGATACAAGAAGGTCTGGGTTAAGAATATAGGGACTAAGAGGAATGAGAAGTCAAGACAGGAGGGCACCATAGAAGGTGGCATAGAGGCAGCAGAAGAGAAGACAGGAGAAGATAAGGGCTTAAGGAAGGCCGAAAATTCTGTAAAGCTTCAGTTAGCAGGAGAAAGAGTGGAGAACAAAATAAGTATAAGTAATGTAGCACGAAGTGATGGAAAACCTAGTGTACATCAACATGAAGAAAGAGGAATGGTAGAAGGTGGCGAGAATGAAATAGAGAAGAAAGCAGAAAAGGATAAGTCAACAGAAGATTCTGAGATAGCATATGAGCATTCAGACGGAACATCGACCACGAGAGGAAGACACCTTAGTAGGGACGCAGAAAGGATAGAAGATGGAGACCTCAGCCCCAACGTATCAAATGACTCTCTCCAGATAGGAACATCATTCACGGGATCCAAAGGTAACAATTAAAAAGATTTCAGTGTTAATTCTGTGAAAACTATTTTTAATGAGCACATTAGTGATGTTGTACACGGTACTGATTGTTGATCCTGAGTTTGTCATTATTTTTGGATTATAATTTTATCCTTTGGCATCACTTTTGTTACCTTTTGGTATACTTCTTGTCATTCATCTTATCAATCAACCCCAAGTACGAATGTATTTGAATTTTATGCAAGACTTGGTTTAATTTCGTTATTTCAAGATTTTATTAGTAATTATGTGATATTTGTAAACATGGCTGATATATAAATTGGTTTTGAATATTATGGTTTCCAAACGAGCCTCCAAATGGACACACATTCTCACCAAATTCACACAGTTGTGTCCATTTCGTCATACAGTCCTTCGATCAACCCGCACCCTGTTAGTTGGAAAATTCTCAAGCATTTAAAGCACAAAATGGTTTTTGTTGATCTGTTAGCCACACGTCTTGTTGGTACAAGAGTATTTGCTCTAGAAGACTTAGGATCCTATCCTCTCGACTTGACACTATGCTCTATGCCCACGTCAATGCAGATCCATCAACCCGCAGCTCACGCAAAGATAAACGACACACAAAGGATTAGGTAAACGACTTTATGTTGTCACAATTGTTACATGGTTGTTTGTTAGTGGTTAAGGTTTACTATTTTTTGAGTGGCCGACCACTGAAAGGGTCGACCTGATCATCCATGTAAAACTATATAAATTCGTCTCCATACGAGATTCGAGTTAGTCATTCATCGTTAGCAAAGAAACTCTGTAAACTCTGTTTTGAATATTAATACAAGTTCTATTTCCAGCTGTGCATATATGTTTCTGTTTTCGTGAGTGGTTGATTGATTGAAGTGCAACCCCTGATTGCTGAGAGGGCCTCTCAACAACTAGCGGTCTCCCATTTCTGTGCGTTTTCATTATTTCCCTTCTTGTAGCTAAGTAATTTACATTTCTAGTTTGTGTATGTAGTTTGATTCTCTTGTAAGTTGATGTTGTTTATTTCCTTGTTTCTTGTAATATATGTTTGTTGTAGATAGTATAATTTATAATGTGTTGTTAATATAGTTTCCATTTCCAGAATCACAAGTGGTCGGTCACGCAATAGTCATTTCCAGTTTTCTTTTCAATTTGTTTCTTATTTTTATAATTTCAATCAGATAGAATTAGATTAGTCTAATATCTTAGGCTCAGTTCGTAGCTAGATTCCGCTCTGTCAATTCCTGTTTAGGTGTAGATTAGTTTCAATCATCTTTTCATTTGACTTGTTAAACAATAGAAAATAATCTATCTTTTAACCATAGATTAGTATAAGTTATTTTTATTCTTCTGTTGTTTCAATTGTAAAAATAAGCTTAGTTAATGTTTTCTTTACCTTACAATCTCATATGCATAAATCAACTGATATTAGGATTATTTAGGTTATCTATTTCATAATTTACACTGTTTTTCCCATCCGAACTGTCATTCGAACTATCTATTTATATTGCCATCTAGACCTTCATTTAGCCTTTAATATTTCCCATTATGTTTTATACCTGTCTAAATTTTGGTTTTCTTAGTTTTTGAATTGTGTTATGTTCTTAAACAATAGTCATATATAAATATAATGAGGATCCTATTCCAAACCACCTAAAGTCTTTATTAATCCCTATAATTATTCCTATATTTCATTTCCTTTTATCCCAGTTTTGAGTTGCATTCATGTTTGTCTCTGACTCCTTCATTCATTATTGTTTTAGAATTTGTTAATTGCATCTCTAGTTCAATGTACTTCATTCTTATTTAGATTGCATTTAGAATTAAACTTGTTAATTCTATTGTCTAAAAACCACATTAGTTCTTTATAGTTTTATCATCGTTCCTAACATAATATTTTTCCTTCTTACTCTATAGTTACTGAAGATGTTAATAGAATAAGATTAGATTTGGGAAATAAGGTATCTTTATTAAGTTTTCTACTTGCTTTTAAGTTATAATTATTTTCAAGAAAATATCTTTGTTAAGTTTTCTACTTGCTTCTGAATCATATTCTCTTACATTTGTTTCATACAAGAGTAGTATACCTCCAACTTCAAAGTAATTGTTGAAATAATCTTGCTCTTTTATTAATAGATTAATATTTGCTTATGGGTGGTGACATAAATCAAAATGGTTACAATTACGTGTAATTGGACACTCCTTAGTTTGCATCTATTTATACAGGTTAAACTAGACTTAATTCCATTTAGTTTCTTTATTTCTTTTGAAATCCATTTTGATGCACCTCCTTCTACAGTTCTAGTTACAATGAATGCATATCCTCAGAATCCTCAAGAAGAATGGAACTCGATAAGTTAGTTTAATTATTGTATATTTGTCAAATCGCATGTATAGTTTAGTTAATGGATTTCTTAGAAATATTAAGTAGTTGTAATATTGCCTAAAATAATATAACCTTTAGTTGTGTTCATATAGTAAGAGTTCTAAATTTGTTTTAGCCTTTCTAATTCACAGATTAAAAAGCGGAATAATTTATNATATATATATATATATATATATATATATATATATATATATATATATATATCTTTCATGGTTTATAGAGTAGAGTAGTATAGATTGATACTGCTCTAGTCTAGTGGTCTTGTCCCAATCTAATTACCTTAGTAGTTGAGTTTCTGGAGTTTGACTCGGTTTTTCATTTTGAAAGATATTTCGATCTTCTCTTTGTTAAAATATTTCCACAACACCTTAGGTACCCTTCTACCTTCACATTTATTTTGTGTCAACTCTAAGTTTACAAACCTTGGTCGATAATTAAATATTTGGTGAATTAATTAAGATAATAAAACAACCAACATTTTTTGGCGTCGTTGCCGGGGAGTTGTTTTGTAAGGTAGAATAAGTAGAATTACCTTATGAATTTTAGCAATAGGCTGGTGGCAGGGGAGCGGTAAGACGACAAGTAAGAACCTGCGCATATGTTATAACAAGAGCCCCCAAATCCAGTAGTAATAGTAGCATTGTAGGTTTTCTTTTAGTTTACCTTTTCATGAACATACCTAGAGATTTGAAGGGTAGATACGTTAGAACTAGTTCCCAAAACTTTGTTAAAATTCCTACTAACCTTTATGGGGGACCCAATACCCCAACCACTAACTCAGCATAAAGGTATCGGAAGACACACGTAGGAAGTAGTTCTACCTGGAAACCTAAAGACTTTATAGGAGAAACCATAGAAGGTAAAGAAATCATGGAAGGAAGTTCTAAGGACCCCATTCTTGAAGAAGTTCTAAAGGTCCAACCTTTGGAAACCCTCAACCCTACACTAGTGAAAAAACCTAACAATTCAACTTTCTCACTAGTATGGGATCCAAACTTCGTTAATTTCATTGATCCTGCTTAGGTACGAGCTCTCTTTGGTAGCTCAACTAATACCATCATCTCACAAATTGAGACATCCATAGTAGAACCTACTATTCCTATAGAACCTAATAAAGACGCGGCCGATCATTTCTCGTATCAAAGGAATATCTCCCCTGAAAAAGAAACGTTGGGACGCCCCATTGTCACCTCGGAAGGAACCTCCTATGTACACTCTTTTTAAGAATCGAATCTACATGGAGAGACGGGGAGAAAATGAAGATCATGATGAGGTTATAAATGATGAAGAAGAAGGAGAAAATCGAAATAAGGCTACCTTCAGGTTTCCTATTTTAGATATGGCATAGAATGTAAATTTGAAGAACATCCCACCTTCCTCCTTACCTACTTTCTATAGGAAGAGTAATGAAGACCCGGACACATTTTTTATCGAGTTTGACATCCTTTTTAGAATCTATAATTATCTACAAGATGCTCACAAATTAAAACTTTTCCCTACTACACTAAAAGATTATGCTTTAAGATGGTTCATGGGGTTAGAAGAATAAAGTATCAGGACTTGGGAAGATATGAAAACCGCATTATTGCAGAAATATCAAGAGTATTGCAAACCTAGAGACTCTCGAAATGGTATTTTTAAGATAAAACAACTCGAAGATGAGAGCTTAGAAGATATCTCGAGAGATTTATTTATACATTACACAAATCTAAATATAATGACCTTCGAGAAGATGCAATACAGACACTCTTCCTTAAGGGGATCTCATAGGACCTGGTAGAAAACCTCAATCTTATGGTATCTGGCGATATCTCCCACAAACCCTTTGCACAGATTGGGGAGATGTGTAGAAATTACTCTAGAAGTAGGGGGAAAGTTGGGAGAAATATTCGAGAGCCTTACAATAGGAATCTAAAAGGAAATACCTCCAGTTCTGTAGGAGTTACAAGGATAGAATTAGGGAACCTATTGGAAAACTTCAAGACAGATATTTTAGGAGAAATGGGTTCTCAACTAGATGCTTTACAGTCCAAAAAGAGGCAGGAAGAAGAGCGTGCAGCAATGAGAATTTTCTGTCCAAGATGCAGGACTAAGTATCCCCAAATTGAATTCCCCTTAAACAACATCTCCATATGTCACATCTGTACGAATGATCATACGACAGAAAAATGCACATCGTTGCCCGGGTTGCAATCCATATATAAAAGTGGGAAAGTTGGTCAAACATATAGGCGGCCTCCTTGGAAACCAAGAGACCAGCCACCGTATCAGAATTTATCACCATAGCCCCCACTCTATTATCATCCCTACCACACACCTCAACAATGGAACATTGCAAGTTGGCATAAATGGCCACCCCAGTACCCTCATCCTCCTCATTTTACTCAGCATCAGTATTGGCCACAGGGATGGAGAGGACAAGCATATCCCCAGTCACCACCTGTCTCTGTACCTAATCATCCTTATCCCCAGCATCCAGCCAACACCCAGCAATTTTTGCTAGGGTTTGTGCCTCCAGTTCCCCGTATTGCACAACAACCTCATCATTTACAGAATGCAAACCCCCCACGATCTACATTGTTACCTGCACAACCGATACCTACCCCAAACAATAAGCCAACCCAAGCTCTTAATAGCATCGAGTCACAAACTTTTCCATCCTATGTCATTTCAACTGTTCTTGTGCACGAGATCCAATTACGATATGGAAGAGTCTTGAGTGATGGACCCAAGTCATCAGTCATCATTCATGAAGAGAATGAAGAAGAAGAATATCCCAATGAAGTCATGAATGATGCTATTTTACAGGATGTGGAAATTCCAAATATTCCAGCACATACCCATCTTCAGTAAGAACCAACTCAGGAACAAAGAATGCCTCCATTTCTGGAACGATTACAAATAAAAAAACCTATAATTCTTCCCAAGTATGATATTTTAAATGAACTAAAAATTATATGTGTCAAGATCCCTCTATTACAAGATATTAAGGATATACCAATTTACAATAAAGTAATAAAGGAACTTTGCATTAAGAAACCAGGGAAGAAACAAAAAGACACCCCAACAATTCATGTTATATGAGAGATGTCTGAATGTATGACTGACCAGTCTAGAATTGCAAAGTATACAAATCGAGGGATCCCAGTAGTAACTGTTATCGTAAATAATATTTCCATAGAAAATACACTTATTGATTTAGGATATACTATTAATATGATGACCATTGCAGCCTTAGAAGTTTTACAGTTGGGACAATTTTTCTCTCTGACCGACCCCCTCAATCCTGGAACTAGAAGACCGCACTACGATAAACCTATTGGGGTTCTGGATGACATTGTCATATCAGTAGCTTCATGGGAATACCATGGTGATGTCATGGTAGTAGAATCAAAGGATCCTTCTAAAGGACATCCTATTATATTGGGAATACCATGGTTGGCTACCTCTAACACCTTCATAGGATGTAGGGACGGGGAAATGACCATTTCTAATGGGTTTTCCACACAAAAGCTTGCTTTATACCCCCCAACACAACTTGTAATTGAAAACTTGTGGTGGTTAGACTGCCCCTTTGGGGATGAAAATATTGAAGACCTTTTATTTCCTAGTGACTACTCCTGGGCACTTCAACAGCAAACTACTGAGAACGTGTTAAACCAATTTGTTTCTTCAACAACATGTATAGATTTTCCTCAGTCTTTTGCTCAATTTGATCAATTTTTTGGAGATGATTTTCAAGAAAATGTGGCCCTCTCAACTTTTGTGGATTCACCATGTGTCTTTGCAATTGAAGAGCATATAGGGTCTTATACCATACCTTGTGAAGTTAGCCCTGGAAAAGTTCTACATGTAAATGCAGGGTTAACTGAGAATCAACAATAACAGTTCATTAAGGTCCTTAAAAGTCAATCCGGAGCATTTGCATGGGAGTACACTAATATGAAGGGTATACACCGTGACACTTGTATTCACCATATTTACATGGATGCCAATTTATCCCATATCAGGAAGCCTCAAAGGAGGATGAATCTTGCTTTGAAGGACATAGTTAAAGAAGAGTTACAAAAACTCCTCAATGTTGGTTTCATCTACCCAATTTCAGATAGTAAATGGGTATCTCCTCTAGTGGTAGTCCCAAAGAAAGTCATAGGGAAATGGTATATTTGTGTTGACTTCTGAGAACTGAATAAGGCCACACTTAAGGACTACTTTCCTTTTCCCTTTATCGACCAAGTCCTAGATACCCTGTTCGGAAAACAATACTTTTCTTTTCTTGACGGGTATAGTGGATACAATCAGATTTTGATAGCACTCGAGGATCAGGATAAGACTACTTTTACATTCCCTTAGGGGACATATGCCTATATATTTTTGCCATTTGGCCTATGTAACGCACCTGCTACTTTTCAACGTCCATTTTTAGGAATCTTTGATGATCTTATACACGACTATGTAGAGGTGTACATGGATGATTTTACAGCTTATGGCAAAACCTTCCAAGAGGCTCTTGATAATCTTGAAAAGGCCATGATCCAATGTCAAGAGACAAACCTTGCCCTTAGCCATGAAAAATGTAAGATGTTATTAATAGAAGGCGTAGTTTTGGGGAATCATGTCTCTTCACAAGGAATCAAGGTAGATCCTGCTAAAATAGAATTAATTGTCAGTCTCCCCTCTCCAAAAACTCAAAAGGAGTTAAGACTCTTTCTTAGCCATGCAGGTTAATACCGATGTTTTATCAAAAATTTCACTAAAATAGTTGCACCACTGTTTAAACTGCTTATAAAGGATATAGAATTCCAATGGACTAAATCCTGTCAAAGTGCTTTTGGGGTCTTAACAGCTAAACTATCAGCAGCACCAATACTCAGGGATCCTGATTGGTCCCTCCCTTTCATATATCCACTAATGCTTCTGACATGGCCATAGGAGGAGTTCTTGGTCAAAAAGAAGGCCAAGCATCTTATGCCATCTAATTTATTAACAAAAATATGACGCCTACCGAACTAAATTACACTGTTACTGAGAAGGAGTTTCTGGCAGTAGTCTACTCTATCAATAAATTTCGCCATTATATCATAGTATATGATTTTTTTGTGCATACAGACCATTCTTCCATCAGATTTTTAATGAATAAACCAATTACCAATTGTAGGGTGACCCAATGGCTTCTTCTATTATAGGAATTTAATATCACCATCATCGATCGACCTAGTAGAGAGAATTTGGTAGCAATTTTACTCTCTCGTATTCAACATGATGATGGGGCTAAACCTGTTGATGATACTTTCCCTAATGAACATATATTTGTTGTGTCTATAAAAACTCCTTGGTACTCTATAAGCTGAATAAAAAACTTCTAAAAATAAGGGTTGGAGCAGTGCGTGTTAGGGTTGGAGCAGCGACAGCTTGAGAGAGAGAGCTCATGGCGGCACCTGGGGGAGGGGAGGTCGCCCCCCCCCCCCCTTCGAGTTCGGATGAGGAATCCTTTCGAAGGCTCCTCAATAGCAGAGGTAAGAAGACCTCTCCCCTGGAGATTCCAAAATTTATCAAGAAGTTGGAGGAAATTCCTAAAATCGCCCTTCCTGAAGAAAAACCAATGAAGATAGCTCTGGAGTTGGCTAAGCGAGGCCTCGTGGGTCAGTTTATGGGCTTATGGCCCTCCACCAAGTCTACAGATGACTGGATACAGAGAAATTGGAAGCCCAACCTGAAACATGGAGTAACTTGTTACCCTGTTGGGAGAGGGTTCTTTGTGTTTGAATTCATCTCAGAAGAAGATCGAGACTTAATCTTTAGAAATGGCCCCTACTTCATGGGGACGCAAGGATTATACCTGAACAAATTGACACCAGATTTTGACCCCTTGGTTGATCTCCCCAAAGAAGTGCCGATGTGGGTAAGGCTTCCTAATCTTCCTGTGCACTGCTGGGATTTCGACTCACTGCAAACAATAGGGAACAGAGTCGGACGTTTCATTGACAAAGCTGATAATAAGGGAAAATATACCTGCGCCAGAATTTGTATTGAAGTTGATCTTGAAGCTGGCCTCCTGAGGAAGTAAAATTAACCGTCGGATCTTGGACTCATTACCAGAAGTTGGACTACGAGCACCTGCCCTTCAAGTCCAGGAATTGCCAAGAGCATGGCCACTTCCAAAGACACTGTCCCAAACTGGTCGCTGGGAAAGAAGATGCTAAAGGATGGCAGAAAGTAAAGAAAGTTAAAACCTCTAACAATGCCAAAAGCAAGGAGAAAACGGCACAGGAACCCCCAAAGGAAGGCAGCTCAAAGCCTATTCCCCAGGAAACTCCCAATGAAGTTCAAACCCCCACAAACATTCCAGAAGTTGAAGAAGTTCGGGCACCACAAGCCCCAACCGATCCAATCCCTCAACCTGTTGTCTCCAGTCCGTCAGAGGAACACATCAGTTTGGGGTCAGAAATAGGAGCCGAATCCTCTGAGGAAGGAGATACTGAAGCAAGCAGTCCGTCAGGTACCCTAGACCAGCCAAAGCATGGACGGAAGACTGAGAAGAAGAGAAGGGAAGAGCAGTCCTACAAGGATGTGGTTCAAGGTTCACAGCATACAATTCCAGAAATGATGAATACCATATCAGGGATGAAGCTAGGAAAGACCCCAAAAGGGGTCCATCCCTCTCATCCAGGTAAATAATGCAATACATCTCCTAGAACTGCAGAGGACTAGGCAGCACTCTAAAAGAAGAAGCTATAAGGGATTTAGTAAGAGTAATAAGGCCTGAAGTCCTCCTAATCCAGGAGACGAAACTGGAGGAGGATGCCCTCCTCCGAGCAAGTAACTTGTTCTGGAAGAAAGGCCCGGGCAGGGCTATGAGTGCAAGAGGAGCTTCAGGAGGTTTAGCAATGTTTTGGGACTCTGCAAAGCTCGAACTAGTAGAAGAAGTAGGAACCACTCACTGGTTATTCACCAAGTCGCTCCATAAAGAAGCCAGTCATCTGGTAATCCTTTTTAATATGTATGTTCCCGTTTCATATGTTGAGAAAAAAGAGTGTTGGGATTCCTTAAAACTATTCCTCAACCATCATAAACCTGAAAACCTAGTAGTGGCTGGAGATTTAAATGTAACCCTTGATCTAGCCGAAAAAAAAGGAGGATCAATAGTCCGTGATCCTACAAGAGAGTGGGTGGAAGAATTGATGCTGGATTGGGAACTTGAAGATATTATACCTAACAGTGGAAAGTTCACCTGGTCCAACAAAAGGACAGGACCCGGTCACATAGCTGCCCGTCTAGACCATTTCCTTATTCATTCCTCTTTCCTAACCCTTGGACTTATGGTGACCTCCAAGATTCTCCCGCATTACACTTCTGACCACAAACCAATTTCACTCTCCCTTTCTCCTGGGAAAAAGTTAGGTCCTATCCCCTTCCGGTTTAGCCCAATCTGGGTAAATCAGAAATGCTTCCTTAACCTTGTGTCTAAATCCTCGAATGAACCTATTTATGGATCCCCCTTTTATGTCTGGGAAGGAAAGCTCAGAAGACTCAAAGCTGATCTGAAAGCTTGGGCTAAAATTCTAAGCTCTCCTCCGGTTGAAAGGAAAAGAATTCAGAAGGCCTTGGAATGGCACCAATTGGTCTTGGAAGAGTTTCCAGTTACTCTTGCCTTGCTCAACCAGGAAGCTGAGCTTCAAAGGAAGTACCACAAAGCTTGTAGAGAAGAGGAAATCTACTAGAGAGTCAAATCAAGGACGCTTTAGCTTCAAGCTGGAGACAAAAGCACTTCGTTCTTTCACAAGCAAGCGCAAGCTAGAAAAATCTATAATTCCATTAATGAAATTCAGATGCAAGACCAAGTCATAAATGACTTTAATGGCATTAAGGAGGAAGCTCATTCCTTTTTCAAAAATCTCTATTCCGCCCCGGATCTAGAACCTGTGGACCCGAATTCCTATCCTCTCTCAGAAATTCCAAAATTGATCAATGATGATGACAACCTGCTGCTGAACAGCCCTATTAGTATTCGTGAAATCAAGAAATCCCTCTTAAAAATGGATCCTGACAAAGCTCCTGGGCCGGATGGATTTACAGCTCGGTTCTATTTTTCTTGTTGGGACATTATAAAAAAGGACTTGTACAGAATGGTCAAGAATTATCAGAATTGTACCAAGTTGGGTGGCAGCACCAACTCTTCGTTTTTGGCCCTCATTCCAAAAGAAAAAGGTGCTAATAATTTTAACAGATTTAGGCCTATCTCCCTATGCAATACGGGATACAAAATTATTACCAAAATAATGGCTAACAGACTCAAAAGAATCCTGCCTAAGTTGATTCTGGAAAATCAAGGTGGGTTTGTGAGAGGAAGACAGATTCTGGATAACATTATCTTAGTCCAAGAAGCCATTCATACCAGCTGCAAGAAAAAAGAGAAGGGTATGGTGGTAAAGTTGGACCTGGCCAATGCTTTTAACAGATTCAAGCACGATTTCCTTTTTGTGGCCATGAGAAACTTTGGGTTCAGTCAGAAATTCATAGAGTGGGTCAAAGCTTGCATATCAGCCCCTTGGATTGCCCCTATGGTTAATGGTCATCTTGCCAACTTTTTCTAGGCCTCAAGAGGTTTAAGGCAAGGCTGCCCTCTTTCCCCTGTGCTCTATGTCATCCAAGCCTCCGTTCTAAGCTTCCAATTGAATAGATGTCTCCAAAACAGGTCTCTCTCAGGCATCAGAATCGTCCCAAAGGTCAAGGAAGTAAACCACGCCCAGTTCACTGATGATACTCTTTTGTTGGGAGCTGCCAACCTCAATACAGCAAGGAACTTTAAAACAGAACTTGACTACTACAGAGACAGCTCTGGAAGTGAAATAAACTTTCATAAAAGTAAGATTTATGGCTGGAATTGCTCTCCTCGCGAAATGCTGGAGTTATCTCGGATTCTGGAAATGGAAGGCATTACAATTTGGGACACTTTTACCTACCTGGGTATTCCAATTTTCAAAGTGTCCTCTAGAATTTTCCATTGGCTGCCCCTTCTGGACAAACTAAAAAACAAGATCCATGCGTGGGGGACAAATTGGCTCAACAAAGCAGGTAAAGTTATTTTGGTGAACTCTATCCTTACCAGCCTCCCAATCTATCAATGTTCAGTTCTTTTAGCCCCCAAGGCCATAACAAACAAAATAGATGAGCTACTTCGCCGCTTCCTCTGGGAAGGTGGTCGAAACTGTGAAAAGAAGCTTCACCTTGTGAGGTGGGACAAGGTCATGAAGCCAAAGATGGAGGGAGGCCTACAAATCAGAGATGTGGCTACCCAAAACCTAGCCATGGGTGGAAAAATTCTTTGGAACATGATCACTGGGAAAAGAACTTGCAGCAAGCAAATAATCCGGAAAAAATATTTCACAGGAGACAAGGAGAGATGTCTTGAGAATCCCACAAAAGTGCAAAAAGGATCCCCGATTTTCTCTCTCTGCAAAAGGGCCCTTCCTTACTTCATTTCAAAACTTACGTGGATTCCGGGAAACGGGGAAAAAATAAGAATCTGGGAGGATTCTATCCTTGGGGGGTGGCATCTCAATGGGTTAAATGAACTGGGAAACATCAAATATTGGCTTCTTTCTAAAAACTGCAGCACTCTGTGGGACATCTCCTCCTGGAATAATGATGACAAAGAATCCTGGGAAAGCTGGAACCTAGGAGATTATCCGGACGAGCTCAAGGAGGAAGCTTCAATGCTGTTGGATTTCCTTCAAGGGAATTAACCCATCAGTGCCAAATCCAAATATAAGCGGGGTTGGGGTTCAGGCTCGGGGAAACACACAGCAGCTGCTGGCTGCGCTGCTATTCTGGAACGGCCTTGGATCCCTCCCAATCCTGCCTCGTGGAAAGCCCTATGGAATTTCCCATCAATTCCTAAAGTAGATATTTTCATGTGGCCTTTGCTTCACAGCGGCATATTGACCAGTGAAAACCTGAAGAGGAAAGGCTGGGGAGGGCCCTCCTGTTTCCCTCTGTGTAACCGGGCTGAAGAAACTGCTGAGCATCTTTTCATTACTTGCGACTTCACTAAAGAAGTATGGAGGCTTATTTTAGGGTATGTCTCTTTAAGACTGCCAAATTCAGTAACAAAGATAATAAGCAGCTGGAACTCCCTTTCTCCTTTCAATCTGAGCAAGAAAAATCTCCTCAATCTCGCTTGGATGTGGACCCCCAAATTTTTGTGTTGGAAGATCTGGCTAGAGAGGAACAACAGAATTTTTAAGGAGGAAGGCAGGCGCCCTCCTCAGGTGGCTATCAAAGCTCGGACTATGCTATCAGAAGCCTTAAGCACCAAGCCTTTCATCAGAAATTCGACTACCCTCTCTTCTAAAGAAGAACGTTGGCTTAAGGAATTCAATCTGAACCAGCAAAGCACTGAAGCATTTAATCTTCCTCAAAAGACAAATTGGGAAATTAGGTTGGATGAACAGGATTTCATTAAGTGGAGGTCAGCCCTCGATGAATGGTGCCTCTTCTTTGACGGGGCCTCGAAAGGGAATCCCGGTCAAGCTAGAGGAGGAGGCATCATCTTTGAACCCTCTGGCAAACTCCAACTATCCTATGCATGGGGCCTAGGACACACCTCCAACAACCAAGCTGAGTATTTGGCGCTGTGGCAAGGCCTAAACCAAGCAGGGAAGTTGAACATCCAGAAGCTTACTATCTTTGGTGACTCCAGACTGATTGTTAAAGCTTTACACACTAAGAAGGTGCCAACGGATATTAACCTTTCCCAAACGTACAGGAAATTCCTTCTCCTTCTGTCGCACTTCAGAACTTATAAGGTTTATCACGTTCTAAGGAATCTAAACAGTCTAGTGGATGCTGAGGCTAATCGTGGTACTCTTTTGAGCAAGAGCCAACTGATTGTCAATTGAGAAACTTCAAATCACTCGTTTCCCTAAGGCTAAGGCTGCCCCAGCCCTGTCTCATCACGTGGGCACCTCAACAGCAATTGAAGGAACTAGAATTGATACGACGTGGCACAGTATTTGCCAGACCGACAGAAACTACTGCTCAGAGATTTGTCGTGTGTTAAGCTGGAGATGAAGCTCAGTTTAGGAGATTCGAATATGTACTATAAAGGCCCTGGCAGCCCCTTTGCCAGACTCTAAATAAAATTTTAACCGTTCTTGTAAAAATAAAAAAAAACTCCTTGGTTTGCAGACATTGCTAATTATCTAGAAACTGGGAAGTTACCAAACCACTTGTCTCCACTTGAGAAACGTCGAGTTGTTGTCCAGAATTCCAATTACTCTTGGATTGATAATGACCTTTTTTCATACCATCCCAGATCTTATTATCAAACGATGTGCACGGGAAGATGAGATGATAGAAATTATCCATGCATGCCATGATGGGCCATGTGGAGGACACTTTTCTGACAAGCGGACAACATACAAAGTGTTGCATTCCAGCTATTACTGGCCAAGCATTTTTAAGGATGATGTTAGGTATGTTAGAGAATGTGACAGTTGCCAAAGAATAGGTAGACCTACATCATTTGATAAGAATCCTTTACAGCCTCATGTCATGATTGAGCCTTTTGAGAAGTCGGCTCTTGATTTTGTAGGACCAATCTCTCCCATCTCCCGCAAGACGAAGTACATCCTAGTTACAACAGATTATGTCACCAAATGGGTCGAAGCTAAATCTTTTTTTCGAGCCATAAAGCAATCTGTGGTAGAATTTATATATGAAGGGATATTTACTCAGTTTGATGTGCCTAGGGAAATTTTCATTGACCAAGGTTCTCAATTCACCTCTAAATTGATGAAAGAACTTACCACGAAGTATAGTATCCGACATTGCAAATCCTCACCTTACTATCCACAAGCTAATGGCCAGGTAGAATCAACCAATAAGGTATTGGAATCTATCTTAACCAAAACTATTCAGCTCCATCATAAGGATTGGGCAGATAGATTCCCAGAGGCTTTGTGGGCCTGTAGAATAACTTGGAGAAACACTACTGGACATACACCCTATGAGCTAGTATATGGGAAACCTGCTCTTTTACCTATTGAATTACAATTTAAGACTTTTCCTATGGTTGTACAATCAGGTATGGATTTGGAAGAGGCACAGAAATAACGAATTTTACAGATTAATGAATTAGATGAGATTACGAAAGATGCACTCCAAAGGGCAATGCTAATACAAAACCAAGGAAAGAAATGGCATGATAAATTTATTAAGCAAAAGCAGTTTAACACCGAGGATTGGGAATTACTATTCGACTCAAGGTATACAAATTTCAAAGGAAAATTAACTACCTGTTGGATGGGTCCATATGAGGTAGTTACAGCCTTCGATAATGGGTCAGTTGAAATTAAGAAAATTGATGATTCGCAAACTTCCTTTGTCGTAAATGGAAACAGACCATCAAGCAATATCTAGACAAGATTTTGTGAAGAATGTCTTACAACAAAAGGAGATGGAGTTGGTTGAAGAGGAAGCTGTCATTCCTCCTCCTGATTCTTAAATTATTTTATGTTTTTTTTATGTATATATGTAAATATATCTTTATTTCTTTAATAAATAAAAGTCATTTCTAATAAGCTGACTACATTTATGCAAGGAATTTTGTTTTATAATCAGCTTATGGAATTTTGTCAAATAAAACGGGAAGGCTCTTTTCCTTTGTCTAAACTTTGATAGATTTTATATGACTTTTTCTCGATACATATGTTTTTTTTGGGAATAAATTTGAATCATCTATCAAGTGGTTTTGCAGTTTGATTACAAGAACTTTGTCTCTTTAATCAACCCATGAAATGTTGCCTACAAATGGAAGTGCTCTAAGAACTCATAATACATCCTAACTCTTATTCTTTAAAAACATGAATTTATAATGAAATTAAAAAGTTCTCTATATTATTCCTACCCACTTTCTTCGATGATTCCTTATGATTTTATGGTATTTGATTCAGATATGCACATTTCTAACTTATCTTCAAAATAGTTGCTTAAGACCTACTCTAATCATCATGTTCTTGAAAGTTCTATTTTACACCTAAGGACTACTAGTTCATCCTATACTCATTATCAAAAGTTGTCTCTTAAGGATTTTTAAGGTAACGCAAGAGTAAGCGAAATTTCTGCTTGTGGGGAACATTACTTCTCGTTTATGAAGGATATAGACTGATAGGTCAAGGAACAACATTAAGTTATTATCTTTTGACAGGATCTATAATTCAGGCCATTATGCAAGAAGTTACTTATAAGGTTCGCTCTAAAAATTTGAATTATGTGTTTAGCAGGATTAAATTGCTCTAAGTACCAACCGGCTTCCACATATTAAAAAATGTATACGAAGCAAACCCATCAGAGTACTGAATAGGCTTGCTGGCAGCGGGTCCATGCTAAGTAACATATTTAAACAAGGAAGCCTAGTAAGTGCAATTAAACCCGTCGGGTTACTGAACAAGCTCGATGGCAGCAGGGCTATGCTTGCATGGTACCAATATAAACTCGTCGAGGTACTGAACAGGACTGCTGCAGCGGGGAAATATTGGGTAAAAGAGATATTTTTAATGCATCACTATGCACATTGTTCATAAAAACAAAGAAAAAGGAAAAAAACACATCTTTAGGCCAATTCTTTATCATGTCATTAGAGAATGGTTGTAAGTTGGGCTGGGACCTTGTCATCTAATTCAATAATACCTAGGATATGATTATTCTAGAAATGGGACCCATATCTATAGAAATCTCACAAAATCCAAGGTGAACTTAAAATATTCTTTGGGTGACAAGAGATCCTTAAAATGAGGCATGGATGACTAGTTTCTCATATGGCATTTTTCGCATCAGTTATACTATCGTTATTTGTATGATCTTCTTAAGCACTGTTATTTTCTATGGAAATACATATCTAAATCATCTCCATTTACTAGTTAGTATTTATTTTTCTTGCATAAATAATAACAGCATCTTAGAACTATTTATTAAATTATTTCGAAATTAATCTTTGTTTCTTTGATGGCTTGAGGACATGCCATATTTTTGGTTTGGGGGAAGATTAGAACTGTTTTTACTTTCTGAATGTTTATAGAAAGTTTCGTTTATTTCCGATAAAAGTGTAGGTGTTTTCAGGCTAATGCAATTAGCGGAAGATTGTTTTAATCTGTGATGGACAATGCAACTAAGGTTTAAGAAAGATGGTTTACATCATCATATTTTGTGCTAACAGCCCTGAAAATTTATTGCATAACTAGCCGCAGTCAGATCCAGCAAAACGCATTTTTGTATAGGGGTCCATATGAAATATTATAGGAAGGGTCAAATGCCGGTCCGAATGGAATGCCAAATGACAATCCAAATGAAACCACAATATCATATCGGGTTAATATATCGAGGTGTTAATTTCTGTTAGTATTAACTTTGGGCAAAGAGTTCAATTCATTAAACCATACCCATAATTATTATTAAGTCTTATTCATATGCTTATAAAAACATTTTGATTTTTGTTAGGATTCACTCCTACCTCATCTAACAGACCATTTAACCCTATGTTGATATTAAATGATTTCAAGATCTTTTTCGACCATCATTACTCTTACCTCTCATCAAACCACACGTGGAAGTTGTTAAGTGTTTTATCATACTATTAATATCATAATTATGGTCTTTAGATACATTTTATAGATGTTGTAATGGATCATTTATTCAACCTGTCCAAAGTTTACTTTGGACATGGTTGAATTATTCATAACCATACGAAACAATTATTAGGGCACACAATTTAAAGTATTGAACCATAGTGTGATTGGTCGAGCATGCGAAACCATGATCTCATGATCATTCAGACACTTAAACAGATTACATTTTAAACCCATGATCTTTACCCTTGTCCTCACTTACCTTCATCTTCATAGAGATAATCATACGCCATTTCTTGTATCCTCTGCAACCTATGGATTTTCTCCTCTATTTGCACAATGCCTAACCATATCGATCCTGAAAGCTATTAGGACTTGTTCCGGATTCTGAAATGTCAAGAATTCTGGGAGATCCTCTTCCGAGCAGGGTGGAATCCATTTCTCCACCTTTTGCAGGGATATGACAAGGAGATTTTGTTGTTATTTGCGAGAGGATTTGATAGTAAGATGGAAAGGGTTGGTTATCTCACTTTTTCGGTAACTGAGGAGACCATTGCAGTAACGACCAAGATCCCAAGAGAAGGTACTCGTTGGCATAAACATTTGTTTCTCCCTTGGTCGTCCCACAATTTCACTCTTAAGCCATATTTTCATCATGTAGCAAGAACGAAGGGGTTTCACAGAGAATGGGTTAAGTCGGAATACCTCAACCCTCTCGCCATCATCATTCTCCTTACAACCTGCGAGGGTAAGTTTACTGTGTTCAAAGCTTGCCATCTTTGCTTACTGGCACATTTTGTCAAGCAACAGTTTATTAATTTTCCATTTTATTTCTTCAAAAGCTTTGAAAAAATGTCAAATCAAGTTAGGAATAATACAGTCAATCCTATGGGTAGTCTGTACAACCACATCTTGATTAAGCTCTTGATCATGCATCAATTGAAAGAGAGGAACCAGACTTGGGAGAATTTTGTGTTTAAGGTCTTAAACCCTTATTTAAATGGGAGAAGGAAAAGTTCGTTCAGATCCCCGTTCAGTCTACCCCTCAGTCTAATCATCCAGATAGTGTGGTTAAGGTGGATAAACCTGTCTTTGACTCACCCTTGTTTACATTAGCCATTGTCTCGACCAAATTTCTCAAGGCTTCTGCTCTTAAGACTGCCTTCTCCTTATGCTCAAGGAGTGAGTCTTAGAGAACAAATTCCCTCTATTGACCTTGAGACACCACCCAGATAATTGAGTCCCCCTCAAGATCCGAAGTGCCCTATAGAACCATTTACTCTAGATCATTAGACAACTAATCGATTGACTCAGGAATTAGCACAGTCGGCAAGTCAAAATAAAATATATGTCGAGATGATTGCTGATCTTCGTCAAGAGAACAAGGACCTACGCCTTCAAGTTAAGACTGTTGAAGAACTCAATAAATACATAACATCTTCACATGATTCTCGTCAGGAGAGGCACAATATTTTGAAGGCACAAGCTAGAAATTTGAAGTTCAAATCTCTCGTTTCCTCTGCTAATTCGAAGGTAGCTGCTGACGCAGCTCAACCTTCTTCCTAACTCCTTTTTTGTCTTTCTCAGTGGGACCTAGAATCTCCCCAGTTTGGGGGAGTGTTGATCACGATTTTGTCATTATCTTTGGATGATAATTTTCTCCTTTGGCATCACTTTTGTTACCTTTTGGTATACTTCCTGTCATTCAGCTTATCAATCAACCCCGGGTACGAATATATTTGAATTTTATGCAAGTCTTGGTTTGATTTCGTTATTTCAGGATTTTATTAGTAAGTATGTGATATTGTAAATGTGCCTGATATATAAATTGGTTTTTTAGATTATGGTTTCCAAACGAGCCTCCATATGGACACGCATTGACGCCAAATCCACATAGTTGCATCCAGATCGTCATTCATTCCTCTGATCAACCCGCGCCTTGTTAGTTGGAATATTCTCAAGTGTTTAAAGCATAGAACGATGTTTATTGATCCATTAGCCATGTGTTTTGCTGGTACGAGAGTCTCTACTCTAGAAGACTCAGGATCCTGTCCTCCTGACTTGACACTACGCTCTATGCCCACATCAACGCAACCCCATCAACCCGCAGCTTACGCAAATATAACCGACGCGCAAAGGATTAGGAAAACAACTGTGTGTTGTCACAAAATTGTTACATGGTTGTTTGTTAGTAGTTAAGGTTGACTATTTTTGGAGTGGTCGACCACTGAAAGGGTCAACCTACTCATCCATGTAAAACTATATAAATTCATCTCTAGACGAGAGTCAAGTTAGTCATTCGTCATTAGCAAAGAAACTCTATAAACTCTGTTTTGAATATTAATACAAGTTCTATTTCCAACTGTGTATATATTTCTCTATTTTTTTGAGTGGTTGATTGATTGAAGTGCAACCCCTGATTGCTAAGAGGGCCCCTCAACAACCAGCGGTCTCCCGTTTCTGTTTGTTTTCATTATTTCCCTTCTTGCAGCTAAGTAATTTGCATTTCCAGTTTGTGTATGTAGTTTGATTCTTCTGTAAGTTGATGTTGTTTATTTCCTTGTTTCTTATAACGTGTGTTTGCTGTAGATAGTATAATTTATACTGTTTTTTTAATATAGTTTCCATTTCCATAATCGCAAGTGGTCGATCGCGCAATAGTCATTTCCAGTTTTCAAAGGAGGACATTCTAGCAGTAGTCAAGGAATCCAAAAAGGCTGGGAAGGTGCTAGGAAGCATGAATGCTACTTTCATAGCGCTAATTCCTAAGAAGCAAAAGGTTGAAGCCTTTGAAGACTTTAGACCAATATCCTGCTGCAACGTGATTTATAAAGTAATAGAAAAGGTGATTCCTTAAAGACCTAAACCTATTTTGAGCAAGGTAGTATCAGAAGAGTCAGTTTTTTGCATAACAGGAAAATTCTTGATGTAATATCTCTAGCTCAGGAGGCAATACATTACATCAAGACAGAGAAGCAGAGAGCCTTTTCCTTAAAGTTGGACCTGTCCAAGGCCTATGACAGGGTAAGCTAGACTTTCATTAGGTTGATTCTCATACAATTAGGGATGAATATGGAGATGGTAGAATGGATAATGGGGTGCATTCAATCCACTTCTTTTGCAGTCCTCATAAATGGATCACCATCCGGTTTTTTCATACCTACTAGGGGAATAAGGCAAGGATTCCCTTTGTCTCCTTTCATCTTTCTCCTGGTGGTTGATTCCCTCAGTAGGCTAATTCTGAAAGCGAGAAGGGAAGGTAAAATTACAGGGGTCAAGGTGTCAAGGCCGGAAGAAGTTACACACACCTTGTTTGTGGATGGTGTATTGTTGTTTGGGATAGGAGAAGAGAAAAACTTGAAGGAATATGCCACTCTAATAGATAAATATAAGAAGGCTACAGGGATGATGATTGATATAGAAAAATCGTTACTGGCACACAATGATTTTTCAGAAGAATTATCCCGAAAGTCAAAAGAGTTATTAGCCTATCCTGATAAACAGATTTCCGAAGGTTTCAAATACCTAGGTTTTTTCCTCAAACCTAATAGTTATGCTTTTCAATACTGGATGTGGCTCTATCAAAAGATAGAAGTTCGAGTCTCAGCCTGGGAAAACCATTTTTTTTCCAGAGGAGGAAGATTGGTTCTAATCAAGGATTTACTTTAGAGCATTCATGTCTATTGGGCTTCCATAGCCTACATTCCCAAAGATAACTTGACAAAAATCGGGAAAAAGTGCTTTGCATTTTTGTGGACAACAAGTAAACAAATCAAAGGGTAGGGGAATAAAGAACCCAACTAATATAGAAATAGGAACTAGGAGGGGCCAAATGGACTTCTTTAGCTCTGCCCAAGGAACTAGTAGGTTGGGGAATAAAGAACCCAACTCTCTTCAACAGAGCCCTGGCTTCCAAATCCCTCTAGAGATTTGTTCAAAATACAGATACAGTGTGGGGGAGGGTTGTTTTCTCTAAATACTGTCCAAACATGACTATGACTGACTAGATCAGAAGCCCTAACAATTCTTTCAAAAATGGGTCTATGGGATGGAAAGCTATGGTGCTTGCTTTTCCACTCATTGGAAATTGGATAGCCTGGGAAATAGGGAACGAAAGAAGTGTTAGGTTAGGGCTAGATCCATGGGCAGGTGCAAGGGAGGACTTTAGGATTCCCTTAACAATCCTGAACAAGATAAGAGATCAAGGTGCTTCAAACTCGCGGATGTCCAAATTCAGCAGACTACTTAGGTAGGTAGAACAAGGTGGAAGGGTGCTGTAGAGTTGCACCTAGAAGGAGATGATGTCGAATGTTGGAATAACTATATTAAGTTGCTGGAGTTAAATTTTTTGATCCTTGAGGATGAGGTACAGGATAAACTAATTTGGACAAGGAATGCGATAGATGGAGACTACATAGATAAAAAGGGGTATGAAGTGGCAATATTGGAGCAGTTTGAATGAGAAAAATTATGGTGGTGGAAGGGTCTTTTGGATTCAAACAATCCGTTGAAAACCATTCTCACATTCTAGTTGGAAATAAACAACAAACTTCTAACTTGGGAAAATTTGAGGAAAAGAGGCTTTCAGGGCCCAGTTTTTTGCATTTTATGCAAGAAAGGGGAAGAAATCACCTCTCATCTCTTTGGCACATGTCCATATGCAGGTCAGGTGTGCACTGATGCATCAAGGGATATCTCTCAAGGAAGGATGAACAACATGGAAGGAACATGGGAGAAGAAAACTAAACCTTGGTGGAACAACAAAGTGGTATGTGAGTTTAATGCTTTTCCTAACCTCTTTGTTTTCACCATATGGGAGGCGCAAAATAGTGCAATTTTCAAGAATATTTGGACTCCCATTGATATCTCTTCATCTCAGCTAGTGCAAAAAGTACAAGAACAAAGATATTCCCCCAAAGTTGGTAAGACAAGAGTTGCAACAACTCCTGTGTTTGACAAAAGCCTTCTGTGGGATTTCTTTGATGGTGCTAGTCAAGGTGACCCTCCCATCGGAGGGGTAGGAGGTCTGATCTATGTAAATGAAACAAACAAAATTTCTTTCAAACTAGGCCTTGGAAGAGAAACTAACAGCAAAGTTGAGCTCTCGGCACTCTGGATAACTTTGAAGATAGCTAAGGACAAACAGCTAGCCAGACTACATATTTATGGATATTCAAAGACGGTTATTGAGTGGGAAGCAGGAAAAAACACTATAAGAGCTCCTCATCTGCAAAACTTACTAAAATAAATCTGTTCCTTACATCTATCCTTTGAAGTAATCCATTTCAGTCACATCTATAGAGAATTTAATACAGATGCTGATATGTTTTCTAAACAAGCTTTAGCGATTCAGCGGGGAATCATCGAAGGCAAGGTCGTCAGTGAAGGAGAAACCTTTATGTTCTATAATCCATTATGATTAATATATTGGCAGGTTTTTTCTTGCTCAGTTTCCAGTTATGACTATGCAGAGTTCAAAATAGGGTTTTTAATGGAAAAGAAGCAGTCAGTGTGAGCACAGAAGGCAGCTCGGGCTGTCAGTTTCCTTGCTGGGGAAAAAGATGGACCACAAGATGTTTTAATTCCATCCTCTATTTGTAAAGAATGGTTCTGTAAAATATGTATGCGGAACATTTTTGTTCGAAGAACACAATGCAATCCGAATAGGCTGTGAAATGATGTAAGCTTTGCAAGCAAAGCAGGATTGTTAGCTCTTTGGAGCAGCCTGTGTTATTCGATGGAATAAAGGTTTCTTTTCTCAGGAAAATATATATATATGATTACAATGAGAGACACCAATTTCTGAGTGTGAGAACCAACTCAATCAGGAACCAACCGGACATACAATCACAAACTTCTATTTTGCAGGCAAAACCTTATAAGAACTTATATCCACTACACAAGCATCGACTTGCGTAAACACGCATAGACCTTACAAGGATTCAAATTAAATTGTTCAAGCACCAACTTGTTGTTTTCAAGCACCAACCTGACTATGAGCGCCCACTCACTGGTATTACCAGCACTAATTAGAAGGAAGTTGCAAACCTCTCTTTCCTTGCCCCGTCCAACCACCCTGAAATGAAGCTCTGTGATATTTATACGATCTGCATTATTTCAGCCTGTAGTGTGAAATGTGATTTGTGACTTCCTTGATCACCATGTCTAACCTTCTGATCTGAATCTTCTATTTTGTCTATGTCTTTTGCACTTTTCAATATCTATGTCTCATGCACCCTCAAGTATTTTTGTCTTTTGAACCTTCCAATATCTGCGTCTTATGGACCTTCCAATATTTGCATCTTATGTACCTTCCAATATCTCTGTCTTATGTACCTTCAAATATCTGCATCTTTTGCACCTTCTAGTATCTGCATCTTTTTCACTTTCCAATATTTGTTTCTTATGCACCTTCATATATCTACATCTTTTGTAGTTTCAAATATTTGTGTCTTTCATCCATCTACAACTGACACAGATATTACTCTTCTGTTCTTTCTACTTTCTTTGTATTTTACACATTCAACAATCCACAACTAATCTGCGTCTTCTGCAACTATCTTCGATCTTCTATGATTTGCACCTTGATATGTGTCTTCCGCATCTATCTGGATCTTCTGCAGTTATTTGTGATCTTCTCTAATTTTAGTCTTTTGTAGTTACCAATGGTCTTATTTGATCTATGTCTTCTGCAACTTTATGCAACAAAACAATATATGCAAAAGACTATAACAATGGAAATGTTCGCAAAACTTTTTTCTATCTACGATGTCAACAATGTTTTGATGCCTTTGTAGCTTCCGTCACAAATTTCAGTTCTAAGAACTATACTTATCTACATAGTTTCTGTTGATATTCTTCAATTCTTTCTAGTTCAACAAGCCATTGATCCCCAAAAATATGAAGCTTTCACACTCAGAAACTCATATCAAATTCATCTTCAAGCTTACTTTATCCCAACCACTTCATGTCTATATATGCTACTCTTTCTCAAAGAGTGTGTCCACACATTGGGGTCTCTTCAAATTGATAACGCATGTACTTCCTTACTTCTTGGTTAATCCAACCACTTCATTCTATATCTCATCATCGTCTATCTTCTCATGATTGAACACATGGAGTCTTGCACACTCCATTCCAACACCTTGGAAGTATTTGTGCTTTAGTGGATTCTTGTGCATATGTGCCCCATGTCTTAATGGGATTCATGCACTTCATATGTGGTTTTTCACCTTTGATATATGATCGCTTGTGAATATTGCACACTTCTAGAATCAGCATACGTGTTTAACCGCATCTTATTTCCACATCTTTTGTGCACTTTCAAACCTTTGTCCAACCAACTCTTTTGATTTTCACCTTGAAGAACCATGACTGGTTGTACTTAGTATTTGCATATTTACCTTAAGTACCTCTTCATGCTGGATACACCTCTTATGTATTTCTTCAAACTGTCAATCATATATTTCTTTAAAATGATGCAAAATATTCATGTTACATTTTCACTAACTTCATTTAGCTTGATCATGCAAGAGTGAACATGCATTAACCTTCTTTTCCTTATGAATATTTCTTGTTCAATATTCATGCACACTTCATCCATCCAATGTTCTTTCATTCATGTGTCCCTTTTCGACATTTCAATGACAATCACCAAGGTTCAACAATCTCCCCCTTTGGCATTGATGTCAACACCTTATGAAGTTATTCATGTAAATACTTATCAAGTATATGGTTCATATATTCTGGTTACAAAACTCCCCCTATGTTCTTTTCAGTTTGAACAGTTTTCGCATCTACACAATCTACTGTAAGTGTACTATCTTCTATTACTACACAGATTCCTGCATACCTTCTGATCCTTCTCTTTTTGCACTACACAAATCATTTCTTTTCCATAGTTTTTCATTTTTGTGTTGATCGCATGCTTCATTATCTTTCTCCCCCTTTAACATCAATGGAAAATAGGTTCCTTCAATGCGCAATTTCATATTCTTATGTCTTTGGTTTTGCATTGGAATTCCATATATGTGCTTGCTTCATATACTCTCCCTATTTTCATGCATTTTTTTGGTTGGATTTTTCATTTCTCAAAGCTTGGTCATATTTCATTTTGCTTATTCAATATTGTCTATGTAGTTGCTTCACTTTATCTTGATATCTTATTCCTGCCATACCCACATTTCTTCAATTTCTGCAAAATTTTCAGTGACATCTTCTTATTGGATTTATTGTACACTACAAGGTTCCAATTGTTTCTGGTTTGCATTGTCTTCCAAGTCAATTTTCAGCATTTCAACCATTTATTTCCATCATATTTACTACATTGTGGCCAATATTCATTGCATTTTCTGACTTCACATATATTGCCACAATGTCCAAGAAGTCCTTCTTAACTTCACATATACTTCCATCCGTCGGCGAGCATGGAAACAAGGTGAAGTGACTAGTTACTCGTTTGGAACCTTTGACGTGTCATTTTCATACTTGATCCTTTTGGGAAACATCCTTTCAGTCGTATGGAGCAATGAATTGGATTTTTAGTACTTTCATCCTTCTTTCCTGAATTCATTAACTAATGCTCCTTAAACCTATTTGAATCATGCAGACATGAATATCATTAATACTTATTGTCTCTTCAGTTTATCTCTACGCATGTGGGAGATCACCTTTTGATTTTACAAATGGATTACATATTTCCCTGTTCATCACCTTGGTTCATTTCCTCTAAGTCTTGTCCTGATTTCTACATCTTTTGAGTTTCATTATGTCTTCCTACTCTCAAAGATTCAATAACTCGATTGACATCCTTTGCTAAGAGATTCAATCGTAGTATGTGGAATTCGTAACGCTGAGAGTAGATATGATATTCTGGCAGTCTCAAATGAAAGAGTCTGATTTCATGCATTGGTACAAGAAATTGCAGGGTAATCAAAACACTATTGAGATGGTGTCCAATATGACTAAGAGATTTGAATTACTGGAGTAGGAATAGCAGTAGAAACTTGACCTCCTGAACCTAATTCGACCTAAACAATTTATTGATAATGCATTGTCTTCTACTCTGCAGCTTTGAACTATGTTACACCTCACAGAGTTCATCGAGCTAGCTTCGATGGATCTAAATCTTTGCCTCTCACAACATCCTACCAATTATGATGCAGAGTTGGATCTTGAGCTACAACTCTGAATCGATTTCTTTCTTCCAATATTATCCAATTTGAATCCTATCTATGTCCATGTACTTCAATTTGTTGTTGGGCATCTACACCTACCATTTTGTACTCCAACTCTGTTATCTACAACATAGGTCTCATGTAACTTTTGTAAAGACCAATTTTGAATATAATACAAACTTTTTTTATGTATCTACACGATATTTGTACTTTCTCTTTTCATTGTTTCATGTATCAACTTGATAGTTCACCACATTCTTGAATAGATATACATGTTATTTGCAATATTGGTTCCAAATACTTTCTAACTACAAAACTTTACTAAACATACTCCTTGAATTCCTAATGAATATCGTGTTGAATTCAAGGATATTACTAAATATTTTGGAGGTTAGCAAGATATGAAGAAATTATTTGTTGCATGAGATGTTCCTTGATCATTTTCTTCTTGAGGATTTTTCCTTACCCATGTCTTATTGTGCACACTTCCATTTTGATATTGCACCTTCTTTCTTTCCTTCCTAGAATGTACATAGTTGATGATATCGTGTAATATGTTTCTTTCTAGACTGGTTGCAGCCTTTCAACGATGTTGAGACTTGTGTCCAAAGCCTCACACGTGTAGCATCTCATTGTGTGGCAATATTTTTTGATGTGACCAACAATGATTGCACGTAAAACACTTCAACATATTGACTCTTCTTTTATTTGTATAGCAAGAAGAAGAACCATCATACCTATCATAAAATCAATCTTTACAATTTATCTGTTTTGTGTTCATCATGCCTAAACTATTGAAAATATCTTCTACTTTCTAATTGAATCCAATCCCTGTTTTTTTATGTCAAGGATCTCCGGCTACTTTATAGCTTGTTCAAGACTGAGGTGTTGTTGTGGAACTTAGCTTTGGGTTCTATGTCAAGATAGAATTTGTATTAATTCGTATTTGTGCAAACTGATTTGTTTTCCATGGACTTTCTTTACACACACATAGATTGGTTTTTATGTCTCGGTTCATCCACTTCACTTCTTATGTTTGAGATCTCCATGTCTTTCTACACAAGACTTTATGTCAGCAACTCATTTTTTCTATATGTTTATTCTAATAATTCTTCGAGCATGGAGTTCTTTTCTTCCAGTCGTGTTGCTTAATTTTGTGTGAAGTTCAGTTGTTTCTAAAGTTCCTCTTTCTTTTGGCTCATATGTTTTGTCAAATCCTTTTCTTCCTTATTCAATTTTTTAATCTTTGTCAATTGTTCATATAGAAATTTGTTCTTCTTTCTACACTTATATAGCTCTTTTATAGAACTCACCATTTTTTCTTACCAAGAACTTTGTTGTTTCTTCTTTATTGCTACCATTATCAAGTTGACTATCTAGTCCACTTTTTGTATTGGATTTTGAAGGTGAAATAAAGACTCATATGAAAAAAATACTTATCCAATCCTTCGAATTGAATTTCATTCATACCTTTGTTTGCTAATGAACTTAGATTTTCTTATGATTCTTCATGCTCTAATGCTTCCATAAAAATCACTTCCCTAGTGCTATCATACCCATCACCTTCATCAAATGAGATCTCTTCTTCCTTGGTGCACAAGCTCTTTTTTTGTTTTAGAAATTTCCTTATTTTTAGACTTGTCATATTTGTTTGTCTTTCTTTGGTCTTTGTAGTCAACTTTCTCCTCACTGCCATTGTCTGCATTTTCCCTGTAGGGACATTTTGAAGCAAAGTGTCTTATTCTACCATACTTAAAACATTTGAAAGGAAACTTACCCCTATACTTATCATGGCCTCTCTTTAATTTATTTACGAAATTTGCCTCTTCTTTGTCTAATTCTTCAGACACACTTTTATTATGCTCATGTCTTGCTTGGTGACCTTAAACAATGCTTCCTTCCCGAAGGGGTTTTCCCTCTCAATTCTCATATCGTAGTCTATAAGGATCCCATGTGGCTCATCCTTGGTCAAATCATCTAGATTGGCTCAGTCTTCTAGAACTGATACTTTGGGATCAAATCTTGGTGGAAGCATTCTGAGGATCTTCTGGACTATTGCTCCTTCATCAAGATCTAGATTTAGGCCCTTGATAGTGTTGACAACTTCATCAACCTAAAGAAGGTATGGTGTTATATTTTCATCTTCTTCCATCCTCATGTTTTCAAATTACCTAGAGAAGGTATATAACTTTTCCTTTTGTACTTTCATAGATGTGTTGGATTTATCCCACATCTCTTTTGCTCTTGCACACTGCATGACCTTGGTGAACACAAAATCCTCTAGTCCACACAACAATGCATTTCTAGCCTTTGCATTATGTTCATATTATCTTGTTAGAAATTCATACCACCTAGTACCATGGTCACATACCACCTAGGACATACTTACATCCATTTTCACTTATGTCGCATAGTCCAAACATTAGTTATGTTGGTCTCCTAAGGTATTTAGGGGTTTTGCACCATTAATTACACCCAGCACCCACATTTTGATCAATTGATAGTATGAGCACCCTCATTAATTACATTTTGGTCTCTTAGGGTGGTCCCATTCCTTAAAACAAGTAATTGGTTTGACCAAAGGCGTCCATGCATTGTATTTTAGGGATTTTCATTGTTTTGGACCATTAAATGTTTCCTATATCCACTTGCACTCACCTATGCACTCTACAACCCCTATCCTACCCTTATTTATGACCAATCATACTTCACCTACATTCACATGGCCATTTGTGTCCATTTTAGGTGGTTTGAGAGCTCATTGGTCCACCTAGGGGGGTTTGAGGTCCAATCTAAGCCTGCCACATGTGTGCCACCAATTTGCCTCCAAAGGATAAAACACTTATCCTGATGTAATATAATCGTGTTCCATACATGTTTAAATGTTGTAATTTAATAGAAACTTTAGTTATTGGCACCATCTCTATGTGTTAGTATTGTTCTTTTACATTGTTTTCTTCATGTTTTTTCAAATTCTTTAGCTGTGAGGATTCTCTTAGCTTCTGGATCTTTTTGTGAAACATAATTTCACATGGTATCATATCTCTTTGGAGCTTCAAGTCGAATTCAGAAATTTCATAGGGTTCGAATAGCAATCTAGGGTCTCCTCCAGTAGATTTGAGAGTTTGCATTGTAGGTTGTTCAAGTGTTCTTTGTCACTCAATGTGCAGCAATGAATGGAGCATTCTCATGTCTATTTTCTCAATCCATTCAACTATTTTGAATGTAATTCCAATATGGTTATCCATTTGAGGTCGAAAGGTCTCTACAGAGTAACCATGGGAACAAAGAATGAGCTCAACTCAGTTGTTGAGAAGTCTAAGTATTTCAACAGATTGGATGAAGAATTTGGGATGATTTATCTTAGTATTTCAAGGGATCTCTTATTTCATGCAGACATTCTTACAACACCCAATGAAGTGTGTCTCAAGCTTGAGTCACTATTTGGGAAGACTAATGAGCTGAGAGGACACCAACTCAAAATTGAGTTTATCACTTTGAGACGATCCAGGATTTCTTCACCAAGTTCAAATCCTTGGTACTTCAGATGAAACAATGTGGCATCAAAAAGAAGGAAGAGCAGTTGATCTTTTCCATTATTTCGAATATAGGGCTTGAATATTCATTGTTTGTTTCGACATTCCACTTAGGCAAGATGACAGTTCCAAATTATAGAATGCCAACTTTGGAAGACTGCATGGAGTCCTTGGCTCAAGAACAAGACAAATTGGTTCAAATGGGTACCATCAAATCCACCAAGGATCAAGCCCTTGCTGCAAGTGTTTCGAATCAAGGAAAGGGAAAGAAGAATCCTAAGGATTCGAAGCATCAAGAGAAGAAGAAGGAGGAGAATCCCAAATATTATGACGGGGATTTGAATCCTATAAAGGACAAAGGAAAGAAGCAAAAGAAGACCAAATGAACTTATTGTCACAAAGGTTGGAATATACAGAGTGCATGCATGAAGAAAACCATTGACATGATGGTGCAACTCCTTGAGAAGAACACTTTCCTCTTCTAAATGGCACAAGGAAGAAAGAGGGAGGTTCAAATTCTGAAAACAAGGAAAGATGACATGCACTGGTTGTTGGATCTTATGGATATTCCTCCTTCATCGTATATTTAGGTGCCTCAAGGCACATGTATTCAGTACAAGACTCCTTCTTGGCTCTACATCCATGCAGTGGTCCATCGATCCTCATGGGTGATGACTCTAATATCCCAGCCAAAGGGATTGGCAGGATCAATCTTGACAATGGGTACTTCAACAATGTGTTGTATGTGCCTGATGTTGTAGAAAACCTACTCTATGTCTATCGAATGACACATGCATGTTTGGAAAATGGATTGAAATTCACTCAAGATGATGTGGAGATTTCAGAAATTTCTATAGGCAAAATTGTTGCAATGGGTATTGTATATCATGAGTCCAGAATGTACAAGTTTTCACACTTTCTTCCTTACTCCTCAGGTAATTTCCTCCTGTAAAATTCCACTAAGACCAAAAATATATGGCATGAGAGGTTTGGACACCTCAAATACATATATCTTCAATATTTGAACAAATAAAACATGGTTGAAGGAATTCCAAGCATCATGTTTTCCAAAGGAACATGCAATGGATGCATTGTTGGGAAGCATGCAGAGCACAAGTATGACAAGGGGAAGGAAAGAATGGCTATCCAAGTGCTTGAATTGATGCATTCAGATACGATAGGACTTCTTCCCACACCCTCCTATGGAAACTAAATGTATGTATTATCATTCATAGATGATTTATCAAGGTGTTGTTAGGTGTATTTTCTCAAGCAAAACCTGAAGTGTATGATATCTTCAAAGTTTTCAAAGCTTTGGTTGAGAACTTGAGTGGGAATAAGATAAAGGTCTTAAGTACTGATAATGGCAAGGAATATTTCAAGAATAACCTACAACATCTATGTGAAGAGAATGGCATTCAAATGCAACATTTTGTGCCTTACACACCACAACAAAATGGTGTGGCAGAGTGCAAGAATAGAGCATTGAAGGATATGGACACATGCATAGCCCGTGCAAGAAGTCTAACTAGTAGAGGGGGATTGCTCACACCCTCCACTCAATGATAATGTAAGTGATGTTCCTATTTCTTATTTTGATATGGAAGATGAAAATTATGACATTCATGCAGATCATGAATCACCCATAAGGAAAAAATGGGCTTAGAAAACCATTCAAACAGTTGGTGATCTTGTTGGAGATCCACCAGACTCTAGGAAGATTAAATATCAATTTCACAGTGCTTTCTCCACTTTTGATTAGAATATTCCAAAGAGTTGTTTTATGATGGTTGGATCTGATACAAAGTGATATGAAGAAGCATCACATGATCCAATATGTTAAACAACCATGCAAAAAGAGTTCAAGTCTTTGCAAGACAATGAAACTTGGGAGTTGGTTCCTCTACCTTCCAAGAGGAAACTAGTGCAATGTAAGTGGGTTTATAGGATCAAGATGGATGCTGATGGTTCAAATGTGAAGTATAAGGCCAGGTTGGTTACCAAAGGCTTCTCTCAAGTCCATGGAGTGTACTATATAGAGACATCTACACCGGTTGCAAATGTGGACTCTATCAAGCTAGTTTTGGCCATTGTTGCATCTAAGCGATGTGAGGTGCACCATATGGATGTGAAGAGTGTGTTTCCTTATGGTGACCTTCATGAGGATATTTATATGCAACATCCTGAAGTTTTCATTCATGATCCTTCACTTGTTTGTAGGTTGAATAAGTCTCTTTATGGCCTTAAGCAAGCCCCCAAGGCTTGGTATGCCAAGATGGGAAGCTTTCTTCTCTCATGGAAAGGCTTTGAAAGATGAAAATATGGTCCTAATGTGTATTTAAATAATTTAGATGAATATATTCACATCATAGTATTGTATGTTGATGATATTTTGATCACTATAAGTTTCATTGATGATATAGGTTCAATTAAGTCTTCCTTACACAATATGTTTTCAATTACCGGCCTAAGACTGTTGAAACAATTTCTTGGCTTGGGCATTGAGAAATCTAATGCAGGTACTAAGGACAACCAATCAAAGTATGCTTTAGACATGTTATTAAATTTAAAAATGGATTAATGTAAAGCATCCAAGTGTCCCATCCTTTCAGGAGTAAAACTAGGTGATTTTGTTTCATCTCCATTGGTGGACAACTCGTTGTATAGGAAACTAGTTGGGATCTTGTTGTATCTCACACACTCTCGACGTGATTTGGATTATGCATTAGGTGTTGTTTCAAGGTATATTAAAGAGCCTCATGAGATCAATTGGAAGGTTTCTAAAAGGATATTGCATTATTTCCAAGGAACCAAACACTTTGGGATACATTGTGTTGCTAGTTCTCCACTAGAACTAGTTGGATTTACTTATTTTGATTGGGTTGGAGATTCCATTGACAGAAAGGCCACTTCAGGTTATGTATTCATGCTTGCACATGATATCATATTTTGTTCAAGTAATAAACAACACACTATAAACCTTTCATCAGCTGAGGTTGAGTACAGAGGAGCAGTGAATGAAGCTAGACAATGTGTGTGGTTGCAAGTCATTCTTGGAGAACTTAGTTTTGCATTTGATTCACCCACTTTAATTTGGTGTGGAAATCAAAGTGAAATCAAGATATCCATAGATCTAGTACAGAGACAGAGGACCAAGCACATTGAGATTCATGTGCACTACATCAGGAGCTTGGTGCATAACTAGGTGATATCATTGATGTATTTCCCATCTACAGAGAAAACTGTTGACATCGTCACCAAGAGCTTCACAGAGAAGACATTCACCTATCTGAGATCACTCCTTGGAGTGGGTGACACATGGTGATGAATGATATTCACTTTCATATTTTTCTCCATGTCCATTTTAGAGGGGATGTTTTATTCCCACGTGGTTTTCCTTCTTACCTTGGTTATATGGTGGTTATATGGATAAATAATTTTTTGTAAGAGGTGACTTGAGCCTTAGTTTCCAAGGCCTCAAATTTTGATGTGGTTACACTAAGTCAAGATTAAGGGGGGGTGTTAGAACTTCATACCATGTAGTACCATGGTCACATACCACCTAAGACATACTTACATTCACTTTCACTTATGTTGCATAGTCCAAACATTAATTATGTAGGTCTCCTGAGGCATTTGGGGGTTTTGGACCATTAGTTACACCCAATGCCCACATTTTGATCATTAGGGAGCATTATCACCCTCATATATGATATTTTTGTCTTTTGGGGTGATCCCACTCCTTAAAATTGGGAACTGGTTTGAACAGAGGTTCCCATGCTATGTATTTGAGTGTTTTTTGTTGTTTTGGACCATTAAATGTTGCCTAGATCCACTCGTACTCACCCATGCACTCCAATAAAACTATCCTACCCTTATTTATGACCAATAATTCTTCACCTGTATTCACATGGCCATTTTAGGTCATTTTAGGTGGTTTGGGAGCTCATTAGTCCACTTAGGGGGGTTTGAGGTCCAATTTAAGCCTACCACATGTATGCCACCAGTTTGCCTCCAAAGGATAACGATTTTCTACTAATTGAATATAATCATGTTCCATACATGTTTACATGTTGGACTATAATAGATACTTAAGTTATTGGCACCATCTCTATGTGTTAATATTGATATTTTACATTGTTTTCTTCATGTTTTGTAAAATTCTTTAGCTATGAGTATTCTCTTAGCTTCTAGATCTTGTTATGAATCAGAATTTCACATATCTCCTAACTGATTGGTTAGATAGTGTATTTTTATAGACATGGTATCCATTTTATACTGACTCCCAAATATCCACTCCAAGGGACTGTAAATATACTCCCGCCCTTAGCTTCAAGAAGGCATAATCCATCCCATCGAATATTGGTTCTCTATTGGGGATATGCCTTTGTGCCTTTCTATGTATACACTAAGATCTATCTCCCAGCTATTAAATTGTTACTAAAGACACCCGCTCTGATACCAATTGTTTGAATTATTGTTTATACTTAGAGTGGGGATGAATCAGTATAAAGCATAGATTTAACAACTTGCTCTTCAAAATTTATTTCAATTTGTTGGGATGAATAACTCTCATTTGTACAATGTAAATTTTGTCATATTTCCTATCTTAAGAGGTCATTTATAACCTTACTGGAGTTTTGGTGCCACCATGAATATTGGTGCCACTGGTGCCATCGGTGCCACTAGTGCCATTGGTGCCATTGGTGCCACTGATGACATTGGTGCCACTAGTGCCATTGGTTCCACCGGTGCCACTAATGACATTGGTGCCACTAGTGCCATTGGTTCCACCGGTGCCACTGATGCCATTGGTGCCACCGGTGCCACTAGTTCCATTGGTTTCATTGGTGCCACCGGTATCAATCCCTACATTATAGGAGCCCACTCTGAGTGCCACCAGTAGCCTCCATCAGCTAGTTGTGGTAGGTAAGTAGTTATGTTGATTCAACCTCCAGTTACAATCAGTTAGATCACTTTAAATTAGCCTAACTCCAGTTATGCATGCATGAAGGGAGAGTAGCACCCTTTTCCACCTACCTCATCAGTTAACTGATTGTAGACTGATTTAGGCATCCGGAGTTAAACTAGTGAGCCTCCAGCAGTGATTTAGAAACACTGAGTTAGTTATTCCGTCAGCTTTAGTTAGGTATACATTCAACTTAAGTTGGTAGATTCAAATCCTATCCATGGAATTTGAATTCTATTTATTGTATAATCATTGTATTATTGATTAATGAATAAAGATTAATGTTGTAATTAACTGATCAATTCTAATCAAATTTGTCTCAAATTTGTCTTGTTCAGTGTACATTATTCTTGATATTCCACTGCATAATCCTACTTCACTATTGCTCTCATTTTCTTGTATATCAAAGGTTCACAAATTCAACATGGTATCGGAGCCTTGTTCAGGCTAGTAGCAAGTGTTGTTCGATCTCCATTGTGCACCAGAAGCATATGAGTTTCCACATAAATCCCAAAATCATAGAATTTCTCCCTATGGATTCTGTCCAGAGAAGTCTATCCATGTGTGATGGACTCTGAGAAAGTGCACATGTCCAGGTGGAAAGGCTTGAACTGACATATGATTGTGAATTGGTTTGTTTTGCAGTGATATTTTATAGGTCCAACTTCAAAATGGATTCTATATTATCAGTTCCTCTTCTTACTCCATTCACAAGATATTCAGAGTGGAAATTGAAGATGATTTCATCTCTAAAGAGACAAGGTATCTATGAGGTATCTATTGGACTTGGTAAAGAGTCTTATGAATATGAGAATAACTGGCTAAATGATGGTGATAGATCTTTTGGAAGTATTTGTCTGGCCTTTTCTCTAAGCTTGCGCTACCTTATTGATTATGTTGAATACCCAAAGGATCTCTGGACAGAATTGGATAAAACCTTTGGAAAGCACAATGAGAATCACTCTGGAAATTTAGAGATCAGACCCAGCACCACAATATTTCTTTCTTCAAAATTCTCATCCTCTATTCTCTCTGATGAAGTTGTTCAAGATAAATAAGAAGTAGAATCTTCAACAAAGTCAATTCGAATTGAAGAAAGTCTCCTTGGAGTGACTCCTTCTCTTGTCGCTCCAGAATTTTATAAGAAGACATTTGAATCTATGTTTTTGAAGAAAAACTCTACTTCCATTCTACTCAAGCATTCTCCAGTGATTCTTCTATTTTAATTTATGTGCAAATTTTTCGAGTGATTGCTTCAGAAAATGAAGAGAAAATCGATTTCCCTCTCTCTAATGTTGTTTCTGGTGTGCAAAAAAGTAATAATTTGTATGTTTTGGAAGAAATGTCATATTTTAGGAGTGATCCATTCACTCTCATTGATCTAGAGCTTCCAGTAAACTCCTACATGATTTCTTGCACCAATACTCAGAGTTTTGTTGAAGAAGGAGAAAATTGTGCATTTACCATCTCAATGGAGCACTTGGAACCTTTTTTCCACACTCTTGGATCTGATATGACCTTAATTGGTTTGAATTTTAAGTTTCAACAACCTCTAGACATGCTTGGCATTGTTCTCATCAATTTTGGTGTGAAAAATCAAGTACCTCAAGTCTCTTTCAAAATTGTTGTTGGGGATTCGTTGTTAGTTGTCTCTCATGAGTTTGATGATATTATATTTTGTGAATCATTGGATATTTTAGAAGCTATATTAGATTATGGAGCTCAATCATTCACTCTCCATGGTCCCAAGACTTCTCTACCTTTCTACTTCATCTTATGCTCATCTCCTCACAGTACTAGTAAAGATGGAGACATCATGCATTCACCTGAACACTTGCTCCTAACACTTGGAGCTGATTTTACCTCACATGGTTCGATGTTAAATGCTGCAACATATCAGTTTCTTGTGTTTACCTCACATGGTTCGAATTCTCAAGAACTTTTTCTCTCTCATTAGTGGATCTCAGTTGCTCTAAATGGGTCCAGTTTTCATCTTGCAGTTGTCTATGTTCATGATTCAGTTGAGCATATTCCTCTTTTTCCAAAGAGGAAAATTCCTCCATACATAATCATTTATTTTGGAGAGGTTCACATGGTTAGTCCCTAGATGTCGATGCACAAAAGAACCAAAATTCAACATTACTGCTCTACAGAGTTGCAGATTGGAGCAAAATTTCCTGATTCTTGCTTATTTTGAGGGGGGTTTCCCATGAGGTTTTCCCCATTTTCCTTATTTTATTAAGTAGTATTTTATTTCATTTAGATTGTATGGGTGAATTTTGGCCCAGTTGTTAGGGCCCAAGTTGTCCAAAGTTAGGATTAAGGGGGGTGTTGGGATTAATAATCCTCCTTTGTCCAATATAGTCTATTTTGGCATATTGCCTATCTTAGGAGGTCATTTATCACCTTACTAGAGTTTTGGTGCCACTGGTTCCATTGGTGCCATTGGTGCCACCGGTGCCAATCCCTACATTATAGGAGCCCACTCTGAGTGCCACCAGCAGCCTCCATCAGTTGGTTGTGGTAGGTAAGCAATTATGCTAAGTCAACCTCTGGTTACAATCAGTTATCCTAGCACCAATTATGCATGCATGAAGGGAGAGTGGCACCCTTTTCCACCTACCTCGTCAGTTAACTGATTGTAGACTAATTTAGACATCCATACTTAGACTAGTGAGCCTCCAGCAGTGATTTAGACACACTGAGTTAGTTATTCAGTCGAATTTAGTTAGCTATTCAGCCAGCTTAAGCTGGTAGATTCGAATCCTATCCATGGCATTCGAATTCTATTTATTGTATAGTCATTGTATTATTGATTAATGAATAAAGATTAATGTTGTAATTAACTGATCAATTCTGATCAGATTTGTCTCAAATCTATCTTGTTCAGTGTACATTGTTCTTGATATTCCACTACGTAATCCTAC
>LPNX011030984.1:161611-183138 GCA_001517045.1 Pseudotsuga menziesii | reverse complement strand
TCTAATTACAACGGGAGACACCAATCTCTCAGTGTGAGCACCAACCTAACTACGAGTTGGTTGCAGTTAATAGCAACCAACTCGTATTTTATAGGCACCAACCTGTACGAACTTATATCCACTCCAAAACCACCAACTTGCAGAAACATGCGCCAACCTGACAGGGATATAAATTCAATTATGCAAGCACCAACTTGTTGTTGTCAAGCACCAACCTGATTGTGAGCACCCACTCACTAGTTTTACCAGCACCAACTAGAAGGAATATGCAACTCCCTCTTTGCTTGCCCCATCCAACTACCCTGAAATGAATTTCTATGGTGTTTTTGTGATCTACATTATTTTGCCCTACAATGTTCAATATCTGCGATTTGTGACTTCCTTGATCACCCTCTATGATCCTTCTCATCTAAATATTCAATTCTATCTGCATCTTTTGCACCTTCCAATATTTGTGTCTCATGCACCTTCAAGTATTATCATCTTATGGAACTTCCAATACCTTCTTCTTATGTACCTTCCATTATCTGCACCTTATGTATCTTTATATATCTAAATCTTTTGCACCTTCAGGTATCTAAGTCTTTTTCACTTTCCAATATTTGCATCTTATGCACCTTCAAATATATGCATCTTTTACACTTTCAAATATATGTGTCTTTCAACAATTTGCAATTTGCACAGATATGCTTCTTTTGTTCTTTCTACTTTCTGTGTATTTTGCACATTCAACAATCTGCAACTAGTCTGTATCTTCTGCAACTATCTATGATCTTCTCTGATTTGTGTCTTGATCTACGTCTTCCGCATCTATCTATGTCTTCTACAATTATTTGTGATCTTCTTTGATTTTAGTCTTTTGCAGTTACCAGTGATCTTCTCTTATCTACGTCTTCTGCAACTTTCTGCAACAAAACCATATATGTGAAAGACTCTATAACAATAGAATTGTTCTCAAACCTTTTGCGATTTGTGATGTCAACAATGTTCTACTACCTTTGTAGCTTCTGTTGCAAATTTTAGAGCTAAGCACTCTTCTTATCTATGTATTTTTTGTTTATCTTCTTCAATGCTTTCTACGCATTCGGCTCATTGTTGTATATTTTCTTCCTGGTTCAACAAGCTATTGATCCCCAAAAATATGAAGCTTGCACACTTAGAAACTCATATCAAATTCATATTGAAGCTTACTTTATCCCAACCACTTTGCGTCTATGTATACTACTCTTGCTCAAATAATGTGTCCACATGTTGGGGTTTCTTTGAATTGATAACGCTCATACTTCCTTACTTATTGGTTAAGACAACCACTTCATTCTATCTCTCGTTGGTGTCTATCTTCTCATGATTGAACATGTAGAGTCTTGCACACTCCTATCCAACACCTTGGTGGTATTTGTGCTTGTGTGTTTATGCTTTAGTGGATGCTTGTGTATTATATGTGCCCCATGTGTTAGTGGGATTTGCGCACTTCATATGTGGTTTGCACCTTTGATGTATTATCACTCGTGGGTATTGCACATTTCCGGAATTAGCATACTTGTTCAACCACATATTATTCCCACACCTTTTGCATACTTATGAACTTTTGTCCAACAAACTCTTTTGACTTTCACCTTGAAGAGCTATGACTGGGTGCACTTAGTATTTGCATATATACCTTGAGTACCTCTTCGTGTTGGATATAATTCTTATGCATTTCTTCAAATTGGCATTCATATACTTCTTTAAACTCGCACAAAATCTTCATGTTATATCTGCATTAACGCCATTCAGCTTGATCATTGGCAAGAGTGAACATGCATTAAGATTATTTTTCGTATGCATCTTTCTTGTCCAATCTTCATGCATCCTTCATCCTTCCAATGTTCTTTGTTTCATGTGTCCCTTTTCGACATTTGACATCAATGACAAACACCAAGGTTCAACAATTTCAACATGGGTACACCATCCATACACTTGACACTTAGCCTTGTTGAGATTTCCACTTGATGTGTCAAACAAGTCCTACATAATAGCTTTGAATAAGCCTATTACAATGATTGAATATCGTCCCAGATGTGGCCTATAATTCATGAATTCGAAGTGAATTGCATCCTTCACTCCTCTCATCATTTGGATTCAATGGAGGAGGACCTTGCCTCTAGTGTCTTCCAACACCCTCCCCATAGATTCTACCATCCAGATATACAAGGAGGGGAAGAGCACAAACCTCATCTATGCCACTAGAAGTATTAAACTTTCTAAAACACAAACTTATGGATATGGAATCCCAAAGGTCATATAAGTTTTCTGTGACAAATAGTCATTATTCGACATTCTTTAAGATGAATAATAAATAGTGTATTCCTCATAAAAGTTCTCCTTAAAAACATGTATTATGTTCAATGCATGCTCCTTAGATTGCATGTTTCTTATTTTGTTAAATACTTAATAAGAAAATATGTTTAAACAACCCTAAGCGTTAGCTCAATCATTTAGTGTCGCCATTACTAGGATGTTGTAAGTATGAAGTAAATTATGCATATCCATGATTTGACTCCACAAAGTTATGCATACCAAGTCTACAATGCCCACTTTACAAATAATCATAATGAAGAAAAGTGCTAAGAAGTCTCCTAAAAATTTAGTTTCAAGGAAAAAAGTCATTTTTGTTTTGGCACTATGTGTTTGAAAAAAGTCATTTTTGTTTTAACAGTATATGTAATATATGTGGTGTAGATAAGATTGACATTAATAAGATGGCTACAAAGTTGGTAAGCTGGTTGTAAGTTGTAATAAACTCTCGTGATACATTGAATTGATACGTAGTCCACATGGCCTCATCAATGGCTTAATAATGTAATTTATGTCTACGGGAAGACTGAGATTTATGACGATGATCGTTAACTGGTGCGTCCATGAATTCATCACGGGGAGAGAAACGCTGTAGTCACGTTCTGAGTACAGCAGAAGGGGACGACTGTGACTGTGACTGTGCCACTTAGTTGTTGAGCAGCGTGCCCCTTGCACCGAAAACAGAGGCCTACTTTGTCGTTGACATTCTCAGTCACTTTGTCACCTCTACCTTTCCTTCACGAGAATGTTTATTAATTTACAACCTCCGCGATGCGAGATGATCGAATATTTCAAACACATGTATCAACCCAACAGATTGCAATGCACTGTGAGCAAGGTCTTATGTCTCAGATGATCAAATATTTCAAAGTTTCAAAAACAAATAACAACAGAGCAGATTGCAGTGCACTGTGTGCAATATCGAATACTTCAAAGACATATATCAACCAAGCAGTTTGCAGTGAGCTGTGTGCAAAGTTTTACGTCTTAGATTTTGCAATGCACCGTGTGTTAGGTTGACATTAAATAAAATGTATAATGGAGAAAAATGAAACAAACCCTAATTTTTTCAAACCCTGGTTTAAAAAACAAAACAGGAGCACTAGGCCATGAAAAATGAAATAACTCCTAATTTTCTCAAACCTTAGTTTAAAAAACAAAACAGGAGCGCTAGTCCACTAAAAATGAAACAATCCCTTATTTTTCAAACCCTAGTTTAAAAAACAAAAGAGGAGCACTAGTCCACCTAAAAATATTGGACCATAGTGAGTCTTAAAGGCATTATTTGAATGTGTAGAATGAAAACTAGGGTATTGAATATAGTACACACAAATCAATGTGGAGCATGAGTACTAGAAGCCCAAGTTGAAGACCAAAGGGAGCATGAGTACATGAGTATTGATGCTCTAAGATTAAACTGGAGCCTCATCCATCTTAGAAAAATTGCATGAATATACAAGAGCATAAGAAATAGGGTCATGGTGATCCAACACCAAAAGGGAGAACCACACATCATAGAGAAATTGCATGATCCTATAAAAGCATCATAATTAGAGTTGTTCAATGCACTATAGTATACCTAGAATAAATAGGGCATCAGTGCTCCAAGACCAAAGTGGAGCACTAGTGCTCCAAGGCCAAAGAGGAACACTTGTGTGTCAAGAGCAAGGTGGAGCATTGATGTTCTTTTGGGTTATTTACCATTTGGTGTACATCAATCATCGTTGAGAAACCAATGTCGAGGATTGGCATGCCATAACCAATTTGAAGCATTGGTGCGTCGAGACCAAGGAGGAGCACCAATGTCTATTTTGGTTTCCCCCCTCTAGCGTGCATTTTCCATGGAGCACGAATGCATAGACCAATGTAAAACATCGATGCACCATAACCATGGTGGAGCAGAAATGTTTTTGTGGGGGAGCACCAATAAATAGACCAATGTAAAACATTGATACACCAAGATCAAAGTCGAGCACAAATGTTCTTTTGGGAGTTTTTCCCCTTTGGTGTGTTGGTCGTGGAGCACTGATGCATAGACCAATGTGGAGGACCAGTGCACCAAGATTAAAGTGGAGGAATCAATGCATTTTTGGGATTTTCCCCTCCATTGCACATTGGTCATAGAGTACCAATGTGTCAATACATTCACTACATTGGTGTGCTGCCTATGTTAAATTGGTGCATTGAAGCTCAAATTCTAAAAAAAATTGTTCTCATCATATATGCTCAAAGCCACTGTAAATGAAAATTTGCCTATGCAAAAACCTTCAAAGTCTATTTTCTAGTAGTGGTAAGGGGTGGTTAACTCCATACTTTCATGCAAAGTCTAAAATATAAGGGATTGCAACTTTTTTAGAAAATAAAGCATCGACTCCCTTGGATGTAGGATTTGGGTCTAAATATTGATTTAGATTTGAAGGGAGCGAAGGTGTTATTTGGGGTGGTTAACTCCAAATACCTTGGTAGTGCTTACATTTTTTAGAGTCATGGTTCCTTAATAAGAAGAAGGGAAATAGTCTACCAATGAAGGAAGCATTTTTTATTCAACAAAAGATGGCTTATAACTATCATGATTACAATAATTCTTCCCTATAATTGATAATTGGTCATCCCTACTCCTAAGAAGCCAAAATACATGCATATCTTCTTCCTTTTTTAAAGTTCGATTCACAAAGAGTTTTATGATTGCTATATTTGATAGGGGGAGTATTACACCCTCATTATAGCCATATTTTCTTGTAAAAGGCTTCTCTAAAGAGTCTTAATTTGTTATGGAAAATGCTATATAGTGATAAACCATAATGCAATGTCCCATTTTAACATTTAAACACATAATCAAATAATTGCATCCTCATAACTAGTTAGAATAGTGGGAAATACTTTTAGCAAGCATCATATATGATCCTATGCTGTCACAAATCCATATTTGTTAAATCATGGTATTTAAAAGTGGGTAAAAATGGATGAATTTTGTATATCATACCCTAAATTCAAGCAAAAGATGAATTGTCATGCATAAAACAAGATGTTTAAATGTGGAATGAAGTTTTTCTTTTTACAAGAATGGTTATTTATTGTATTATAAAAAAATATGGGAGGCTATTGATGAACTGTATAACCATTAGATATAAAACTAAGAATACTGAGAATATGTCCAAAAAAGTGCTAAAAGGAAGACAATGTCCAAAAATTGCTCATATTATGCTACACTCAGCTAACAAAGGTGCTATTAGAATTCAAACTATGGTTGGTACAAATTAAAATTGTCCTAATGACAATGTAAATTTACAAAAAAACATAAATTAACATGCAAATTAAACATTCTCGTAAGTGTTTGGCCTCCCTTATTCTACTAGTCAATCAAAATTGGAGAGATCTTTATGTTTCTTTTCTTCATGATTTTGTTTGGTAGTATATTATTCTACAGCAGACACATTTGGCGATCTACTAATGCCTCTTGGAAGTCTATGATCCTGATTTCTTCAAAACCAATTATTTTCTCTAGTTCTAGGTGAAGAATTTTGTCTTGGAGATCCTTAGCCTTAGCAGCCTACTCCTTGATTTTTTCCTTTTGGTTTCCATAGTCAACCTCAAACATGAGTATTTTTCTTTTGTGACTTTCTATGTGAACCTTCATAAGAATCTATTGTTTGTAAAATTGTCTTTATTTCCCTTACATCTTTGAGATCGCAATCCTTCCTCCATGCATCCCATTTCCTAAGAACCTCAACATGGACTCTCGAAAATATTCATTGTAGAGTGACTGTGAGAGACCATTAGCCTGAATTTCTCCCCAAATCAAGGTCCCTCTTCTTCCGTATCAGAAATTAAAATATGCAAATAGTACGAATTGTTCACAATTGCATATAAGATGCCAAGAACAAGAGCTAATATAGCTAACATAGGAAAAATCAAGAGAATTCAATATATTTTTCATTGAACCAACTTGTTAGGGTGCAACAAACAATTACCACAATTTCTTCCACATTTAAGTATGTGATAAGAAATAGTATGTGGATCCCCCAACGAACATAGGGAAGTGGTATTTTCCTTTGCATCCAGATTTCCTACAAGGAATTGAGCTCAAGTTGTTGCCACCATTGCCAGGATGAAAAACCTAATAAGGATAATTATAGGCCTTCACTACAAAGGGCAGGGTGGTTTGGCAGAAGGATTTTATGAGGGAGTATTAAAACCATGATACTTGGAGAATCCCATCACCATAGTGTTCGTTAACTCTAACTTGTGAAAAATAGTGTGAGGACAAGTAGATGAGAAAATATGTACATTTCAATGCATGTGAATGAAGGGCCACCTATCCAAGCCTTTAATTTGAGTGATTGAGTTTCGATGGATGAAAAACCTAGGGTATAAAACAACATATAACCATGCACCCCTTTTGCTTTAGCATACCATAGAAATTATGACAAGCTAAATTGTTCATTTTGTTTACCTATGATTTTAGGCATTTGAGGATTTGGTAGAAATCAATTTTACTAAAGGCTTGGAGACCACTGAATATCCTTGACATAATTATCTTGAATGCATGATCGTGAGGAAGAGAGTGTGAGACCATATGCCTAATTATGAATAAAGAATCCCCAAAAACTAAAAGGGTCTTTACTTCCAATTTTTTAGATAGCCTTAGTCATTGCATTAAGGCTAATATTTGACTTGATTTTTTGTTGTTTTTCTATGACCATGAGAAAAGGAAGTTGTTTGATGTATTTCAGAGTCAATAAGCGTCCCCTCCACAACCACCACCCTAAATGAGGAACAAAGTTACAAAGTTCATGGGTCGCATCATATAATTAAATGTCACACTAACTATTTATACCAATGTTAAAATTTCAATGTGAGTTTTTTAGTTCTCTTGTAAATTAAACAAAAATCAAGTTTGAAACATTGAGACATAGTCACCATCCAATGCATGTTCTACATCTCGTGAATAATTTATTTATGTGAAAAATGGATCAATGAAAATAAAATTTGCAACATTACTTAGGCCAGTATAGAAAATATAACCTACACCCATTTTTCTCCAGTATACCATAGGAATTATGATAAGCTAATTTGACCATTTTTGTCTGCCTAAGAGTCCAGGTATCTAAGGATTTGATAAAAATAAATGTTGTGAAGGCTTGGAGACCATTGAAGGTCCTTGACATAATTCTCCTAAATACGAGATCATGAGGAAGGGAGTGTGAGGCCATATGACTAATTATAATTGAAAACCATTGAAAACTAAAATGGTCTTTAATTTTACTTATTTGGCTATCCTTAGTCCCTCGATTAAGGCTTAGGATTTGGCTTGATTTTTTGTTGCTTTTCCAATCCCCCAAGAAAAATAATTTGTTTCATATTCTTCAGGGTCAATGAGCATCCCGACCACACATACCACCCCTAAATAAGTCCAATGAGGTTACAACTTCATGGGTCACATCATATAATTTAATTTAATACTAAAAAAGGTCAAACTATTTGTACCAATGAAAAATTTTCAATGTGGGTTTTTAAGTTCGCATGTAGATAAACCAACTCTAAGGCTTGAGATGTTGAGACAAACTCACCATCTGACACATATTCTCCATCTTGTGAATAATCTATCTATATAAAAAATGGATGATTTCAATGAAGGTGATACCAATTATTTGGAGCAAGAAAAATAGAAGAAAAAAAATAAAAAAATGTGACAAGATGAAAACTAATCCACAAAGAACAAAACTAAATAAAAAAAAAATAGCAACAAATTTATGAAAAAAAGCTAAAATAGAAGATAAGTAAAAGATCATAAAATATATTAAGCATAAGGAAGTGAAACTAGAGATTTTGGAGTGGATCCTAAGCGAATGAGAAAGGGTACAAAGAAAAAAAATTGCAACATCCCTAATGGAGTCACCCTAGTGTAAGTGGTGATGGAACTAAATAAATAAGTACCACAAAAAAAACTGAAAATGCACCAAAATCATATTGAATAAGACAAAATAATGCATTATCCAAAGTTCTAGAGTTTATCCTCAATGGACAAAAAGTGGGACAAAACGTGTGTGAGAGAGAGAGAGAGAATACAAAGCAAATAAAGGCCAAAGTTCACAAACCAGTGTAAAATTTGAAACAATACAAATTAAAATATTAAATGTGAATTGATTTCATGGTTAGCAATTCATTGCACAAAGAATGGTTTTAAAAGGAGTCTAGTCACCTAGACGGAGACCAGGGTATTTTTTAAGGATTATAATATTATACTTAAGTATAATATTCTAGGAAATTGTTTTGGATTGAAAAAGACATGTTTATAGATAGGTAGGCGAATATTAAATATGAAACATAAAATTAACATTGAAATGTGTAAATTTTGGCGAATATTGTGATAAAAAACATATTTATTTAATATAGGAAATATTAGACACTAAAATGACCAAATAGCGAAATTATTTTTTGAACAAAAACCCAAAAACAGCCAATTGGCGAAATTTAGCCCCTAAATATTACCCTGACGGAAACATCCAAATGCAATAGGCCTTAGCATAAATAAATTACTTTTTGTGAGGCATACATTAAAAGAACTAAAAGTAATAGTTTTGGTTAACCCCTCAAAAAACTAGAAACCAATGAAACTATAAACCAATGAAACTGAAACCAACATTCAACTCAACAATTCGTTACTTTAGCTTTACTAAAATTTAATCAAGAATTGTGAGTAGAACCGGTGGTCAGAAGGAAAGCAAAAGAACCCCAAAATAACTCAAGCTTGGAAAATCTTAAACTACTAGAAGCAATTCAAATACCTTGATACTTAAAATTTAGTAACCAAATGTAATTATAAAACATTAAAAAGCTATAAATAATTGAATCAGAAGTTAAACTATTACTACCATCAAAATCTAGCCATTACAAATGTTAATATCTACGCAAAATACATAACACATGCGATCAATATAGACATTCATATGCGATATAGAACAATTATTCATCTTTCAACCATGCAAAATATTCAAACATATGAATAATATGGGCATTCATGTGTCAAATAGAATAACTATTCATTTTATACCATGAAATCAAACAAATAGATGCACAACCAAAACAATTGAACAACATGACAACAAAATAAAAACATATAGATAGAGAGAAGACGTGTTGAGCAACTGACCCTGTGTATGATAAAGAGTACAAGTATGGTAGAAAATCCATTAGGGATGGTTCTAATGAGTCCTTAAAAACAAACAAGATCTCTAGGTAAAAATCCATAATTAAAAGGAAAACAAGATGCTATATAAATAGAAAGCAATTAGATATTTTGCATTTATCTAAGGTAGATACTAAGAAAATATCAAGGCAAATTTTAAGCCTTAAAACTAATGAAAAAACAATACGATTCCCTTAGCGTACTAAAATTCCTACTGGAAAAAGTTTTATGAATCCCCTAATGTCGTGGACAACATTCAAATCCTTCTACGGAGAAATAATTTTCCTCTTTAGAAGACACGGAGTTTAGGGTTAAGCGGCTTTCAAAAGGAAAAGATAAGGACGTCAAAGGATACCATGCAAAAATTTTAAAAATTGGTGGGACTATCATCATCCCTCACATCCATAGGCTCTTCAATTTCCCAAATGAGCAAATTTTCCCTAACACTGAACAAAAAGACACATTATTCATATTTATAAACGTGAAGATAAAAACATTCCATCTGATTATAGTACCATTACGATTATCCCTCTTTTACCCCAATTATAGGGAATTATTCTAGAAAATAATGCCAGGATATGGCTAGAAAGTCACAGGAAAAAGAAAAAAAAGATAAAATCCAAGTAGGATATTAACGCTATCATTCAACTGTAGACCAGCTTATTACTCTTAGGGCCATTATTGAGGAATTCCACAATAATAAAATCAATATTTTGTGTTGTTGTGTTGACTTTAGAAAAGCATTTGACACAATACCAAGAACTAACCTCTGGAATATATTAGAAGAGCTAAAAGTCCATTTTGAATTGAGAGTTGCTACAATAAGGTTGTATAAGAATATTATTTCCAAATTTAAGATCTTTGAGGGTTGGTCAAAATAAATTAATTGAAATATAGGATTCAAGAAAGGTTTTCCCATATCCCTTGCCCTGTTTGGTATTTACATCAACAAGCTAGAGGGTTGTTTGGAAGAGGCAAGTTGTGCTAGAAACTTTCGCTAGTATGGTCATGATCCATCTTCTCTATGTTTATGATATTGTTCTTATGGAAAGGGGTCCCTATGATCCACGGGGGCTTCACTTGTTGACCAATATCCTATCACGTTAGTTCATATTGTGGGTTTTAAATTTATTAAAAATTGAACCAATATATTGCAGGTATTGGGGGGATGAGGGGTTTAAGGTGGGGGTGGGTAGGGTGGTTTATACGGATTGAGGTATAAAAAGTGGTGGGGAGGAGGTTTTATGTATTGGGAGGGGGTTTCAACAAAAAGAGTTTGGGTCAATATCTCTGGAAATTAAGGGTATTCTTTAATATCCCACGATCGCACGTGCTATGTGAGATGTTCACTGAGTGAAGTCCCCGTGCTATGATCTCAACAAGCAACTAAAAGCTTTCAAGTATTTTTGCTCTAATATGGGCATGACTATTCACATTGATAAAACAAAGGTTATGCCAATAAAATCCTAAAATATCATGTATCATAATTTCATGTATGACAACAACAACTTGGAGGAAGTGAATTCATATAAATATCTCATATCAGTCGTCATCATAACTTAACTAGAACTAGAACTTTGAGAAAAGGATTAATGGAGGGTGGAAAATCAAAGGACCTTTGGCTTTGGGATAGGAAGAAAATTCTCTTTGAGACTCTCGTCACTCCTGTTATCATATATGGATGTGAAGTTTGGGGCTATAGCATCTCTATAGAATTATGGAGAAAGATAGATCAAATCCAAGATTGCATTAAAGGCAATACACCCTCTCATATCCTCTTCAAAGAAGATAGTCTCTTCCTGATTGAGGGCAGGGCTATTATTAGGTACCTAATGTACAAGAACAAGATAAACAACGTGGGGGATAAGAGGCTTCCTAAGATTGCTTCTTACTCTTATCAAAACTGCTTGCGAATTAATTGAGGCTCATATAAAGATGTCAAGTTGTGGCTAAATCATTGGGGGGTCGAGGAAGTGGACCCTCTACAGAATAGTGATAATATTAAAAGTATTATTGCATCTAAATTTAAAGAGAATATGTGGTGCAATAAAGAGTTATAGGATAAGATAAATTGATTAACCCTGATTTTGAAGATCAAAAGCATATATTTGTTTAACTATCATAAAAAATAAAATCAACATTATTAAAACAAGAATAAACTCTCATTAGCTCCATAGTTAAACAGTGTGTTGGACAATTCCTAAAATGCCATGGTATGATAGAATTTGTCATCTTTGTGACACAAAGATGGTTGAAAATGAAAATCAATTTCTTATAGAATGTCCTATGTAAAACCACATTAGAGCGCGATTTCAAAATATTTGTTGTAATACTGACCTTCCTAACCTTTTAACACATAGAAATAAAATTATGAAGAAAACCAAGTGACTCCTTACTTGTTTAAGGTCTTATATTTTAAACTTGGTCTTAGTGGATGTTAATAACCATCATCCTCGACATCATCATCATTGCTAAAATCCCCCGCCTTCAACAAAGTATGCATTTGTTTATCATATCCCATGAAGTTTGAAGGATCTTAATATTAAGATTGTTGATGACAATCTTGGAATCTCCATTATAGACAATCTTCTTAAGACCCATTCTTTAGGGCATTTGCAATACCCATAACTAGGGCTTTGAGTTTCAATTAGTTATTTGATCTATGATCTAGAAACTTGAAAGTCATTATCACGGTGTAGATTTAATCATTTCTATTAAAGAGACCACTTATGTTATTATATGGGTTACCCTAGTTATGCACTCCATCAAAGTTGAATTTGGACTAACCTTACAGTGTGGGATTCCAAATTTAATTACAATATTCCTTGTTATCTAAATTTAAGTTGTGATTGGTCCCTTGGATGTATAATTCTTTGGATTGGGAGAAAAGATTTAATTCATGTTGGATCACAACAAACAATTTTTTTTTCATACAATAGTTCTATGAATGTTCATACCCCTATGAACAACAACGAATAACAATTCAAGCTAACACAATTGATCAAGGAATAACATAATAAATGCACTTAGTTTTTGTAAGGGGAAAGAATTGACTATTGTAGTAGATAAAAAATAAATTAATAAAGGGTGATGATTAACATTGGGGATAAAGTGTGATGCACGGAAATACAATAAACAAGGAGAGTCGCGTAGCAGCAAGTCCCTACCTTTAGTGTTTTTTTTTATGCCTAAAGATTCAACAAGTCTTTATCAAGTTGAGGAATATTATTTCCATATGACAGTTTCATCAAAGAAATGCATATAAATATTATTGTGTTAAAATACCGTGAATTTGATACCATAAAACATAACAAAGTGTTTATTTATTTATATCTATGATTAATAGTTACCATCAAAATGGTTAAAAATATTTGCATCAAGAGAAGTAAAATACATCCTCTACTTATAACTACCAAAAAAAATATGAAATATTTATCTATTTATAGTTATATTTAATTTCACCACAAACTAAATTCTTAATGATGTTACATGAATAAAAAGTTTATTTCCTTCTAACACTATCTTTGAAGTTCTTATGATAATGCTAGCCCAATTTGATGAGGGGTCTTACTCATCTAGATTTATCCCTTGATATACAATACATATGTTAGTATTTACTTTAATCCATTATCTATTAAAGTTTATTTTCTATCGAACACTTGCATATTTATGAACATCTCTTATAAGTGGATATTAAATACTGTGACACGATCTTTGTGTAGCTTGGCTAAAGGATTAACATGGTATAAAATAACACACATAGCTTGGGATATTGTTTACCCTATTTAATGGTGAGCTCCAGTATTAATTTAATATCGACCTCAACCTTTAAGTGTATGGTGACTAAATGCAGTATAGGCTTAATAAATGTTATTTGATATATGTGATAATGGCATATCACGATGATTTTATTATTAGTTACTGCATTAATGGTAGTTAGATTTATGGTATGAATGGTAACTCTTTTTGAAAACTCATAGTACATCTAACAATGCCCTACCACGTTGTGGCGTAGTATTAAAGATCAACCACATAGAAATTGCACGTCGGTTGTGGCGTAGTATTAAAGATCAACCACATAGAAATTGCACGTCGCACCGACTCTCCAAGTAATCACAAGGATCATTAGGGAATTATATTGAGTACTATGTTCATTATTTTTGCTTTGGTAATGTTCAAACTATACAAGAGGGTTTGGTAACCGTTCCAAGGTGTGATGCTTAAATAATTTAGACTTGGCCTCTCCTACAATCTAATGGTTTGTAACCTTACTCAATTGTTATCTGGCATAAACATTACTATAGTTTTGCTTGTCAGGCCGATAACTTGTGTGACGATTCTTATAAGGTTTAAGGTCATTTGCTTTGGTTACAAAGGTAGACCTCTCATCCTTCATGGAATTCTTATTTGTTAAGTTTTATTTGTCTTCACTTGTCTAGTCTTTTATTAAATTGCAACTAATCTTTTTGGCCACTTTGTTGCAGGTTGGAAGAAGTGGCATATATATTAGGAAGGTCATTTGTTCTTGGAATGTAGTATTTTCTAGGGAAATAATGTGAACATAAGATAAAGAATATTAGGGATCCAAAATACTCATGTATAAGGATAGGAGCAGTTATAGGAATGGAGTTTTTCCTTCACATAATTTGAAGAAGAAGAAGGACTAGAGTGTCCAATGATGCATTGAAAAATTCTACAAGATTTACATTAGGGCAGGGAAAGAGAAACCCAAAGACCAAAGGATATCAAGGTATGTTGATGGCACGGAATTAGTCTTAATAACATGCATTGGGTAGAAGAGGCATACTAGTTAGATTTGAAGGTAAAAGAGAAAATGGCAAGAATGACTATTAAATTGAAAATAGTTCATAAAGACCGGAAATAAGGATTTAAATCCTGAAGTAGGTCATAACCAGGATGGAAAGAGGTAATAAACTGGTTAAAAAATAGACAACACACAATGAATTCCACTATTTAGTAGTCCATGATTCACATGCATCAATTGCGAAAATGGAAAATTAGGAGATGGTTGTTCATGGGGCTTGCCATCATTAGCTATTGTTTAAAACTAGCCACAAAATGAACTAGTATAACCTTCTTCTTTTGATGTAGAACATAAATGAACTTGTAGGATAGTCTCGATCTAGTGACATGCCTACAACCTAATGGTTCAGGTAAATCAATTTAAGCTCATCTCAATACATATTGTGTTCCTATGTGTATTGTATACTTTGAACAATTTCCTAATGCTCTGCACATATTAGCTTAGCACCAGAGATAGGGGGGTTTCAGTATCTTGTGATCTAATAAGAAAACCTTAGATTCGCATATATTATAAATACAACAAGAGGCGTTGAGACTGTAGAGAAGATATCAACAAAGAGCACAATTTGAACAAGCGATCTCATCTATAGGTAAGAGACTTGTGCTATTGATTTGCTCATGATCATCAAAGGGACTTGTGCTCTTAGTCTCCTCGTGATATTTTTTCGTTCTCATCAAATAATTTTAATTCAAAGTCGATCTTCTTGACGAGAACATATACTTTGGTAAAGTTCATGGGGTATCTTGGACCAACTACTCTAACTATTTTTAGGAGGTAGGTCTACATAAATCAATAATTAGAGGATGTAGTCAAGTTGTGAGTTCCTAAAACTTTTGTGTTCAAGGCCTAATTAGAACCTTACATAGTTAGAAGATATATAATCAACTTTCATCAGGTAAGGACCTTATTCTAGTATCTAGAGCTAAGAGAAGTGACCTTACATGAATTAGTGATTTGCATAGCCCTTAGCATAAAAAATGATAGGCGTTGTTGGCGGATCTAACTCTACCTTTTCCTTTGATGTAGTGGTCACTCTTGATTTTGATGCTATTGATGGTGGAGAAGCTTCAATGAAAATCGGTGTTAGGTTTCGCTCTACAATTGTAATTGATGTTGGCTTTGTATCAATTGGTTATTTGTCAAGGATATATAATATAACCTAGGTACACTAGAGGATCTATGTATAACGAAGTGAGATGACTCGATTATGCTCTTGCGCTCCTATCTAGAGAGAATAAGTAAAATCTAAAAGGATTAAGAGCCTTAGAACAAGAGCATACAATAACAACAACATCTTTTAACCGAGAATAGTTCTTGAATGAGAGCCACGTTGAAAGATACGCTAGCCACGTTTAAGAAATATGTATTCAAAAATCAACATGTTGTATTTCTAGAGCTCCATAGCACAAACATTAAGTACTTGTACTAATGTTAAATATGGCTCAACATTAATTTACTTTGTGAGAGATCAAATATCAATATGGATTGGTTGTCCTATCTTATAAACCAAATATTTTAGTATAATAATCTCTTGAATTGCCCTTGGCCTCGATATGAAGCCAAATAAGACCTCCAAGTATCTCATTAACCAATAAAAATATTCATGAAAAAATTAGCTTAAATGAAACATAAATGCATTAAATTGTGTGCACGTGAATAGTAATGTTTTGTCAATCACTAGCGTCTGTGCTAACCAAGGCAGAGATGGCTCAAAGTTATGGTATATAATATATTCAATTGAGCTTCAAATAATGATGTCCATATTAATAATTAATAATTAAGCTTCAAATAATGATGTGGATTAAAACCAAGGAATAGTTGTGGTTCAAAACTATGGCGATAGTTGTAGATGATCTCGACTTTGTTGAGTGATCATAATAAAATTTGTATCAAATGTTGTATGGATAAGTGGTTGGAGAAGTGGTTGTTATTGAATAAATATCGCATTGAAGTAAATTATAGTTGTACTAGTGGGTGCAACGTGATAAGAAGTAAAATCGTGCACAAAAGTTATGATTGTATTTTTTTCAACAGAAAAAATAATAATAATAAAATTAAAAATTAAAAAATTAAAAAGTTTAATTTTGTTATTCAAAATATGAATCAAAAAGTACATAGTCTTTCCAAAACAGTCTTATGTGTAACAGTTCAAAAACCACAAATGACATAGTCAAAAAACCATTCATCTAAAGGAGTCTATAGTCAATCCAAAGATGACCTATCCCAAGACATGCAAGAACCGAAATCCCAAGTAACCAGATCATTAGAAGATCATTTTCAAAGACAAAATCAAAATTCCACATAAATGAAAACCCAGATGATTAGACAGCAAAAATATTGATGAAGCCCGAATCAATTTGCAGATTGTCCAATACTTCTTCCCAAAGAAGTATTCCTTCTTTGCCATCCAAAGCTAACTTGGAGAGTTGATCTTCCAACTGATTGTGTTCTCTGAATATATGATGGAAATTGATACTACCAAATTTTTTTAGCTTTGTCAAAATCCTGCTGCACCAGAACACTTTTAATTTATAGACACCTAAAGCCCATTTTACGGCGACCCTGGAATCACCAAAAACATGAAGAGTCACAATGCCAAAAATTAAAGCAACCTTACAGAAACACCAGAGGGATAGTAATTCAGCTTTCATGTTTGTTCCAGTTCCACACTACAATTTGAATTTAAAAATGTGGATATTGTTGATCAATAGTGCAACCCCTACAACACAGAAACCATATTTAATTGCACCATCGTGAAAAAAGCCTACAACACCTTTAAACTGAATGTCCTTCAAAATTCTGGGCCTTTTAATTGCAACAGTCCTACTACTAAACTCTTCTTCATGTTTTATAATTTGCTTGCATATAGTGTCAATATCATGGTGATGCTCTTCAAAAATACAAATATTCCTTACCATCCAAAATTTCCAAGAAATTATAGTAGGTAAAGCATAGAAGGTTTTACAATTTTTATACCACTGAAAAACACAAGTATCAAAATTTCATCCCTCCCAAACTTGATAAATTTTAAGAACAAAACAAATCTTTTTCCACATTTCAATTGTAAAACTGCAACTAGTCAACAAATGATCAACAGATTATGAGTCCTTCTTGCAAAGAATACAGAGACTTGGCCCATACCAACCCTTTTTTACTAAATTGTCCCATGTCTTCAGGCAATTTTGTAAAGCCATCCACATGAAGCACTTAATTTTTAATCGAAGCATCCATTGCCAAATAGTTTTATACCACCATTTATGAATTGTACTGGTAGAGTTATGAACAAAGGCCTAATAAGCAGTGTTTGCAGTAATATTTCCAATCTGTAAATTTGATGACCAGGTCAGTGAATCATCTTCAGTTGAAAGTCTACAACCTGCAAAAATCAATCTTTTAATATAATCTTCCCATTCAATTGTTCAATCATGGAGCAGTCCCAAATCCTTTGCTGTAAACCAATAAGAACAATCCCTATTTCACCATAAGGGTCTTCTAATATGTGCAGGAGTGTAATAACCAATCTCATCTAGATAATTTGTAACATGTGTTGAGAGTTTAAAATCCTCACCCAATCCAATGATAGGATCAATTCCAACCAGCACATTCCTACCATTCCCAACTTTCCAATGGAGATTCATACCAATCAAATGATATATTTTTAAGAATCCCTTCCAAATTGGAGAAATATTTATGGTCATCTCGTGTGCCTTTATTACCCAGTCAAAGAGGTTCATCTTTAAATACTTCCTATTCAAAATTGAATACCAGAGAGTGTTTTTTGTCAAACCCCTCCAAAAGCTTTTCATTCTCAAAGCAGAACCAAACCAAGATATAAAATAAAATAAAATAAAAATAAAAACCATTATGCCCCATCCTCCCCAATCTTTTGGCAAGGAAATATTCTCCCATCCAACCATAATAAGACTACATTTTTTAGAACCACCTGTCCATAAAAAATTGAAGATATATCTTCTTAGCATATTAATGACAGATGAGGGGACCTGTAGGAGAGAAAACCAATATACAGGTATTCTTATGAGAACAACCCTAATAAGGGTTAGCCCTCCACCAATGGACATAAGTCTAAAATTCCAATTCTTTATTCTTCTTTCAAACTTATCTAACAACCAAATATAATCATGGACTCTGTAATCATTAGGTTTCATAAAATAACCTAAATAATTGAACCCATTTTTCAAATCACAAGTTTTGTACAGAAGAATAGCAATGATCCCATATAAATTCACTTTATTTAGCTTGAAGTGGAAGAAACTAGATTTTCTGATACTAACAGACATACCAGAATCCTTGCAGAAAAGACTGATAATCTCTTTAAACACACATCCATTCATCCATAGAATCAAGTCCAAATAACAAAACATCATCAACAAAAAGTAAATGGGTAATGGAGGGGTCCTTACATAATTTGATTCCCTCAACGGATCCTTTAGCCTTTACGTCAAGGATTAACCTACTCAACCCTTCAATGGTAAGGAGAAAAGGCGGAGGGGAGAGTGGACATCCTTGTCTAATCCCTCTTCCACTCTTAAAGAAATCTGAAGGAACATCATTGACCATGACAGCGAATTGGGCATATGTAACACAAGCCATTATCCATGTAACAACCAATAGGGGCATACCAATTTGTATAAGAATTAACCTTAAAACATCCCAATCAACTCTATCAAAGGATTTTTCCAGATCCATCTTCAGTAGAAGATCTCTCATCTTTTTTTGCTTAATAGAATGAACAACCTCCTACGTAATCCCAATGGCATTCCGAATTTGTGTATCATGAAGAAATCCAAACTGCTCACAAGATAAAACTGTTGATAAGACATGCTTAATTATGTTCGCAATAATTTTTGAAATGAGCTTATAAATCAAGTTACAAAGGGAAATCGGTCTAAAATCAGCAAAGCATTCAAGTTTATTACATTTAGGAACCAAAGTGAGGAAGGTAGAGTTTATAGCTCCATAAACAAAACCTTCAGTTATAGAAAATTCCACCATAGCAAGCAAATTTTCTCCCATAATCTCAAAAAAATAGAGAAAACGTTCAACAGTCCACCCATCAGGGCCTCGAATTTTTTCTTTTTAAAACTGCTCTAAGGCTCCCTGAAATTCCTTCATAGTCACCTAATTCTCCACAAAATCTTTATCCTCTTCATCAAAGAAATCAGGGAACATTCTGATAGTTTAAGTTGAGCTTCAAATGAAGTTTGGCCATCTTTTTTAAAAATCCTTCCAAAATAGTTTTTTGCCATCTTATGAAGTTGATCTTTTCCTTTGACAATGATACCATTCTCACCTACTAATTCCCAGATAGGGTTCATTTTTCTTATGTTTGAAGCAAAAGAATGAAAAAACCTAGGGTTATTATCACCCAAGCTTATCCATATAGCTCTTGTTTTTAGCCTCCGGTCTTCTTCTTCCTGTTTCAAAATCAAGTCCTTCTTCTTTTCCAAATCTTTGGATAGTAGAAAATCTATGACGATTCTCTCACTGAATGTGAGGGGTTTGGGTAGGGCTGAAAGGGTTAGGGCCTCAACCAAATTATTTTCGGAAACTAACCCTGTTATTATTCTTCTGCAAGAAATAATGTGCCATGTTTCTATAGCCATTGAAACTATTGCCAATATTTTGCCAGGTTGGAAGATGTTTGTTGTTAGTGCTTCAGGTCTGGCGGGGGGNTTATTATTCTTCTGCAAGAAATAATGTGCCATGTTTCTATAGCCATTGAAACTATTGCCAATATTTTGCCAGGTTGGAAGATGTTTGTTGTTAGTGCTTCAGGTCTGGCGGGTGGTCTATTATTCTATTGGAATCCTAGGATTGTTTAGTTGAGGCCTTTTAAAACCAATTGGGGCATTTTAAAGGAAGGGAAACTGGGCTTTATTAATCTAGATGTGACTTTTCTTAATATGTATGCCCCTTATAAAATAGAGATTGTTTTTGGGCCTCCCTCTCAAACTCTTGACTTTAAAGTGTTGAAAACCTTATATTGGAAAGAGATCTAAATTTCACTATGCCACCTACAAAGATTTGGAGTCACAATGCCAATTTGGATATGATGGCAAATTTCTTCAAGGATCTCCTGGGAAGTTTTGATTTAGTTGGCATCATTCCTCCAACGTTGGAACCAACTTAGACTAATGGAAGAAGTGGGAAGGAAGGTATTCTTAAGAGACTGGACAGATTTGTTGTTAAAGCTTCTTTGGTTCAGATTTTCCAAAGAAATAGAACATGGATGGGGATGAACAAAAATTCTTATCACTGGCCTATATTTTTGCAAATTGAGGGAACTATTCCTAAACAGAAATTCCCTTTCAAGTTCAACAGTTCTTGGTTAGAAAATGAAGATTTGTGTTCTTATGTTCATGAAACATGGTTAAATTTGTATGGTGATGCTGGAAGTAATCATATGCACTGTATTGTTGCAAAGCTAAAACATCTAAAGGAGGTTGTCACAATTTGGATCAAAACCAAGAAAGCAAAAGACTCGGAAGGTTATACTTTTATAAATGATGAATTAAAGGAGGTTGTCACAATTTGGATCAAATCCAAGAAAGCAAAAGACTCGGAAGGTTATACTTTTCTAAATGATCAATTTGCACTTAATGATTGTATTTTAATAAAGGTGTTTTCACCTGAGATTGTCATGAAAATAAATAGATTCAATTAAGGAATATAATATATTTTTTTTGAAAATTGTTAAAATTAAATTATATAAATTTATCAAAATTAAATTAAAGTGAAATTTATGTGTATATGATTTTTTTTATTTGCATATCATTAAATGGAAAAAAATACAACATATAGGTTATTTGCTTTCCATTCACGTCCAAATTGATTAGGCACCCAAAAACAAAACAAAAAATGCAAATCCATTTATTTGTGTATTTTAAATATAAAATAGAAAAATGTTTATATTTTATAATTAAAATTGGAAAAATGTATTTGTGAGATGTAGAACAGTTGGTGGCGGGGTATGGTTAAGATGCTCCCTAAGCAGAAAGGTCACCGGTTCTAATCTCACATATACAAAAAAATCCAGCAATGTTAAGGGTTGGTGCGGTCTAGGCCGGGTGCAATCCCCGGGTCATTTTAACGGCTTAGATGCCCCTCATTCGTGGTAACTTAGCCAATTGAAAACCTACTAGTCAAGGGGGTTCC
>LPNX011030984.1:57440-160803 GCA_001517045.1 Pseudotsuga menziesii | reverse complement strand
TAATTTTTTTCATTATAAAATTTACATTAAGTTGTTACGAAACTTAGGTATGGGACGCAGACACCACATTTTGAAATAAAAGACTTGGGTATGTCGTGAGTTATATATATTTCATTGTGCGTATATATGCATGTGCATCTATATGAATCCAAACCATCATACACAAATATCTTACATTTCTCATGTATATAGCAAGGATGCATACAACTAAAAAAACATCAAGTGGAATCCATATTTGACCCAAAATATATAAACAAAGACTAAATGGCCTATAGAGTCCAAAAAAAATCGTGCTACAACAAATAATTACATATAAAAATCATTGCTATATTGGAATCATATTCATTAATAGCACTATGTGCCCCCTCCCTCAGGCTCTAGCCCTTGCCTCTACCTTGAATCTCAAAGTTGGTCCTCCAAGGACACTAGTCAACACCCTACAATTTTGATGAAACTTCATAATCCAAGTGTTAAAATAAGGTAGAAAAAGCTTCCCATGCTTAATAAGTGATTTCTCTTGAGTCACAGGGTGCATTTTTGTTAAGGTCATGAAAAACAAGTTCAACAATAAGCTCCACCAACATCAACGTACACATCGAGGTTGATGCACTTAATTAAATGTAAATCTCATACCCTCTACATAATAGAATCCAGTGGAAACATTGCAATCTTAAATTCTTGAAAACTATTAAGTATGTTGAATTATGAATGGGATCTAAAATTCTACTTGTTGCATATGAAGTCCAATGAGGTTGGAACCACTCTCAAAGATCTTGAAACAATTAATGGTAATGTTAAAAATATAAGTAAAAGGATAGAACAGGAAAGATAAGGAAAATGTCACTTGTACAAAAGTGGTTGGCCTTGTACCAAAATAGTTCCTAAGTATCCCTAGGCATCCCCAAAATAAGGGTAACCCATACAACACTGGTCCCTGGGCATCCCCAGGCGCCCCCAAAATAAAGATACCCCATCCCCTTTGCAATCAGCGTCCCCTTGATCCGTAATAAATGTATCAGGTACTTTGGCCAAGTTTCAGGTATGGTAGGGTATGTGGTATCAAATACATGGGTACAGGTATCCGGTACAGGTACATGTACCCTACCCCCAGGTACGGGCACCCATGCTACTTATAATAAATATGACTTAACAAAAAAATTATTCGTAATCGTCTTAAAATATGACTTAATAACTATAAATTGGATTGTTGATATGGAAAATAGTATGTACCCTATATGATCCATCCACTCATTGCAAATCATTAATATCACCATACATCCTCGCACCCATCTATTCTTGTAATTTTACTTACTCACTTCAGAATTAATCATCTTATCATTAGTGGGGACTTAAATTTCACATTGGGATCAACAGAGGTGTGGGGAGATATAGCCCAATTGGATTCATTAGGGGATCATTTTAAGGAAACCTTTTAGGTCAAGGATATTATAGACATTGGGCATCCCCCTCTTAGGCCGAATTGGAAGAACAAAAGGGCTAGAATAGAGGCAATATCTAAGTGGTTGGATCACTTCTTGTATATCATAATGTATAATTGGGGCTATGGAACTGTATAGAATGTGGTTGAATATGATACTATCTCCTATCATTCACCAATTTTATTGGAATTAGACCCTGATAGAAGGAAGGTATTCTATCCATTCTTGGTTAAAGGAAAATGAGTGCAAGGAGATGGTGAGAAGCAAATGGTATAAATTGCCCACTTTGTCTCATGGATCAACTATGAATACTTTGGTATATAAACTAAGAATTTTGAAGAAATATGTGATTAAATGGGAAAAGGTGCGTAAACAGAGTATGAAAAAAGGGCTCTTGAATTGTGAGAACAAAATCAAATCCATTCTTGATGTTTACCAAAAGTGGCAACTTTCCAACATATGTTCAGGGTAGGTTATCTAAACTAAAAGCTTCCAAAAAGCACATTCTAAATATGGATGTAGAAAATCGGTGTTTGAAGTGTTGAGTGATAAGGATCACACAAGGGGACAACAATACAAAAAAAAAATCATCAGTTTGCTAATGATCAAAGAGCACATAATTCTATCTTGGAGCTTAGGTGTGAAGATGGTTCCATGGTGAGAATCCCTTAAGAGATAGAAGCTGAAACAGTTAACCATTTTCACCAGCTTTTCTTAGAACCAGGAACCACCTCCATTACTAATCAAATGAACATTATACAACCATTTCCCAATTTTTTTCTAGAATGGAGAAGGTTCATTGGTTGGACAACTGGTCACTTTAAAGGAAGTTGAATCAATGTTGAATGGTTTTTCAAAATCCAAGAGTCTTGGACCAAACATATGGTCAGTAGAACTCTTTTGGAATTTTCTGATATCATGGGTCAGGATATTTTGGGTTGTGGTGGAATAATCTAAGACTACTGGCATAGTTTATGAGGGATTAAATTCAACATACATTGCTTTGATTCTGAAAGTTAATAAATTGGTATCATTTCAGTGATTATAGCCCATATCAATGTGTAATCTGGTTTATAAGGTCATTTATAAGATCATAGCGAAGAGGATCAAGCCATTATTATCCAGATATAAATATAGGGAGCAGTTTAGGTTTCTATAGAATAGAAAAATACATGACGTTGTTGGAGTAACTCAAGAGGTATTGCATAGCATTAAATCCAAACACTCTAAGGTGATCGTTCTAAAACTGGGTTTGGTTACTTGGCCTACGATTGTGTGGATAGGGGGTTTCTTCACCTAATTTTTCTACGGATTGGGTTAGGTTTAGAATCGACCGACTGGAAAATGGAATGTGTTGAATCAATCAATTATGTTTTCATCATAAATGGATCTCCAAGCAATTTCTTCAAAGGCACCAGGGGTATCCGTTAGTGATTTCCATTATCACCACTCCTTTTCCTTTTGATCATTGAAGGATTGAGAAAGCCCATTGAATATTACAAATAAAGAGGTGATAACAGAGGCATTTGCATATCAACTATTATTAGAATTACGCATCTAATCTTTGCAGATGATGTTATGATCTTTGGGCATGGAAGTATGGAGGAATGGGGTTGTTACAAAAACATTCTTGAATGTTTTTGCGCTAAAGAATCAAGCATGCTGATAAGTAACAAGAAGTCTATCATTTTATATCACAACTTACTGGAAAGCAATTTGGAAATGTTTAGAAGTACCTTTTCATATGAGATTAGAGTTGTTGAGGAAGGTACCAAATATATGGGTTATTCTTTGAAGCCAAACAAATACACTATTAATGATTGGAATTGATTGTTTAAGAAATTTGAAGCATACATTAGACACTAGTGTTTAAAATGGCTATCGATGGGTGGCAAACTGATATTGATCAATTCAGTACTATCAAACATACTATAAATCAGAAAAATCTTCAAGTTTTTATGGATTGGATCTATGAAAAAATCAAAATACCATTTAGTCAAATGGGATGTCATTGCTAGAACAAAAGAGCTAGATGGCTGGGTTATTAGAGATATTTTTAAATCTGCTAGGGTATTATCTGTTAAAATCTTATGGTGTGCTTTATTTGTAGATATCTTGTGGCATAGATTTATCATGGCAAAGTATTTCAAAAACATCAATATTGAGCAATGGATCAGAATGTCTGTTAAACCCATCAAAGGAGTCTCAAACATATGGAGCGACATCACTTTGTCTTTCAACATCATGGGTAACTAGATGGCTTGGTTACCTAGGAATGAATTGTCCATACGTGTTGGTTTGGATCCGATCATAGGGTGTCCAAAAAATTACAGTTTATCTACATAACTTATTCAAAATATTCATTCACAAGGTAGATCTTTATTGGTACATTTCATGAAGACAAGAGATAATGGATATACTAGCACTGATTGGATGGATGTTGGATATCTAGGCCTAGACGGTAGCTATGAAATTATTATTTTTTCCAAGGAAAAAATCGCTTTATTCTCATTGAATAAACATGAACTGCCCTCTAGAGGCATACATAAAGAGCATCAAAATCGCCTCATAATATCTTACAATGTAGCATTTTCTTGTCATGTCTCATACAGTACTGTTAGCTTTATAGGCTAACATATTGATTCACCATTTGATTATTTACAAATTCTTTCACCTCCATTAAACCTGGAGGGAGCGTTAGAGCCAATTTTGATAGCTTGTCTGCTTCATCATTTAGTTCTCTATAAACATGATGAAAGAAATTTGACTCAAAGGTCACCATTTGTTCTCTTATTTCTCTTAGCAAATGTTGTAGGTGTGGAGCATTTATCTGTAAATTTCCATTTTCCCAGTCTATAGTCATCTTGGAGTCCCCATAAAGCTGAATATTTTGGACCTATTTTTCTGATGCCACTCGGAGTACTGACCATAGAGCAGATAACTCTGCCTTATTGCTTGTGCCATGTCCTGGTGCAAAGGTTATATCTATTTTTGTTTCCTCATTAAGAAATAAGATTCCTCCAGCACCTCCCAAAGGAGGTTCCCCTTGGCTTGCTCCATCAAAAAAACCCCATGGATTGTTTCTGTCTATAATCGGCGCTTTGAGCACTCGTCTTGGTTTTTGCTTCAGTACCGTTTGATGTTCCATTACCTTCTGCAAAAGCACATTAACTGCTATTTCTGTGGATGTCCATGTGTTTTTTAATATAGCTACATTTCTTGTTTCCCATATGGTGAAAACAAAAAGAGCTGGAAACACTTCGTGGTTACATACCCTTTCATTTCTCCACCACTTTTTCATTATGTGCTCAAGAGACTCGTCCTCTTCTGAAGTTGTGGAAGGCTCCAGCTTGTTGGTGATTTGTTTCCACAATATTCCTGCATACATGAAATGGAAAAATAGATAAGAGTTTGTTTCACCTTCAGCTCTACACAGTAAGCAAATACCAGGCCCATTTAAGCCTCGTTTGAGTAGAGCTTCCCAAGTCAACAACTTATTATTCAAGGCCAACCAAAGTGTTAAAATTGCTTTAAGGGGAGCCTGAATTTTCCAAAATTTTGACCACCACCAGCACTCTGTTAACTGCTGCTCTAAATGGATCGTTGCTTCGTATCCCAGCTTTGCTGAGAATTTTCCATCCTTGTTATTCCATGTCCATATTAATTTGTCCTGCTCATCTCCTAGATGTATGAAGTTCGCCATGAGTTGTTTTATATATGAGCTCCATTATGGTGCTTCATTGCCAGTGAGCTCCAAGTCCTGAGCTGATTTCCACACCGTGCCTCTTTGGTTATGATCTGTGTATGTGCTCGCATCCGCTAATACTCTTATTTCTCTTCCCTTTACGTGTGATATGAGTTGTTCTAGAAATATGTAATTTTATCCCAAGCCTACCCACGGGTCTTGGCCTATTTTTATTCTTCTTCCATCGCCTACCGGCTAGGAAACCCAATTTCCTACCACTAGAAAAGCTACCACAAAATCCTTCTAGCACAGTGATCCTCCTTTGTGAGATTTTGTTCGTTGTCGAAATCATTCCTCCATGGATGTGTTTGGGCAATAGTTTTCTCTCATAGTTCTTCCCCACATAGTATCAGGATTCTCCACCATCTGCCATAGATATTTCGCAGCTAGAGCTTTACAAAAGAGATCAGGGTTCTTAATTCCCTAGCCTCCTCTAGATTTAGGGAGTACTATCTTCGTCCACTTTACTAATGGAATACCTTCTGCTTATGTGCTTGTTGTCCATAAGAATGTTAAACACTTTTTCCTCATTTTTGTTAGTATTCATTTTGGAATGTATGAAATTGAGGCCTAGTAGGCCGGGCAACCCTACCTCAAACCTTTGGATGGGAAAAAAAATTGGATTGGGATCCATTTATTAGGACCGCGAAAGAGGCAAACTGAATACATCCCAATATCCACTCCACCATCTCCATTGGAATTCCTATCTAGATTAGCAGTAAATGGATGAAAGTCCAACTTACCATGTCATAAGATTTGGATAGGTATACTTTTAGTGCAAAGGCTAAATGATTTTCCTTATTGATTGAGTGTAATGCTTCTTGTGCTAGTGACAATGCGTCATGAATCTGCCTATTAAACAAAAAACCAAATTGTTCCTCTGTTATGAACTGACTCGTGATGGGCTTGAGTCTCTGAGCAATGATTTTGTAAATCATATTGCAACAAGAAATAGGTCTAAAATCCTCAAAGGTTTCTCCTTTCTGCTTTTTTGGTATTAGTGTGATGAATGTAGCATTCATAGCCCCTAATAATTTTCATGTCCTCTAGGATTCCCTAACCACCTTCAGAATATCATCCTTAAACAAATCATTAAAAACTAGAAAGAACTCCAGGGTAAATCCATTTGGCCCTGGGCTCTTCCCTTTTTGAAAGAAAAATATGATTTTATTGAGCTCTTCCTCTATCACTTCTTCCATCAGAGCTTGTTTCATTTCCTCTGTAATCAACCGGGGGAAAATATTTAATACCTCTAGGATTTTGTAGATGGGGCATCCTGGTGGCATTGTGAATCTTCTATGGAAGTGATTTACTGCAGCTTTTGTCTTTTCTTGGAACATTTGGGTTGTGCCTCCTACCCCATCCTTGATTTCTAAGATGGTATTGATGTTTCTATTGTATTATGCAAACTTATGGAAGTATTTTGTATTCTTGTCCCCATCTTCCAACCATAAGGCTCTGCTCTTAAGTCGGCTGATTTTTTCTTCATGTGCTAAGAGTAGACTACAATTTTTCTCTTTCGTTCTTAAATGAAGTAACTCATATGAAGAGAACACCCGTGTGGTGTTAGTACTGTGAAGGTTTTGGATTTTCTACTCAGTTTCCTTAAGCTCCTTATGTTATGAGTTTCTATGATTTCTTCTCCATTCTTTTGAGAGTTTCTTGATTGTTGTTAGATTATCCACCATCTGAAACATACACCCTTCTATGGACTGAACCTCTATTGGCTTCCAGTTTTTCTTTACCAACTCCTAATACTCCTCATATTCTAGCCAGTTTGGATTGAACTTGAAAGGCGTTGGAGGTTTTTCCTCAGTCTTGGTGAATGAAAGAGTAATTGGCCTATGATCTAAAAGCCCGCCTATTTCTACTACAGATTTTAGCACCAAATTGTATCGAATCAAACCTTCTGAAAGTAAGAATCTATCCAATCGTTTAGATATTGCTTGGTCCCCTCCTCTGTTATTCCTCCATGTGGGTTCTATCCGATTAGGCTGGAGGTCTATTAACTTCTTCTTATCAAATAAGCAACTGAATAAATTGGATAATGCATCCATGTGTGCAGTTTTTCCCCACACTTCTCCTGCTATCATGTTTAAATTCAGGTCCCCTTCAAAAATCAGGTTGTCATGGTCCAATGCGCCATTCCTGCTTAGGGTTTCCTAATAACTCCTTATGTCATAAAAAGGGCCATACATGTTCAGGAAGTAAAAATGAGTCCCAGTTTCTGGGTCTTCCAATTTTGTTCCTATAGCGTCCTTGAAAGTGGATTTAGTATTTCAAATAATGTTTGGAATCCAAGCTGTTAACAGACCCCCTAAGTGACCCTCAGTGTCTAAGGTTTCCATCCACTAATCCTTTGGAATTTCCCTCGGCGACTCTTTTGCTTTCTCCCCGTCCGACGTTGTTTCTTGTTAAGCTACTAATTTTGGATTTTTTAAGTCTACTAACCTACGGAGGGCTATTAATTTGCAAGCGCCTCCTATCCCCCTCACATTATAGGATAGAATAAGCATTAAGGACCCCTGTCAATTGGGGCTTTTCTCACTCTAAGAGCCCTTCCTATAGTAACTTGTTTGCCTTCCATGATTTCCTTGGTCTCTTATATATGTGCTTTATTAAAAAAGGATTTTCTTTCAGCAGTTGATTTTTGTATATGACTCTGAGTTGTTCTCTTTTCCTGTTATGGGCCTAAAATCGTAACCCTTACATTTTTCCAACGAGTTTTGTTCCATTTCAACGGGTACCAATACTTCTTTCGTCAACACCTTTGATGAGGTGTCAGTATCCCTAGATCCTTCTAACCTAACGGTCTTTGTAACTAAATTAACAGATAAAGGGATTGTGAAAGTATTAGTACCTTTTGGCATCGTTGTGTGGCTGGAATCATCCAATTCGCCACCTTTCTAAAATATGTCAGGATCTGAAAGTGCCTCACTCTTTGCCTCTTCGACCACTCTAGACTGTTGTTTGGCCATCTCCACCTCTACTTGCCTAAGTTCAGTTTTGGGTTCTATGCTTTCAACCCTTGTCTTCGTAGTAGCCCGCAATTTCTCGCTGTCTATCTTTTTAATCCAAGTTTTTTTATGGACATTCGCTTTCCTTCCTGTTATCATTGAACAATTATTTTGTAGATGCCCAACCTGCCGATAGTTGAAGCATCGAAATGGAAATTTCCAGTAGTCGATTCGTTGGGTCCAAATGCTCCCATGAATTTTGATAAAAATTTCCTCATACAGACCTTCTCTCATGTCTAACTCTATTAAAATTCGTGCACATATTTTGTCTATCTTATCAGCGCAATCATCCTCGAGCTTTATAAACTTCCCAATTTTGTTTCCTATTTCTTCTAGGATATGTTGCTACCAAAATACCATCGGTAACCCAAGGAGAATTTCCCATATTTGTTGTACAGTGTGTGGTTCCCTTTGGGCATTAAAATTAATATGCCATTTCCTCATAATTAACCCTGACGGTCACCAATTCCAGCTTCGTTGTAGCAGCAAGGTGCTATCCTCCTCCTTTGAAATCTTGAACAGAAACCATCCTCTGGGTAAAACATGAAAATGGGGGGTATAACCCAGTACCGGGTTCCAGTTTCGTTCCATCCACACTTCCAAAGATGTGCTCCCTGTGATTTTACCACAAAATCTCCCCACAAAAGCAAAATTAAAAAAATCAAGAATGTATGTGAGCTGAATCTCTCTTCCTACAGCCAACTCCGGGTAAGTTTTATTCGCTCGCATTCCTTTAGTTTTGGATTTCGTAGCCATCGTGGAGTCGTCAGCTTTCGCATGATATTTTTCACACGAATATGAGCCTCCCGCATTTGATTATGTGATCATTACCTTGTGTGGGGTGACATGATCCTTCTTTTCCAGCATCTCTCCTGATGTGTTAAAGATCGACCCTTGGACGATGTCATCCTCATAATCTACTTGATCATCATACATCTTTGTCTTGGTCTTAAGACTGTGCCCACGGGAGAATAAACCTTCAAAAACTAGGTAAAATGTTTTGCCACCTTCGGACTCCTTCGTTTCCTTATTTCCACCTTCGCCCCTCCGTTGTTTTTCGCATGCCGTAGAGCTAAATTGTGCCCCAATGGCTATATATATATAGCTTAAAATGAGGTGGAATAAGGGTTAATGAAGATGAGGACCAATTGTCATGGACGTGGAACAAAAACCTAGGATCCATTACGGCTTGGGATGCATACGATGCTCAATGGCACAACCATCAAGCATCTTCAGATTGGTGGCATACAACAATATGGAAATGGCAGCTACCTTTGAAATGTAAAATAATTGTTTGGCTATCATCAAGAAATAGTATCTAGACGTGGGACAATCTTGTCAAGTGGGGCTTCAATGGACCTCGGATATGCTCGTGTGTAGGTAGGAAGAAGAATCGTTAATTCATCTATTCATATATTGCAATTTTACTCAACAAATCTAGAGATATTTAAAGTATTTATTTTCATTGACTGATTGGAGAAGTGAAACATTGACTCAGTTGCACAAAGGCATGGATATCAAATAATACAGAGAAGAAAGAGATGCCTACTATCGTATGTTGGGAGGTATGGAAATCTCGTAATCGATTGATCTTTGATGTCATCAAACTGTGTTTAATGAAATCTGTAGCAGGTTCTTGGGTTCCATTGGTGTGAACACAGTGACGATAGATAGTAAATTGGAGAATATACAGAGCATGCCTATTTTTCTTTCAAATAGTTGCAGGGTATTTTGTTATGGTGCATCACTAATGGAGGCCACACTTGGGGGAGGTGAGGCCATAATTTGCCTTAATGATCAGATACATTATAAACTCAAGATGAATTGTGGTGCGAGCACAAACACCAGATCGGAGCTAATAGCCCTTTGGATGTTATTATTTTGTGTAAAGCGATTTGGTATCTCGGAGATGAGAATCTTGGTAGACTCAAAAACAAAAACAGGATAAATGGTAATTGCAAACTCGAACTTGTGCAACTTAGTAGTTGGATGACTTGATACATTATTTTTCTCAAGTCATTTTTGAACACATATATAGGTAGTATAACAAAGGGGAGGGAGTATAACAAAGGGGCAGATGGCCTATGGAAGGATATATATTAAACAACAGATGGAAGATATTTATCACCAGGAATATATGGAAGATATTTATCAGCAAGAATATAGAGTGAATAGTGGTGGCATTGTATTTCAATAACTTATTGAACATGGAGATGCTTTTTTAGATAGATTTTCAGATTATATTCTTTATCAATAACTTATTGAACATGGAGATGCTCTTTTGAATAGATTTTCAGATTATATTTTTATAGACATACTTGTTATATTTTCATTCTTGTACTTGTATGGGACTATATTTTGTTTTTATTCCATAGACTACATATATGTTATTTTATTTCTATTTACAAATACAATTCTTAGCTACTCGAGGTAACCCATTGAACTATATAATTCTAAAAAATATATAATATATGACATATAAAATTGTATCAAGTAATTAATTTTTTACCGGAGTAAGCTAGCTCGGGAGCAATCCTCCCTCATTGGACGGAGGAGGAGCAAAGTTAGCGTTGACTTTGCTCCTCTCCGTCGGATGGAGGGAGGATTGCTCCCGAGCTAGCTCACTCCTTTTTTACCCAATTTGAAAACAGTTTAAACCATTTTTTTCCAACGTTGTAAGTCGGTGATTTTGAATAGAAAATAAATGGACCGTTCGTTCTTATAATTCAAATTTCTGAACTTGTCATGAACAGGTTGTGATCCACATCATTGGTCATTAAGGTCGAAAGAGAGCCTTTGCAACATAAATATTCATAAACAGAACCGCTAGGAGATTTATTATTTCACGCTGGATTGGGCCCCGATATAATCTGATGAGGGCCAGCTGTATGCGTAGTACCTGATGCCTCATCAATGATTGAATAACACTCTGAAATGAGAGGATTTATGAGGAAGCTGTGTACATCAATCCATGCATTGACAGTGCCAGACACCATCACGGGCAAAGAAAAGTTGCAGTCACGACTCACGCTCCCAGTGAGGAGAAATGTGAGATTTCTGCGTCACCTAGCTGTTCAGCACCTGTCACGTCCACCCAACACTGTAGAGCCTACGCTACCTTTGACATCCTCACTCACTTTGTTCAGCTGTGCCTTCCTTGCCTTCACGTGTAAATTTATTGTACACATCCACATCTACAATTTTCAACTTCCCCGACGCGACATGATCCAATATTTCTAACACAAATATCAACAGAGAGCACAGCAGAAGCGATGAACAAGTTTTTCTGTTTGAGTGCATGGATCATCGGAGGCATATTGAGAATGAAATTACAGCATTTTTCCTTTCAATTCCCATGTCGTTCCTCGCCTCCACACTCCTTGTCATAATTTTATTGGGTTCGACGCAACAGGCAGTTGAGTGCAGTAGATTAATGAAAGTCGCCGTCTTGCAGAGCCCGGCGCCGCGGCCTTCTGAATCATCATCTTCCAGGGAAGGGTTGTATAATGCAAATGCGGAGATCCGCGGGAGAAAGCGTCACATGAAGAAATCAAGAAACGAATTCAACGACTGCCTGCCCAAGAGATTCCATCCCCCGCCTTCAGCGCCCAGTCATTACGGGAATTCGCATTCAGTTAGCTCCGCTTTGCTCTGTTCTGATGACATTAATTCCCGGCCATGATGATAATGGGTTACAACCTGCGATCAATATTGCTTTCCAGCCATGATGATGGGTCACAGCTTGCGATATCTTAAATTTGTTGTGGTACGATTAGGAATAGCATAGATATATCTATAAAATCTATCTTGTTCCGAAAAATATGAGATCTATATGATCTATTTTAGGTTTCCAGCTTGAAATGATGAGCACTGTCCTGAGACAAATGTTGAGTAGATAATTAAATCTGATTATTTTCATGTACATCATGATGGACAATGAGTCATTTTTATTATATTTTCCTGTTGATTCTTTGAGAACACAGTTGCAGTTTCATTTTATTGTGGAAGACACTTCACCAGTTATTACTCATTAACACTTTTCAGATCAATATTTTCATTATTACTGGTTTAGGTTTGTTTAGTTTTGAAATTGTGTAATTTTTATTTTCATTATTACTGGTTTAGGTTTGTTTAGTTTTGAAATTGTCTGTAATTTTATGGATTTGGTTTAGGTTTGTTTTAAGTTCTGAAATTGTGTGTACTTTTATGGATTTTATTTTTTATTTTTTATTATTACTGTGTAGAGGTTTAAAAACTTTTTTCTTCTTCAACTATATTTAATTGGTTCTAATCTTTTATATTTTGGTACCGCTTCATATGATGGAGGATCCATCCTATAGGCTTCAATCAATTAAAATTTAAAAACCTTTATATATTGAAAATCCAAAATGAAAACATTTATGAATATATAGTTTTAAAACTTTAGTAACCTGAAAAATGTACAAGTGATTGGAACATCTAATAGTTTATTTTGTTTTTGTTTATGAACCAGCATAGATCTATTTTAAAAGAGATCTTCCAAGAATCCAGTGGAATCAAATCTCTCCAAACTCTTTTTTAAAGTGGAAATGTTGAGTCCAAGTGTGAAATGTAATATGTTTTTTTAAATACTTTAAATCTAAATTGAACCAACATGTTATTTTTTATTATGTTTTAAAGGACACCTATCAACTCTAGGATGAGAACTGAAGGAGTTACGCATCTCTCTCTAATGGGCTGTAGAATGAGCCTCTTAGACCTAATAAAATGTGGTGGTTTATGTACAGGCCAATTTTCAATTATTCTTTGCTTGTATCTATGTTTACTATGTATAATTAAGGCAGTGTGATGTAAAGTTTATTTCTATCATTGTTACAGATGTACCAAGAATATGGAAGAGTTAAGTGCCTTGGTGCTTAATAAGTATGAAGGGAATAAGGATATGTTGTGAAGTATTGTTATGCATATGACTTTAAAATTCATCAGTGCTACGTTGAGACTTTCATGTTCTAATTTCTTTGTTGCATTGAGCTTATTTTAAATGGGAACAAAGTCAATATTTAAATCTGCGCAATGTCCAGTTGGATGGTGACATAAATAAGCATAGATATATGCTTAGAGTTGAATTATACAATCTAGATGATAGTTGAATTATCAATTATATAATCAAGGTATAAGAATGAAAAAAAGTCAATTGCTATTTTTGTTTTACATACAGTTGGATGGGGTGGAATTTCCAATCTTTTACTTATTTTGGTTTATTAGAGAGTAAAATTGTACTTGTTTTGGTTTGCTAGAGAGTAAAATTGTAGCTGGCAATGTGCGTTGAAGTGTACAAATTGTTTTTTTTAAAGTAAGAACCAACCATTTCTATTTGGAAAGGTGACCAAGGACCTGTTGGTCTGCTGAGGCACTTATACCAACTATTTCTATTTGGAAAGGTGACCAAGGACCTGTTGGTCTGCTGAGGCACTTATAAAGAGAGATCGTAAATTTCAGTTTGGAAGCATATTGTGGATCGTAGCTGAAAAAGAAAATGCACAGGAAGATCCAATTGTCTAAATAATGGTATATTTAATTGGAAAAATTAGCTTGGTTTTATGGATAAGGACTCTGTAATGTGATAAATTTTGATAACGTCTAACTCAACTAACTACCCCTATGATATGTTTGATGTTGTAAACTCACTGGACTCAAGACTCCAGTGAGAGTACAAGAGATTGCAGAGCCTTCTATTCCAAAAACTTATTTGTATATATTTTTCAATGTTATTGCTGCAATTTTTCCTACCCACCAGTGTGTCATATATTGAATGCCCTGCATAGGTCTGTAATGCTTTTCACAGGAAGTTTCTGATTTGATCGTACGAAAGTTTCTGATTTTAACTGTACATATTCCTCCTGCCTTCTCGATTGTCTAAAGAGATGTTGTTCTCCCTGGAAATCAATGGCACTTCTCTGGATCTACTGGTTGAGAACATTTTCTAGAATGGGTGTTCAAGAAGCATCCAACAGCACAAGATTTAAATGTTGTGTTGCCAGGTGTTTATTAAACTTTGTAAATTGGGATTTTATTTATAAAAAATGGTTAATGTTTTATTTGATTTTTTTGAAACTTAAGATTCAGTTTCCATTTTTGATACTCTTGATTGAGTGAATTATGTAATCTAGCCATAGTATGATTAATTTGGAAAAAAATCATTGTATATATATTATATATTCTGAGATTTGTAACACTAATTTAAAAATTGGATTAAAGCATGATTGGTCTTTTGTATTTGTGGAGATCCTACTCATATTTAATTTAATGTTGTTTTGGGTGGTTATTAATAGTCCTTAATGTAAATGTAATAGGATTTGGATTTTTTTTTGCTATTATTATTGAAATTGAAATCTAGTTACATAATCTTTAACCAAATTGTAAATTTTACCTTTATTACATCCAAATAATGAATCTCAGCAACTAATATATGCAATTCTAGCCATTTTTTAAAATTTTCATTTAGATTTTAGATCAAAATAACTAGAAACATGTGAAAAAAAAATATCCAAAAGTTTTGAGAAATTAAAATACTCAAATACATGAAAGCTCTAAAAAAATTATGTCATAAGATAACTATGTTTAATTAATAATCTTTAAAAACATTATTTTTCTAATGTGATTGGTAACAAGTTATTGATTTGATTTATTTGGCTCTTACATTGTTTATTGCTAAAAATAACATTGTGTATTGCTAAGGATAACATTTGTTTCCTCGGTAGTGTAAGGTTGATGATCTTTTTAATTAACAATTTAAAAAAAAAACTAAGGAGGAGATAGGGTTTTGAGGGTTTGTAAGTTTTGAAGGTGTAGCATAGCTTGGACGCTCGAATGGGTCCGAAAGGGGGAGGGAGCTCTACTCCCTCCTATATACAAGATTTGGACTCAACCAAGGTAAGCGGATCACGTGGGCATAGAAGCCTGATCGAGAACCCAAATGCGACAATTGATATTGGAGTGGGAGGGCTGGGGAACCCAATCCAAGGAGTTGAGGCTCCGAAAGAAACAATGGAGAGCAAGGAAACTAGTCCAACTAAAAAGAATATCAACTGTTGCATTCTACTCATAGAAAACATACCCAAATATGAAGTAACCTCGAGAAAAATCATTGCTTACAAACAATATATGCAAGACCATGTGATCATTGGGAAGTTTATATGGGTTTTTGGCCTACTAAAAAAAACCCTCACCCGATGGATCAATACAAAGTGGAGACCAAAAGGAAAAGTGGATCTCAAACTTGTGTCCAAGGGTTTTTTCCCTACCATTTTTACTAGCCTAGAAGACAGAACAATGGGTATTTGAAAATGAATCATATTTCTTCAACATGGAAAGGATGCACCTAAAATAATGGAAAGAAAACTTCAGCCTCAACATTTGAGGATATCACCATGGCTCTCATCTAGATCAAGATTTATTACCTCCAACAATAATATTGGGATGAGGAAACCCTTGTTGGCATCAGGAATACCCATGGCAACTACAACAAGTCATATGAAGCCACCAAACAAGGTAAATACACTTTGTCTGCCTAGATATGTGTCTATATGAACATTTCTAGGGATTTTCCATAATTTATTAGTCTCAGTACCTAGAAACATAATGGATCCAAACAATTGACTACGAGCATATACCATTCTCATGTAAGTCTTGTCATGAACATGGTCATTTATTTCATGAATGTCCCCTTAATAAGAACATAGTGGAGTGCAAACAAGAAATAGACAAAGACTAGGAGGGATTTACCTCTGTAACTAATTGGCACAGACAAAGCAAGAAACAGGAAATCCCTAACCTAGAGATAGGGTTTCATACGACCAACGATTTTCAAGTCCTAAATGATGAAGAACAAATATTAGATCGAGAGGAAGAATCTCAAATTCCCCCTTTGGACACTAATCAAAGTGATCAACCATTAGATCTCTAGCAACTAGAGGTTGCCGAAAAACGCCAAGTTGAATGCCAACAACCAAAACACAAAAACCTTGGGGTAGAAGAAATTATCATGGAAAATGAAGATGAATAGGGAGCAGCAGAGGAAAGGGAAGGTATGGATCTCGATGATCTAGACATAAAAGGGATTATGGAAGCATGTGAGCGACAAGAGGTACAAGATATTCCATTGAAGTAGCTTAAGTTGCTTCAAGAAGCACTCCACCAATCTAAAGGAGACCTAGTTAAGATGTCCAGAGGAAATAACATAGCCCTGAGAGACAAAGTCAATCCCCCAAAGGAGCAACAGAGATATATTAGAGATGAAAAGAAGCAGGGAAGAAAAAGTAAACAACAACATTTGAAAGAAATTGGAGAAGAGCTCGTCGAATCAGGACTATATGCTTTGATGACAAATATGTTTGCCAACACCTCCCAATCAAACCAATCATGAAGATTATCTCATGGGATATCAAAGGCCTCAATGGGAAAGGTAAGCAACAAATGATTAGAAACAAGATTCAAAATGAAAAACCCAACATCTTTATGTTGCAAGAGACAAGATGTTCTCGTGAAGTGTTTAGGAAAATAAGCAAATACTGTTGAAAAATTAGTTAGGCCATGGTTCTTGAAGCACAAGAAATGACAGGGGAATTAGCTCTCTTGTGGGACTCACAAACAACAAATTTGATAGATCTATTTTCCCCTCCTAGTACTTTATCAACCAAGTTTCGTATAATCGGAATCGATATAACTAGAATCATTACAAATTCTTATGGATCATTTCTCCTAGGTGATAAAGTACAACAATTCCTACAATCCTTACAGGATTTTCATCGTCTTACAAGACATCAAAAATGGATCTCTTGGGAGGTGAATTCAATATGATTAGCTCTTTAGAGGAGAGAAAGGGGAGAATTAGAAGGTTGAATCTAACATGTGAGTTATTTAGAGAGGTCATTCAATCCCTCATCCTGGTGAACATGGATACCCTCATTGGAATATTTGCTCGGAACAATCACATAAGGGGCTTCCAATAAGTGGCCTCCAAACTAGATCATTTTTTACCCTATACTAAAATCCTTCCTCAAAATATTAAAGTAGAAGTTTCCATCTTCCCTTGTTCCATATCGAACCTCTAGTCCATCAATCTCACCATGGATATGGAAGCTCGTCCTAGAAACCACCCCTTCCTATTTGAAAAGTTTTGGTTGGAGCATCTTGATTTTCAAAACATCTTAGACAGAGATGGAAATAACAAAGGGCACCAAAATGTACCAATTCCAACAAAGGCTAAAATACCTAAAACAATGCCTCAAAACATAGAATCGTGAAGATTTTGGGAACGTTTTTCAGGCAAGACAAGCCTTAGAGCAACAAATGGAATATATCCAACAAAAGATCATCACGGAGGGTTGAACCCAACTTTTGGAGGATTAAGAATCCCATATTCAAAATCAAATCAACTCCAGGGAAAAACAATAAGAGATTCTCTGGAGGCAAAAGTCAAGGGTGAGGTGGTTTAAAGAAGGTGAGTATAATACCAGGTTTTTCCACAACATGATGATCAATAATCACCATCACAACAAAATCATCTCCATTCAAGATTCTCAAGAAAACATATATCAAAAATATCATGACATGGACATAGCATTGGTTGCCTACTATAATGAGCTCTTGACTGAGATGCCAAGTAATAGGGAAGCAACTATTCATAGTATAACTAAGAAAATCCCCAAATTGTTTACAAAAAAAAATGACTCTCTTCTTCAGCCTATAACCATAGAGCAAGTTGAACAAGCAGTATTTGATACAAAGGAAGGAAAATCCCCTAGTCCTGATGGTTTCACCACATATATTTTTCATGTATGTTAGTCCATGATTAAAGTAGATGTGTGTGGAATTGTGGAAGAACCTCGACCTCAAAAGTGTTCTACCAGCACTCATATCCACCTTCATTGCTTTAATTCAAAGGAGAACAAGGAAAACCACCTAGGTAAATTTTGACTCATTTCCTTATGTAATGTCATTTATAAAATAATTATGAAGGTTATTGCTAATCACCTCAAACCCCTTATGCCACTGCTCATCTTGGAGGATCAATATGGCTATGCTGAAGGAAGAAAAAATCTATATGGGATCGTCATAGCACATGAAGCTATCCACTACATGTGGTTTCCAAGAAAAATGGTATGCTTATTAAACTCAGCGTGGAAAAAGTCTTTAACAAGCTTAGTCGGTGCTATATTCAACAAATCCTTATAGATTTTTTTTATTTTTTTTCTGAAGAATGGACAAGTTGGATTATGGTGCTCACCTTGTCAACTTTATTTTCAATTCTTTTGATTGGTTTCCCTGCCACTACTTTCAACCCATCTCGAGGAATCTGCCTAGGAAACCCTCTTTCCCCCTTCCTTTTTGTTCTTATGGAAAAAGGGTTTGGAAAATCGATCAAAGCATTCTTATCAGAAGGAAAATTTAAAGGCATCACGATCTATCACAATCAAGTAACTATATCTCACCTACAATTTGTAGATGATACCATGCTCATGGAGAATTCCTCAATCCAAGAAGCCTGAATCAAAAAAATTATTGATTTGTTCATGGAATCCTAGGGAACATTTATAAACCAAGAAAAATACCAAGTTTTCATCTTCATTGTTCCCTTGATTACCCAAATGCAAATTGTTAGAATCCTAGGATTCAACAGGAGCTCCCCTCCTTCCAAATATATGGGTTCCCTCCTACTTGAGAACTCTCGAAACAAAAAATTCTTTGGAAGAATTTCTTAGTAAGATTGACACAAGGCTTTCTAATTGTGCCTTTGTATATTTGAACATTGCGGGATGTTTAGTATTGATTGAGGTATTCTTGCAATCACTACAGATTTATCTCATTTATATACTAGCTTCCCCAAACAGATCTCGAAAGTGATTTGAAAAATGCAGCAAACTTTTCTATGGGGAGGTCCCAAAAACAAACAAAAATCGGCCAATGTGGCATGGCATAAATTCTATCACCCTAAATCATCAAGAGGCCTCAAGATTAGAGACCTAGAAATTGAAAATGTTGCTCTAGGAGCCAAAACCTAGTGGTGATGGTTACAATCCCCACAACATTATGGAGCCAACTCTGGAAATAGAAATATCCTAGAGGGATTGATCAGCAAGACCTTATTCAAATGGAGGGAAACAAACCTGGCTCTTTAATCTAGAAAGAAGCCTGCAAAAACAAGGGACTAGTATAGGAGCATAGTTTATGGTAGATTTAGGACATACAATCGGCCCTCTTTTGGGTTGATGCTTGGAAATAAGCTCCAAAGATAATTGTGCAACCAAATTGGAAAAAATACAAGAAAATACTGACAATTCAAAACAAAAGCAAATTTCATGAATACTAGGATAATAGTATTGCATGGCATAAGTGGTGAGCATGGTTACTTGAAGAATAATGGGAATTTGGAAATAATCACCAAAAATGGGAGGAATTTAGTAAGGAACTCTATCTATGATGCATTTAAAATCATGATTCTCCTTACAAACTCATATGGGGATGTAATGACCCAATTCAAAAATTCCCAACAAAGTCAGAATTTGGGGAAAATTTTCCTTGACTAGTGTTGACTCTTGGGGATTCAAATGGCATAAGAGGGTATTGAATCTGGTAGGGACTGATATTGGGAGTCTTAGGACCACTAAATTGAATCCCTGATAACTTTATGAAAGTTTATAGGCATCTGCAACCTGATTTTGGAGCATTGTCAAAATGCTAAAATTACTAGTAATTTGTGATGCAATTCCCCCTAGGGTGTGAGCAGAAATGGTTCTCCAACTCCTATGCGACCCTACCAACTTGTTAAATAGAGTATGGGGATTTTTATTAGGCTTAATTTAATTTCATTTGGTATGGTTAAGAGTTCTGAAACATAGGTGTAAAGCTTCATATTCGAATGCATAAATTCAATGATATTTGCTTACAGGAAATGACATGTAAAAGCTCAACTTCGACTCACAAAAGGTGTATATAATGGTTCAGAACAGATCATAATGAATATGTGCCATTAACATCATATCAATAACTCACTATCAAAATAAAACATCAGATCCAAGTCGCAACACATCAGATATACAACTCCATTGAAATGGGAAATCAACACATGGAAATTAGTCGCAGCAAAGCTTGGAAATGTGGACAATTTCATATGTATTTCTACTGATTTCGACTTAAATAGAGGATGGAATAAATATTACAGATCCATAAATCATTCACCCATTCTTGGGCATCAACTGGACTTAATGGGGCGCAACCATCATTTGCACAAGTGCGCCATCATAGAGAAATGTGGAAATATTGAAGTGGGGATTGAGAGAATGGGAGGACAAATGGGCTACGAATAGTAGAAGCCTCATATATGCAGTAAAAACACTCCATTAATATCCATGTGAGAGTTAGGGGAGGCCTCTCCCACAACCAACTTGGATGAGAATCTCACTCTCTCGAAATTGGCTCATTGGCAGGGTCAAGTGAGCACTCACCGTGCAATGGACAAGCTAGTGTTTTACAAAATTCCAAAGGAAAATCTAAAAATGATCCCATTATAATTCCTCATGACATATTTTTATAACCATCCTAAGGTCCTCCAAGGTCTAATTCACTCCCATAGGCTTCCTCCAAGTCATCCTTGATGTTTAGTAACCTCCATGACACGTGTCCTTCTCCTCAACCCTTCATCTTCCTCCAAATTCAAATTGCTGCCACCTAGCCCCAAATGCGCCCTCTTGGAGGCTATTTTTATTCCTGAAATGTCATATTGTCATAGGTATGCAATCAAGTCTTAAATCAGGTCTGACTTATCATAGAATCTTCCATCATTGTTGTCATAAAACGCAGGGAATCTCTTTCCAAATGGCACCTAGTTTCTTCCTAGGATCTTCCTCTTCTATGGGGAGTTACTCCTCCTCACCCATTTGAATCCTTGGGCTCATGATATTTTATTTGACACCTATTCACCTTCCAAGAACTTTCCACCATTCATCATTTCGAATTTGGGGTTAAGTCATGACATGTGTAAGGAATAATCTAGGCACCCAAGGTCTCCATGAACCTCCAAATGTCCTTATGAAGCAATGCCACTTTATTTTCTCCATATTTATTATTTGTATGACCCAAATTAATGCGTAAATTACAATCTAAGGTTCTCTTGGGTCCCATAGCTCCCTTATTGCAATATTTAATGCCTCCTCCCCAACCTAGGGAACTAGTAGGTGGGTGAAACATTGTAAACTAGTAGACTCATTAGGATGGGACATGATAGTCCTCCCTGCCCAATATTGCTTGTCCTCAAGAAATTCCAAGTTTGGATGCTACAAAAAATTTTCATCTTCCCAAGTGGCTTCCTCACTAGGAAAATCCTTACATTGTACCAAATATTCTTTTATTGTTCTGCTTCTTAACCTTCTCTCCCGTGTTCTCAATATTTTGTCTGGAATGAGAACAAGTTGTCCTACATCATCCAAAGGAGGTAAAGTGTCTGAAACTGAAATATGTTTCCCTATAACCTTCTTTAGACATGAAACATGAAATACTTTATGAATTTTGCTTTCCATAGGAAGCTCCAATTCATAGGCCACTTCTCCAACCTTTCGAATAACTTTGTAGGGAACATAAAACCTTGGTGTGAGATTTTCTGAACCTTTACCCTTTATGGTAGTTTGTTTGTAGGGCAGCAACCTCAAATACACCAAGTCATTCACTTGGAAATTTCTCTCCACTCTATGTTGTTCTGCATATTGTTTTTGTTGATTTTGAGCAACCTGCAAGTTATCTTCCAAAACCTTCAAAATTTCTTGACTTTATTCAATCCAATATTTATCCTTTGGAGCTCTACTATCACCAAAAATATGGTCAATAAAAGTGTATGCATCATAACCATATAGTGCTTTAAAATGAGACATGCCAATGCACATATGAAAAATAGTATTGTAACAAAACTCACCCAAATGCAACCATTTTATCCATGCTTTTTGCTGCCCACTAACATAGTTCCTTAAGTATTCTTCCAACCATTGATTCACCCTCTCTATTTGACCATCAGTTTGTGTATGATAGCTTGTACTAGGTGTCAAATTTGTCCCCGCCATTTTGAATATTTCTTGGCAAAATGCACTTAAAAATCAGCTATCTCTATCACTAGCAATGCTCTTACGAAACCCATGCAATCTGAAAACTTCTTTAAAAAATAGTTCAGCCACTTGTGCAGTAGTGAAAGTGATAGTAAAAACAAATAAATGAGGAAATTTAGCGAGCCTATCCACCACCACAAATATGCAATCCTTACCAAATACTTTGGGCAAACTAGTGATGAAGTCCATGGAAATGCTCTCCCATTTTTGTTCTGGAATAGGAAAGGGATGCAAGAGACCAGCTGGATGAGTGTGCTCCAATTTATTTTACTGACATGTGGGTCATTCATTAACATAATTCAGAAAATCATCCTTCAACCCTTTCCATTAGAATATTTCTCTCAACATTCGGTATGTTTTGAAGAAACCGGGGTGACCAGCTAGAGGAGAATCGTGAGCTTTCTTTAAAATTTTCTACTTCAAACTCGAACTAGGGACCAAATATATTCTATATTTGTAGTATGTTATTCCTTCCAACACCTTATACCTATCGTCATGGTTAGTCCCATCAAAAATTTCACAAGAAAACTTATCCTTGCCATACTCTACTTCTAATGTGACTTTCCAATTTTCTGCTACATCCATTAGAGAAAAAGAAGGTCTTCTAGGCAAGGCATCATCTACCACATTATTTTTTCCCTTCACATATTCAATATCAAATTCAAATTCTTGAATCTTACTCACCCACTTTTCTTTCCTTTCATTTAGATCCTTTTGAGTGAGGAAGTGCCTTAAGCTGTTATGGTCAGTTTTGACCACAAATTTGTTTCCCACCAAGTATTGTCTAAAATTTATCCAAGTATGCATGATGGATAGCATTTATTTATCATAAATGGATTAAAACTTCTCATGTGGATGTAGATTCCTACTCTCAAAAGCTATTGGGTGTTGTCCTTGTTTTAGGACTGCTCCAATGCCATCTCTTGATGCATCACATTCCAAGACAAATGGTTTAGAAAAATCATGCAAGGCTAGAATAGGGCAGTTGCTTATTACCTCTTTCATTCTTTGGAAATACTTTCCATCCCATTCATGCCAGTGGAAAGCATCTTTCTTTTTCAAATCAGTGAGAGGTCAAGTGAGTTGGGAGAACCCCTTGACAAACTTTCTATAGTAGGTGCAAATTCCAATGAATCCTCTCAATTCAGTGAGATTTTTAGGATGAGTCCATTCTATAATGGCTCTTATTTTCTCCATATCCACCTTCACACCATCTTGACCAATTATGTGTCCAAGATACAAGAGCTCTATCAAACCAAACTCGTATTTTGACAGCTTAGCAAACAAATATTGATCATGTAGAATTTTTAATATCTCTTCTAGATGATGCAAATGTTCCTTCCAAGTTTTACTGTAAATAAGAATGTCATCAAAGAAAACTAGTACAAAATTACGAAGTTGCTTGTGGAAGATATTGTTCATGCATGATTGGAATGTGGCAGATGCATTTGTCAATCCAAAGGGCGTGGAAACAAACTCAAAGTGACCATAGTGGCATTTGAAAGTAGCCTTTGGTATGTCTTCTTCCCTCATTCGAATTTGATGATAACCATATCTAAGGTCAATCTTTGAAAAGAACTTGGCTCCATGGAGATCATCCAAGCTCATACATCTTTGGGATTGGATATCTATTCTTCATTGTCTTCTCATTCAATGATCTAAAATCAATGCACATCCTCAAAGTTCAAGCCTTTTTCTTTACCATAACAACTGAAGAAGCATATGGGTTGGAACTAGGCCTTATGAGACCCAACTCTGAAATATCTTTAATGGCCTCCTCAATCTCATCTCGAATCCTTTTGGGGTGTCTATAGGGCTGCATTTTGATAGGTTGTGTTCCTATCTCTAGCTCAATGATATGCTCCACCCCTCTGTCTGGTGATCTTCCTGGGGGAAGCTCTCCAAAACCCTCTCATACTTACTCAATAATTGTTCTATCTCCTTAGCATGCTTGGAAACCTTCAAGTTAGGATTAGGAGATGTAATAAAACATTCAGCATCCCATTCTATGTCTCCATGCCTCAAGATAGACCTCATGTTACCACTTGATTTGGGTAAGTGTGCATTCCCCTCAACAAGATGGGTTTCCCTTCCGAATTTTTGAACCTTATTTTAGGGAATTGATAATTCATTGTATGCTCCCATAAAGAATACAACCATTGTACTCCCAAAACCACATTTGGATCAGCCACATTCAGTACATAAAAATTGTCATTGATAGTATGATTTCCTAGAGTAACTTGAAGCTTTGGAATCCATTTAGTGCAGTCCATAGACTTCTTACCTGGAATGATGAGTGTGAATCTATCAAAAGTTTAGGCTTGTAACTTTCTCCTCTCTACCAAGGCTAAATCTATGAAGTTATGAGTGGCTCCTCCATCCACTAGAACCGTGACCTTTTGGCCTTGTATGTTACCCTTGAGCCTCAAGGTGTGGAATCTAGCCATCTTTTCTATAAAAACTCGCGGAGAGAATTGCTAGAACTTGGAAGCCTTAGTTTCTACAGCTGCATAGTGCCTTATTTTAGAGTGGCTATGATACCATGTTAGAGTTTGCACTTTAATTCAATTATGTTAGATATTTAAACTGAAAGATAGACAAGCACATCAATTCACAAGAACACAAAGATTTTCCTCGGGGAAACCATAAAGGAGAAAACCTCGCAAACTTCTTCAAAATAGTTTTGTCACTAAGTACAATGTCAAACCAAGATAGAATACCCAGAGAAAAGATATGTTCGGAAACTTCTTCTTCTTCTCACCCTTACGCACTTGTATGTATCTCTCTTTAGCAAACTTGAGTGAGTGTGTGTGTCCAAATGAGGGAGGGAGACTCCCTATTTATATTCTTTAAGTGACTAACCTAAACCTAAGTGTGGATGAATTCCTAACCTAACAGGGATGAATTGTCTTTTGGGAGACTCAAAATACATTTTACAATATTTCTTCTGGGTACTATTGCCCTGACTTACAATGGAGGTTTTACCTCAATATTCTGGATTGACCAAATACAAGAATGACATCTCCGAATGGAGGAAAAACATCTCCGATTGAGGTAAAATAAAATACAATATAATATCTTCCGAAGTTACATTTTCAACAGCATGTACAACCACATGGAGAAGAGAATGGATTAAGGGAGGATATGGTAGATCATGGAGGATTAGGTTACTTGGAATGGAAAGGAGAGAGGATTCGAAGAGGAGGTCCAACCAACCAATATCTAATCCAAATATAGATCCTACATCCATGTTTGAACCATTAAAACAATCTCAACACTCCCCTATAACCAGATACAAAGTGTTGATAAGGGATATCAACGCTCCCCTAACATTGGAGTCTAGGAACCAATGCTCCCTATACAAGGAGGGGAGGTGTTGATCCTCACAAAGAGGCTTCAACCATGGATTGTGATTGGATTTCAAACTCCCCTCATGTGTCATCCTTGAAGACACCAAAAGTAAGTCTTTGATGCTATGACGAAGCAATCGAATAAGAATAATATATTGTTGAATGGCCTGCCATGATCATGGGATTCATTCATTCGAGGAATGTGTGCCATAAGGAAGTGATTACCTTCATTAGACTATGGGAATAGTGCACACAAGAAGAAGCTCGACTCATAATAAGAGAAGAGAAGATGGGAGCAACTGGATATAAAGCTCTCACGATTCAAACAAGATCCCTCAAGCGATGAGGAATATGAAGGACTCAATTCTTGAAGAACCTCTTATCCATCTTAGCATTTGGATAAGAAATGATGATGTTATGAATGAAGAAGATGATGAAGCTAAAGGCTCAAGAAGGAGTCTACCCACGAAACAAATAAAGATAAGTATTTGAATTGTCTTTTCCTATATATCTAGTTGTTTATATGACATTGTTTAGTTGTGAAATGTATTATGCAAGATAGAATGTATGCATTAATAAACAATATACTACTAATATGCATGTTATGGGTAAGTACCCTATAGTGCTATACAGCACTCCATTGCTACTTATCTAGGATGAAACCTCTTTGCTGACATATTGGGATTAGTGCACAATCTCAATAATGTTATGGTAGAGATGGAAGGCATCTGGAAAGTTTCTGTGTATACTAGATATGGATGAATGTTATATTGGCTAAAATAGTTGCATGATTATATATGTATGCATAATATTTTTTCCATTATGAATATGCCTTATGAAATGTTTCTAACCATACAACTGGTGCATTTGAATTGTAGGAAAGATCGCGTACAATCACCTACAACAAAAGAAGGATGAGACTTGTTCCGAAGAACAAGTGATGACAGTTCAAGATTCACTCCAATAAGCATACATGAAGATGAACCTGAATATTCCTGGGTCAAAGACACCATGGCGAAAGAAAGAGATTTAGAAGAATATAAAGAGAACGGTAGATCCACCACAAGAGATGAAGACCACCTTGGGCACGAGAAATAATCCAAGATGAAGAATAATATGAGGATATTTTAAAGAAAGAAAGAGGCCTCAGACACACTCCAGTTATGTGACATTGTTGAGCGACATAATTGATGTAGAGCCTTAAAGCTATAAAGAAGTAGCTAAGAAGAAAGGGAAGGAGAGCACTAGTTCAAGAAGAATGATGTCTAGGATGCGGTATCGAGACCTGAAGGGTAGTCCGTAGTGTCTTCCATATGGATATACAAGATCCAGCATGCAGTAGATGGCAACATTGTCGGATATAAGGCAAGATTCGTAGCATGAGGCTTCCCACAAAAATAAGGCATAGACTATGAAGAGACATTTGCAACCACTGGAAGTTGAGACACATGATAGGAAGACTCATGTGTGCAAATTAAAGAAGGCCTTGTACGAGCTCAGAAGGCACCCATGGGATAACACATACATGAGGAGCTTGAAGGTCACCTTGAGTGATGAAGATCTTAACCTTTGCTACAAGGTTGAATATGAAATCCTATAAAGGATGACAAACTCACAAATGGGTGTGAGAAGAAATTTTCAAACAAAGTTCAAAGATAGAGGATCTTCATATCCAGTGACCCTAGATGGATACATAGAATATTAGTACCAGAGCAAGCTACTTGTCACTCCATTATAGAATGTTTCAATACATAGAGTACTAAAGGCAGAGGGCGAATGATGCTCCGCTTTAGAGGGAATGACTGCAGAAGATCTTGAGGTTCGACATGGTACGACATGATGAAAAACTTACTGATGGCTCTAGGCTTTATTGAGAGTAAAGCATATTCCAACCTTTGCTTCAAGGTTGAAGGCAGAAGAACAATGGTGCTCATGTTATATTTCGATGACCTGTTCTTGATAAGGAAAGAGGAACTCATTAAAGATGCAAGAAGGAGACCTGCCGCTGAGTTCGAGATAAAGGACTTGGGTATGATACACTAATTTCTAGGCATGGAGGTGTGGCAGAGTGCGGATGAAATATCCCTTGGACAAGGGAAGTATGCAATGGAGATCCTGAAGAGGTTCGGGATGATGGACTGCAAGGCCATGGGCACACCTATGGCATCGAACATGAAGATATTGAGTGATGCTTCACTAGATTCAATTGATGCCACGATGTATCACCAAATGATCGGGTCCTTGATGTACCTTACAAATACACGACTAGATATTTGCTTTGTTGTGAACACATTGAGCCAATTCCTAACGGATCTGAGACGTCTTCACCTGATTGCTGTAAAGCATATTCTGAGGTACCTGAAGGGTACAATTGATTGTGGGCTCAAGTATGAAGCGAAATAGAAGATTAACATGGAGGGTTATGTGGATTCAGAATGGGCAGACAGTGTCATTGATAGGAGGAGCACTTTAGGGTGTTGCTTCAATATGGTATCAGGTGTTATCTATTGGTTTAGCAGGAAGCAGTTTTGCATGGCACTAAGTACAGTTGAGGCAAAATATGTTGCCACTTGCTCGACTATTTGTGAGGTAGTATGTTTCTTTTGAAAGCTACTATTTTATTTTATTGATCTGACTTGCATTTTTGTATGATGCAGAGAGGAGCAGTGAAGCTCCAGTGTGTAATTCAGATCGATGTTCCTTCCAAGGGGAAGTGATGAGTCCAAGTGCCTTTCCGACATGGTGGAAGGCTAGGCCTCCCATGGTCAGATGTAAGTGCAGAGCCTTTTTGAGATGGTGGCAGGCTAGGCCTCCCATGGTCGGATGTAAGCATTGAGCCCTTCTGACATGGTGGAAAGCTAGGCCTCCCATGGTCAAATGTAAGTGTTGAGCCTTTCTGACATGGTGGTAGTCTGGGCCTCCCATGGTCAGATGTAAGTGTTGAGCCCTTCCGACATGGTGGCAGGCTAGGCCTCCCATGGTTGGATGTAAGTGTTGAGCCCTTCTGACATGGTGGTAGGCTAGGCCTCCCATGGTCAGATGTAAGTGTTAAGCCCTTCTAACATGGTGGCAGACTGGGCCTCCCATGGTCAGATATAAGTGTTGAGCCCTTCTTACATGGTGGCAGGCTGAGCCTCCCATGGTCAGATATAAGTGTTGTGCCTTTCTGACATGGTGGAAGGATGAGCCTCCCATGGTCAGATGTAAGTGCAGTGCCTTTCAGATATGGTGGCAGGTTGAGCCTCCCATGGTTAGATATAAGTGCATATCCTTTCTGACATGGTGGCAGCTTGTGCCTCCCATGGTCGGATATAAGTGTTGAGTCTTTTGACATGGTGGTAGGATGAGCCTCCCATGGTCAGATATAAGTGTTGGAAAAAGATGAATACTTACATGGAGGCCAGGCCTACATCCAGCATGAAAAAGGGTTGGCTCTGTAAAACTTCCTATGATGAGTAGATTTGAGAGATAGCGGTAGAAGTGATGATGATGATGATCCAGTGATGATCCATCTTTGACAATGATCCAGTAATGAAGACTTGTGCCGATGAACTATGTCAAGAGAATACCTTTCTAGTTAAGAGGGAGTGTTGATGTATTTGTAACTTCATAATGTATTCACTTGTATATTTTATATTGTATTTCATTGTACCTTGATGGAGATGGTTGTTCCTCCGATCGGAGAGTCATTAATATAATAAAGTCATGTAAAGTCATTGAGGTTAACCCTCTATTGCAAGTTGTGGCAATAGTCCCCACAATTGAGTTGAGGTTAACCCTCTGTTGTATGTTGGGGAAATAGTCCCCACAGTTGAGTCATATTAGGGTTATTAGACTCTCCTAGTGAGGTCAGCCCTGTAAGAGTAAAATTCAAGTGGAAAACAAGTATAAATAGAGAGTGAGACTCTCTATTTGGAACACACACTCACTCAACTATAGCATGTGAGTGAGAGAGGAGGAGCTTGCACAAGTGAGAGAGAGAATAGTTGTCGAAGATCATCTTTATTTTTTTGGGTTTTACTTTTGCTATTGGTGCTCATTCTATCTCTAAGGAAGTTGCAAGGTTTTCTCCTTTATGGTTTCCCCAAGGAAAACTCTTTGTATCTCTTGTCTCTTGTGATTATTATTGTGCATGTTATTCTCTCAGATAAGATCCTAGATCATATTGATTAAATGATAAAAATCTAACATTCTTATCCAACATGATGTCCAGAGGTTGGTAGGTTTCCCCCATTACATAAAACGTTAGCGGCTTAACTCCAGTAATATATATAGATACTAGAGACATGCCCCCCAAGCTCCCCCATGATGGGAAGAAGCTATCAATTTACAAATAACTAAACTTTGTCATGATGTCCAAAGTCGGGATACATGGCCAATGAAGGGTAAGGAACCACAAGAACATGAGGTACATTTAGGGAAGTATGATTACTAGGAGTTATATGATGATCGGGTTTAACAAAGGAAAGTTTATCAATGGTCACAATATTCCCATCACGGGGAAAATGCATCACTCAAAAAAGTGTGGACACTACAACTTTCATAGTGTAAACATAATCTCGTCCAAGGAGTAGATTAAAATCTAAGGGACCTTGGACTACCATAACATCAATGCAAAGAGTTTTCCCTCCTAAGGTAATAGGAAAATGAGGAAGGATCCCTAAAGGTACAGTAGGTCTTCTATTAAAATCTAGTATATGGTTAGAAGCTGGCACAAGTTGAGGAGAACCTATAGCTTGCCTAGTAGTTGAGGAGATATTACTGATAGAATCCCCTTCATATACAATAGTGTGAAGCATTATCCTAGCAGTAAATTGCACAGATATCTGAAAAGGAACACTCGAAGGAATACAATATTATGTTAGATTACTCCAATCAAAGGAAATAACCTCAGTACTTGGAGAGGGTTCTGTTGAAACTGACATAATTTCCCCTTGCGTAGAACAATCCGAACTGACTACGAAAAATTTAGATGTTTTCATTTCACTCTCAACTGGGAGAGAGGGACAAGACAAAGACTCTGTCAAAGTGACTATTTTAGTTTTAACACTCTCAGGTGAAAGAGTGGGATCAGGTGGAGAATACATCAACTCAACCACTTTAACTTCACTCTTCAAAGGAAGAGTGGGATCAACTACAGATGAAACCAAATTGACCACTTGGTCAACCAGTGGGGGGTTAAGAGATAACTTAAGATAACCTGTTGGAAGTCATTGACGAGGAATAATAATATATTCCAAGAAATTTGAAGCTTCGTCCATGTGAGGACAAAGGTAAGTAAGGTGCATATCCTTACATAGCAAGCAAGGATTTCTAACTTTACCTTTTCGACTCTTAACCATAGAGTCACTGGTTGATGGGGCATCATCAGTATGATGACCAAAGGCTAATGATATAGGGTGATGGGAGCCATTAAACCACACTTCCAAAACTTGGGAAAGACCAAAACAATCCTTGAGAAGGTGATCACCCTTACAAATCATGCAAGGGAATTTTAGCTTATGAGTAGTTTTGGCAGGTATTTCAACAATCTCACTAAAAAGAGTAGTTGGTTGAGACTTGGTCAAGAGTTTTCCTTTCTTCTTATTAACCTTCCTTTTCTTCTTCTTCTTCTTATTCACCTAATTACTAGTACTACAACTTTCAACAGGAGAAGAGGGAGAAATGGGAGAAGACACATCTAGTGAAGAAGATGGAGGATTCATAGGAGGTTGGTGTTCTCGTGAAGGAGAATTAACATCCCCGACACAAGGTGGGGTTGGAATCATTGGGCTAGAGAATAACCATACGGGTAATCCTACATTTAATCCGAGAAGACCAAGGTGGCCATGAGAGGAGGACCAACATTTCCAAATGAAGAAAAAACAAAACGTTCCCATTGAGAAGGGACCTCTTGGTTGGTAGTACCAAAAAGAATATCCATAACTATATAAAAAATCTATCTCTCTTTCTAAGAATTTTAACTGTACAGGAAACAAGCGCTACTCAATCTAAAGAAACAAGCAAACATGTGAAAGGAGTGGATAAAAAGTTAGGATCCTCACGGTATTGTCAAACCATCACAACTCGCTATATACCACAGGTTCCAACAGTAAAACATGACAAGAAGGATTGGGACCTTACCCTTTCCTGAATACACAACTACCTAGACGATACGTGTGTAGTAATATCCCTGAGTGTTGTTATCGGTGTATTGCGATGATAAGACAGTCAAATGGATTTTCTTAGTTGGTCTTAGGGTCCCTAAAAGTGTCTCCCAATATACACAAGGTACATGGGAGATCAAATCCGTAGTAGTGTTGTCTAATGCACAATCATTCCAAAGGGGCCTTCTTATATACTGTTGAGTATGTGAAGTACCTTTCAATATACCTCAATGGTACATGAAAGATCATTCAATATACCAACAAGTATGTGGAAGAACCACACGATCCTTGAGATGCAGTGCAGGAAATAAATGGAAACTCCTACGTTTAAAGACATCAGAATACATCTCTAACTTAACACATAAGTTGCTAAATATTTTAAATTTAAACTAGCGCTTAATATTATCTTGTACGGTTAAGTGAATGCATGGAAATTTTGACCTGACTCGAAACCATTCAAGTATGAGTATGCAAGTCTTTTCCATTTAATGAAAATTATCGATGGAAAGGAGAGAGATCTTTTCTTTTCCTAAAACAAATATTAAAATATAAACACAATATTTCCACCACCCACACCATTCAACGCTCAAATTCCAAAGAACTCAAACCAAAACCAAAACATGCACACGAAAACGAAATGCAAATTTTCCAATTCCGAAGAATATTATCTACATAAAGGAGCAAGAGGTTTCAAGTAAAGAAACAAATGTAAAATCCAATGCAAGAAACATAAACTCTTCTTTGAATGCAAAGAGCTTATAAATCAAAGATACTATTGAATATACAATTCATGGCCATGAGGGGGATTTTTTTTTCAAAAATACACTTCATTTTCCTAAAAAAAAGGAGGCCAAAAAACACTCCAAAAAGCGGAATAAACAAATCTAGAAATCAAAATTCACTCTAACACTCAGACTTATATGCCAAATTCAAAAATCAAATAAGGGGTCATAGACATACTTGGCACCATGCTTTAACAGATCAGTATAGAGCATTGGAAGCCTAGCACCACATTTTGCAAACAAGTATAGAGTAGTGGCACCACTCTTTGTCCACAGTAAACTGGCGATGGCACTGCAAGTTTCCTTAACATAAGGTGCAGTTGCCGCACTTTTTACTTTGCCCAGGTGCGGTGGCCCAAATGGATTTTTAAATCATAAAAGAGGCAAAAAAAGAAGTTAGTTAGAACCTGTATATTGAATCCAAATAGTATATGAAGACAGGATCACGAACAATTAGAGGAAAACAGAGGAAAATCTACCAATTTCAAACAAATCTCTCAAATTAACAAGCAGATCTGATCTACGAACCGAAATTGCAAATTAAAGAAAAGCTTACTACAAAACCAAGAATTTGATCTCTCCCTAGTGGAGTCGCCACTTTTGTTATTGGAAATTCTTAACCAGTGCTGACAGAGGTTGTTTCCCTAGATTGAAAGACTAAAAGACTAGAACAAAACAACTATAGAATAAAAAAACTTTCCCTAGGATCAAATAAACTACTTGAATTAACTACTATCCTCACCTTCCACAGGCCATAAAGGTTTGAACCTTGATGTGCTTGACCTATGCAAATATCCTACAATAGACACAACAAAAACAAGCCAAGTGAGAGTAACAAGATGGTTTATAATCCTATGTAAAAGACCAAGGATTTAAACAATAAATAAAGCATAATAACTAGACATACAATGTTTATGGGAAAGAAACTATATTTACATTAAAATATAAAGAAAGAGAGTATACAACCAATTATGCCCTGGTGTTGAGAACTCTTCTCAATGGGGTCTTGCCTCAAAGATTTCAACTTGCCTACTAATCACTCAATATTCTGGTAGGATTTGGACAAAATTTAGATGCTATAACACATTCTTCCTCTTCTTTTTCCATGAGGGGTAAGCTAGTATATAAAGGTTTGAGAGGATAGTGTAAGTTGAGAATTCTATGGGATATGTCGAGGGATGATCCCTAGGATGGGGGATCTCGATCTCTAGTTGTCCTGATTAATAGGGATGAGTCTCCACGAAGGAAATCTTTGAGAAGCCTCTCAAACCTTCCTTTTTTCCTTCATAAGTCGAGCACTGCACCTTGTATAAGAGAGAAAGGCAGTGCTAAGGGAGCATCGTTACTTGTAAGTGGGCAGCAAGTGATGGCACCATTCTTTTTACATAGATAAAAGGCGTTGCTGAGATGGGTACCGTGGGTTGCACACAGGTAAAGTGCGGTGGTGGCCTAAATTAATGAATTACTCATGCCCACTCATTTTCAACTTCAATATTTGAGGAATTTAAGGAAAATAATGAGATACTTATCCCTTAACATGGTGTTGATGAGAAATATGTGTAATAGGACATTGTTTGACAGTTCGATCAAAATATTTGCAATAAAAACATGTCTTTGTAGGGATCGCATAGTCTCTGGAAAAATGTGTTGGTTGCCCACAAGTATAACATATGATTTGGCCTCTTCCACGACCAAATCCTCCTCCTTGTCCTCGACCTCAAAAAATTCCACCCCACCTTTGTTGAAGGTATTGTTGTTGTGGGTATTGATTTTGTGGATATTGGGGTTGAGGATACTTGGATTGTGGATATTGATCTTGATCCCGCTCAGCTTTCATATACTCCTCATTTTTTATTAAATAGGTGTCCGTTGTTTTCTCCTGCAGCAGTTGGAATGCTTTGCAATCCTTCTCATCATGGCCTACTGATTTACAAAATTTACAACATAAACTAGCTAGTGCAGTTACAATCTTCTATAAGTATAAACACTCTTTTGATCGATGGCCTCTAGTTTGGCATATTCTACACCAAGGCAACCCTTGTGCATTTATCATATTCGGTGCTCTCGATGCGACATATTTCATGAGTGTTGGGAAGTTATGCTTATGGTGTCCCCATGTTCTGCATCTAGCACACCACATTTCCTCTTATAGATCTCTTTCCCTTTTTTAATTTCCTGGATTTGCAACGTGAGGTTGTCTAATTGCGACTGAATTAGAATCATTCTTGCACCAGTCTCTCCTACATGTGACGATTCGATATTCATGGCCATCTCCAATGCTTTAGTCTATGACGTAATAATTTGTTGCATCAAGGGAATCTAGATGTGTAACGCTGCAATGAACCACTCTTTGTTTTGTACGTCTTACATATGGAAGCTTACTTTAGCCATTAACGTCTTAAATCTCTGGTCAAAGTCCCAGATAGACTCTGTAGACAATTGCTTAATATCTTTAATATATGTAATACACTAAGATTCAGATTTGGTATTTTTGAATTCATCTATTACTCCCGCTCAAATTTGGTTGAGTGTTTTCTGTGTGACTCTTGTTGGAACCACATAGAACTTCATACACCAGTCCAACGCTTGATCCCTTAGGGTTTTGATCATTTGTGCCTTCTTTTTTGCTTCATCTTGGACCTGTCACACGGTCCATATGACTTCACATAGAAACCAATGTTGGTCTGGGTCTTCTAACCCATTTCCATTGAATATCGACAAATTAATATCATTCACATACATTATATTGGTCCTTGTTATTTATGGATAATAAGTTTGGCTAGAAGGACTCCCTTGTCCACTATTCCCACAGTTAGTATTACTTGTATTAACAAACCCACTAGGAGATGAGTTTCTGGACCTTACCTCTGGAGACGTACGCGGAATCGTAGGTGTGCCGTATTCATATTATGGATCTGGAGCTTCTTCTTCTTCTTCTTCTCTTTCAGGGATAGGCTGGTATTCCTCTTCCTCGTCACAAGAACCTCTATCAAAGTGCGACGTCAACTCGTAGTCTTCTCCTCTGGTCGTATTGTAACTTCCTCTTCTTGTCACAGTTCTTCTTCCTTTTCCCAACCAAAATCTTCTTCCACTTCTTAAACGTACACCCTCTAGTTCACTTTCGCTATCACCAAGGAACATCTCAACCTACTTTGCTCCATTTTTCTCGCACTTCTTCTGTGACATAACCTAGGTCTTTATACACAATTATTTATTGGTCAGATTCCATTCTCAGAATCACTTTCTCGCATACGGGCATTTTGATCTAGATATTCAAAGATGTAAGATACCTTCCTCTGTATCCTTGGAAAAAATTTATTTCCCCCTCGATGTATGATGTTATTGTGTTGACAAAAAACTCAGTAATGTATCCTTCCAAAATACTGTCTACCCAAAAATCGACAGCCCTAGATTTTAGGGTTGTTAGTTCTTTTCAACCATTGAATCAGTTGAGGACTCCACTTTGTCTATTCTCTTTGTTCGAATTTCCTAGGGCAAAGTTATTTCCTGAGCTAGATTGTCGAGATTCTAACAAACTAATTTTTATGAGCAATGTTTTCATACCTTACTTCGCATCGATTACAGGCTAAGATACCCGCCCAATAAAAATACTTAGCCCGTCCATGTTTCCCTGATTTTGAAGTTTCCAATTTGTGCCTAAACATCTCTTCTCATAAGGAGGGATTTTTGCCAATATGATTATCACACATATCTATGCTTTTTACTCCACATATCACATTGACGACCCCAGATGAGGAACTCCAAGCACCCTATAAACTTGACTGAGTGAAAAGGCTACTGGGAAAGTTACATACAAATCACTCGGTTTTATTTTGGGAATCCACCTATTCCACCACTGTGAAATGAGCCATTGCAACAATATGATGTTTTCACCTATCTCTCTTTGCACACCCTCACCTTTGAATAAGATTGTGAGAAAAACTCTTTGCCTCGACATTTTGGAATTAATAAATAAAAGGTTGGAAATCAAGCTTGTAAATTCCATTTAACTGTATAAAATCAACGAACATTAATAAACATGTGAACAAAAATGCATAATAGAAAAGTGGTTGCATTTTTAAGATCCAATATAGTCTTTTTAAGATTGATTATACATGTAGTAGTCTTTATTTTCAATACTACAATTATGCATGTTTTTTATGTTAATCTCTTTGATTGTTCAAAACAGCCGCCGTATTAATAAATCACTTCTAATTACACTCATGTCCATGTACCACAGGTGCTATTTTCACCAAGTAAGGTCACCTCATTGAAAACTGGTTTTTAAACAACAAATTCACACATGCCTAAGAAAAGCAGTAAAAGGAAGGCAAAGGCAAGTAAACCAAAATTAGATGTGGAAGTAATCTCTAGGACAGAAACCAAATATGAAGATACCAAGGACATCACAGGAGTGTCTCCCAAATTCAAATGGGGAGAACTCTATCAGATGATCAGGGATCGATATATCCCAGATGTCGATCTCGAGGAAATGTTCCTATACCAAAACATAAAGAATTCAGGCATCACTAAAGCTGCTACTCGCCTGTAGCTATTTCCTTGCTCATAGGTTATCGGGTGGATTTTTCCCTAGACAAATCCCTCCTCAAGAATCATATCTAATTTTAAAAAGGAAACCTTTTCCTCATTCACTCCAGCATGCATAACAACGACCTACCAGCTACCCCCTCCATAGGCCATGATGACCAATGATTGGGTTAAAGGGTTAGATATTGATCCTTTGGAATGCACAAAGAGAATGATAATGTCAGAGAAATAGTTGCGCCAAAAGGAAAGTGGGGATTATGAGTCCCAAAGCCTACGAACCTCGTTCAGAATCATAGCTTTGATGTTGAACATAATTTTTGGCCGAGCAGATGGAACCATGTATAAATTGAATTGGGTTCCTCTAATATATTATATAGCCTTCGAGGGCACAATTTTTAACTGGGAAAACATTATATTAGATAGCCTGTCATCCTGCATAGAAACCGCACATGGAGGTACCACCTAGAGAAGATCTGAATTTTATATGTCAGCTTACCTTATCGATTGCATTTTGTGCAAACATCCTTTTTCTAAGCTCGGGTGCTTTGGACCCAGACTGAATCTCATGTTTATGTTTCCGATCTAATGATGTGAGCTCATAAATACGCAAGCTTCTATAAACTCATTTTTGAGGAATTTTTTATGACTCTGTACGAGTTAAATTTCTTGAAAGAACCAAATTGCATGTCTGATAATGCCATGGAGGTTATAGATGAATATGGAGATTACTTTTTCTTGTAGGAAGGCATGTACCTATGAATGTATGGATGCTCCAGAGCTCCTTCCCTCTTACCGAAGTACGCCACAGACTACATAGTCCACAAAGAGGTCGTGAGGCAGGTGTTCCTAAACGAGGTAGGCAACTTCCTGCATGACATGAAAAAGGAAAATTTTCCCCCATTTCATTTTTGCATCGACGGATACAAATTCTCCAAGGTGAAGGGAGACGAGGATTTCGTGAAAGAATTGGAGACTTTGCATTTTTGGACAGAAAAGCTTTCAGAGAAATGATATCAGAGGGAAGGTCACGGAACACTGCGTGTCCGTTAAGATACATTATGAATACTCATATTTATTTAACAGCGATGAAGAGGTATTTAGAAGAGCCAACCATCTAACTGAGTTTGGAAAACACTTTTCAAAGAAGAGTGGCGCTAGCGGAAGCAAAGATGACAATACTACTGTAGAAATGAAGCTGCAAAAATAGAAAGAGGAGGCTCTAAGATTGTAGAAGGCAGAGGCTGAAAAGAAATAGAAGGAGGAAGTCGAGAGAATCCAAGTGGAAGAAGCCCAAAGGAGGCTAGAAGAGGAGAGATTAAAGCGTCAAGAAGAAGAGAAATTAAAGAAAGAAGTAGAGGAAAGAGCACAAAAGGAAGTCGAAGAGGCAGGCAAAGAACTGAGAAGAAAAGAAGAGGAAGACAGGATCAAGGAAGCTTTGGATCGAGAAGCAACCCAAAATGAACCAGTGGACCCAAAACCTCTCATTTCATTAAGTGGAACAATCACAAGAGGTCACATTCCTTTTGTAGATCTCAGGCTGACTCTGTTTACTCCATCTAAGCATCACACGATCACTCGCCTAGACACCATCATTTTTGATAAATCTAGAAATACCATCACACTGAGGTCTGAGAAGCGATTAAAGATGGGAACATAGGATGACGTGGTCATAGTCACTGAGCACACCATAATGGAGGGTACTCACAAAGATCCCAAATTCACAGCCTTAGTGAATATAGTAGCTGCATAGGCCAGCGTCGATAATGTGGATCAACTGATGGAAGAGGTGGAATGCAACAAGGAAAAAATGTTTAAATTAAAGGACATCCTTATAAAACTACAAGGAGAGGACATATATTTAAAAAGGAAATATCATGCCCTCGTCTTCGAAAAGGAATGACTCCTAGGCGATTGCCAAACTTTGGAAACAGAGAAAGAGGCACTAAGCATGCAATTGGTAATCATGAAAGGGGAGAGAAATGATTATGAAGCCAAAATATCTCAGTTAGCGTCCAGAGAATCCATGGAAAGCAAGCAAGTAGAGGAATTGAAATCCCGAATAGAAGAATTGGTGAAATACAAAGAATCCCTGGAGGATCAGCTGAAGACAGCTAATGAGAAGAAGCAGGATGTCAACCCCTTTTGTGACCAAGCCTACAAAATTCGAAGGCAAATACATCATGCTCTAGCTAATCTCATAAGTGATATTTATAAAGTGAGGCTGATAATAACAAGACTAAGGGTGAATGCAGCATAATCACTAAGCTAGGGTTGATGGAGGTAGGAGAAAAGATCAAAAGCCAGTTGACCTGGGTGGAAGCGAACTCTAAATTCCCTGAGCATATGCCACAAAAGACGACAGAAGGCCTAAAATCAAAATTGTCACTTTTAGAATTTCGTAGAAAAGCCTCCCTGAGGTTGAGCAATGAAATTACCAAAACTTTGGAAAAGTGTAAGGATTTATACAAAGGCATATATCAAGTGCATGATAAATGTCAGATTCCCTTGGCTGAGAACATCACAGACCTTCCTAGCAAGGACCAACGTATGACATATTTCCAAGACATGATGCATGAAGATATACAATACATTCAAAAAATAGAAGCCTTCAATGAAGAAGATCCTAACACTTGGATTGGGCAGGCTTCTGTCAACCTTTATGTTTTAAAATACGTGTGCAAGTCCTCCACAGAAAAGGTGACACGTGTAGAGACACATCTGACGATGCATGAAGTGACCGTGCAAGAATTAGAGCCAATAAAATACAAGACTATTGTAGAAGAGCCTAATGCATGGGGAGAATATGTTCCCAGCTTGGCAGGTGCCACTTGAAAGTTTTTGTCTTTTATATGTTTTTTGGCATCTTCCTAATGTAATTATTTAGCACTAGAAGACGAATTTTGGAATCTCTAGGGTTAGGGTAGTTGAATAGTCACTAGATGAGAAATTGCAATTGTAATATAAATAGAGATAGGGAGTTGTTGGGGCCTGGAAAATCACAGGTAACAACAGTAGGGATTCTCCCCAATAAACGTTCCCAATTAGCTCGTTATTGTTTGGTATGGGGAATCCGTCCGGTTTACGGTCCGGCTACCATAGGTCAAGTAACGATTAAAGTGTTTTACCGGTTACGGCCCGGTCCATCGTGTATATTTTTTTAGTTTTTTAATATTTAAGTATGATGTGTGAATTCCTAACTAAATGCAGGCGATAGAGATAATGGGGAGGGTCACAACCTGATGTGCAGGTTCTTACCTCTCGTCTTACCTCTCTCGCTTCTAAATGACAAAACAAAAAGAAACTAACTAAGACTCACTAACCTATCCCTAGGGAGAAAAACTGTAATTAATGGTGAGTAATGTATTGTATTGCATGCATAAAGAAAATCATAGATAGCTGTTAACATTCCTGAACACATGAATATCAATAGAAAAATGAACAACAAGATAGATTATTGTTAATTAAAACATTCATTACTCAATCACAAATGTGGAAGTTTCACAAAAATAAATAGGAGTACATTCATAACATGAAAGAATTCAATAGGTTAGAACGAACTCACAGTTCATAGAAACAAGCTGAAAAAGAAATAGTTCACATCCAACCAGCCCATGGCAAAAATTGGAAATTCCACAAAACTTTCTCCAGCTGAAAACATATAACTCTTTATTATAAGATGAATTAGTTCTTCTTACAATAAACTTCCTCAAGATAGTCTGAAAGAAGGTCCTTTACTATCTAAAACTCTCCTATACTTATACAAAAAGCAAAAAAAACTCTTGGGATGCCCCTCATTGCCTCTTGAGTTTCCCTAACCTTTCCTTTACAAAAAAATTTCCTGTAGCTTGTGCAAAAAAATTAATATAATATATCACATTATTAATCAATATTCCCAAAACATTTCACTAGGAAGTCCTAGCTTGCTTGTTTGTGAAATTTTTCCATGCATTAGCATCTGCTGCTATGCTTTCAAACCCAGAAGGCTCGAGGAATCGAATGTTAATCTCATACTTGGCAGCTTGGGTATTCACACCCTCTATTCTAGCAGGAATCAGGCGCATCTGGTCCTCCAATAAGTGTATGCTCACGGCTGCATGTGCTACTTCATTTTTTAATATCCATTCATCCAAATCCTTGACCTGTTGGATTGCTTGTTCATCCTCATTGTATCTGTCCTCTAAATGCTTTAAAAATAGTCCATGTTCAGGTAGCACCTCCAATCTCTTCATAGTAGAAGTCTGACACCGATTATAGGTGAAGAGCACTCTCCTGCAGAATTCGGCACAAGCAGTCTTTGTCTTCTTCACTATTTTTTTAAATTCTTCTGCGATATTACTGGTGAATTCCATTAACTCATATTCTTTCTTCAATGTTTGCTGATCTTTGACGGATAAGTCTGTGGGAGATTCTTTATTGGTTTCTACCCAAACCATTCTTCCCTTTAGAATTTCCAATATATCTTGATTCCTATCTAGAAAATATGAAGTGGTACTTACAATCTCTTCCAGTCTGGTGTCTATATGTTGAACTTTACATCTTTCATCTTCTATTTGTAGTTATATTTGATGGATCTTCTTCCTAAGCATCAGAGAATGCTCCTTTAAGGGTCGGATGTCAGCTTTCTGCTCCATGGCACTCTTTAGTGATGTTGTCAATGAATTCTTCTGTTCTTCTAAAGCTACTATATGCGTCTAATATTGCTTCTCCTTATCTTCTGCAGTAGCCTTCTCTATTCCCATCTTAGTAACTTTGTTTTCCAACTTGTTCTTTTCCTCATTTAATTTTTCAAACGATAGCTGGAGATTATCTTTCTCAGCCTTTAAACTCTAATGCTCCAGCTGTAGCTTTTGTAACTCTGCCAAGGTAACTTGAAAATTCTTCTCTGTATTTTATGCAGATATTGCTAAAGCATCCTTATCTGCTTGCAAAGTTTGGCATTCTGTCCTTGAAACATTGACTTCACCTATCATGTCTTCATATTTTCTCTTTAGATTCTGGCTTTCATCCCTTTCTTTCTTCAAGGTTTCCTTCAGCTAAGCTACATTCTTCTGTGATTGCTCCAGATCAGTCATGATCCTGTCCATGTTGTCTTCATTTGCTAAGGTCAAAGCTACCCCAACCCTTGCTATTAACCGTGGATCCTTATGAGTACCATGTACTACTATCTTATCCATCACCATCTTCCCTGGATTTCCTCCAGTATCTACTTTTTTCTCAGTTCTCTTAACAATTCTCTTCTTTTATTTGTCATAGAATATAGTATTAAAATCAGGTATTTCCTCCCCTTTGGTAGGCATGAAACGAATCAAATCAAATTCAAAAGTTGAACCTTCTCCTAACATACTGCCAGAAGGAACAACAGGCTCCAAGGGATCAAGATCTGACTGTCCTTGTTCTTGATCTATAGGATCTTGTCCTTCTTGTACATCAGCTTGCTATGTGGGCTGCTTTTCCTTTTGGGGTTCTGTTAACCTAAAGCCCTCACTTTCTGCATGTTTCTTCTTTATCTCAACTTCCTCTTTTCTTTTATTTTCTTCTTCTTCCTTCTTAGTTGCTTCTTTAGTGGCTCATTTCTTTTCTTCTTCTTCAATCCTCAACTAATTATCTGCTTCTTGTACCAATCTGATAGCATCTTCCTCTCTTTTCTTGGCCTCTTCCTCTTCTAGCTTCTTAGCTTTCTCTGCAGCCTTGACCTTTCCACCCATAGTTGTTATCTTTTGTTTGAACCTTTTCTTAAGGGCTGTTATGTTTTTGGCATTGTGGAAGGTTTCCTCATCCTTGTCCCAGAAGTCAGTGTACTTGAAATGAACTCCTGCTTCTTTACAATAATCAGCTGCCTTATTTTCAGAGTCATTTCTGTGAAATTTTATTTCACCAAAGTGAAAATATTCTAATTCTTTAACAAACTCTGCTGCTTTCTTTACCCTTTAAAACTTATAGCTTCCAATGAAGAAGGGTACTACAGGGTACACTGCCTTTTTATGTTCAAAAAAAAAATTTCCTACTCCATCAATGTACAACTGTCTAATGGCCTCCTTGTGGAGTACATAATCTGTAGCATATTTTGGGAGCAGAGAAGGAGCTCTCAAACCACCATACATTCTCACATACAATCCATCCTCTATCAGATAATAACTCCTGAATTCTTGTATGACCTTAAATGCTTCCTCGGACATGCAATTACATTATGCTAGGAAAATTAGAGTATATAGGGGCATAATGAAATGCTCAGAAATATCCCTATAGTAACTGTAATAATTATGAGCCCAAAACAATTTATAATTTGTGTATATTGGGGTTTTGTCCTTCTCCCAATTGCACTTTAAAGCAGGGAAAGCCTGAGTGCACAATATGTAATCAATTAGAATAGAACTCGTGTAGAATTTAGATTTCTTCTGGGATACTCCTCCCAAGGCTGCACTTATACATGCTGAAAGACTGTTTGACACTATACTGGCCCAATTGAAAATAGTTCCTTGTGTAGCAACAAAAAAGATGACCGGTATCCAACCAATCATGAAACTTTTTCCATTTTCTCTACAAAAAATCATGTTAAGCATCAAAGCAATAAATCTGTAAGGATCAAGGAGAGTTGAGGTATCATATTCTCCCGAAGGTCTAGTTCTGAAATTCCTCCCTGGGATCATCATCCACTTACCGTCTCTACCAGATCCAGACCTACCTCCTTTAACCAACTTTCTGTTAGATAGGCATGTGGTGTGGGTAGATGGTATGCCATAGACACATAGGCAGGGTTGTATGCAGCATAGCCGCTGCTTTGCAGTATTTGTTAGATTTTTAACATTAAGCTAGCATAACATTAGGATCTTTAACTGAGAGAACAACAAGCACAACAATCAAACACAAGAGACAATGAACATAGTGTTTTTCCTCGGGGAAACCATAAATGGAGAAAACCCCAAAACTTCCTCAGAGATAGAATCAGCACCAAAAGTAAAACCCCAAAATAGTAAGATGATCTCTCGACAGCAGTAACCTTCTTTCTATCTAGCCCCAGTGTCTTTGCCTTCCTCAACTATGCACTACACTTGAGTGTGTATGAGTTGTGTACTAAATAGAGAGGCTAGCTCTCTATTTATACTAATCCCAACATGACTAAAACCCTACTAGGGCTGACCTCTCTAGGAGATTCTAATAACCCTAGCACCCCGAAACTGTGGGGACTTTAACCCTTAGACAATAGAAGGGTTACCCACAATGAATTGACATGACTTGTTTACATTATAGATCTTCCCGATCGAAACATCGGGGCATGACATGACTCAAGTACATTACAAATACATCCCGAAATAAACATCGGGTTACAATACATAAGAAATACAAGTGAATACATTCCGAAGTTACATATACATCAACACTCCCTCTTAACTAGGAAGGTATTCTCTTGACACAATTTTCAGCACAAGTCTTCTTCTCATCTGGGTCATCGTCAAGTTCTCGTCATCTTCATTTGGATCTGGATCATCGCTCGATCTTGATCATCATCACTGGATCATACTCGATCTGGATCATCACTAGATCATCATCACTGGATCTGGATCATCATCACTGGATCTGGATCATCACTAGATCATCATCACTGGATCTGGATCATCATCACTGGATCTGGATCATCATCACTGGATCTGGATCATCACTCGATCTGGATCACCATCACTGGATCTGGATCATCACTCGATCTGGATCACCATCACTTGATCTGGATTACCACTGGGTCATCATCACTGGATTTGGATCATAGCTCAATCTATATCATCACTGCTGGATCTGAATCATCACTCAATCTAGATCATCTTGGAGACATCATAACTAGATCTGGATCATAGCTCGATCTGGATCATCATTGGGTCATCATCATATGTGCTATCTCATGATTCTTCTCGTCACAGGAAGTTCTACAAAGCCAGCCCTTTTTCATGCTGGGTGTAGGCCTACCTCTTCATAGGTCTTTGGTAGCCCTTACATCTGACTTACTCATCAGAATGGCCAGCACTCACATCTGACCTTGACTCATCAGAAAGGCACAGCACTTACATCTGACCTTGACTCATCAGAAAGGCACAGCACTTACATCTGACCTTGACTCGTCAGAAAGGCATAGCACTTACATCTAACCTTGACTCATCAGAAAGGCACAGCACTTACATATGACCTTGACTCATCAGAAAGGCGCTCAATCCTATACTGAGGGTTTCTGGTAACTAAACAGGTGCCTCCATTCAGAGAATGGTAGTAGCCCTTACATCTGACCTACTCGTCAGAATGGCCGGCACTCACATTTGACCTCCTCGTCAGAAAGGCGGTAGCCCTTACATCTGATCATGTAAGACCTCATCCTATAGTTACATCAGAATGGTCGGCACTCACATCTGACCTACTTGTCAAAAAGGCAGTAGCCTTTACATCTATGTAGGATCTCATCCTACATTAGAATGGTTGGCACTCACATCTGACCTCCTCGTCAGAAAGGCAGTAGCCCTTACATCTATGTAGGAACTAATCCTACATCAGAATGGTCGGCACTCACATCTGGCCTACTCGTCAAAAAGGCAATAGCCCTTATATCTGATTAAGTGGGAACACATCCCTCAATCACATCAGAATGGCCATGCGCTCACATCTGATCATGTAATACTACATCTTACAATCGTCTCAGAAAGGCCCTCAGTCCAAGACCAAGTATTCTTGGTAACTCATAAGGCAGCTCCATTCCAAGTATGGCAATAGCCCTTATATCTAATCATGTAGGAACCAATCCTACAGTCATATCAGAATGGCTTAGCACTCATATCTGACATGGAAGGAACCAATCCTCTCACCATGACATAATGGCTCAGCCCTTACATCTGACCTGCTTGTCAGAATGGCTTCCGGACTCGCCACTTCCCCTTGGAAGGGACCTCGATCTGAAGAACACCAAGCTTCTCCCTGAAGTACTCAAACTTCACTTTGGCCAATGGCTTCATCAACAAATCAGCTATCTGATCGTCCATTGGAATATATTGGAGCTTCACTGCTCCCCTCTGCACCATATCCCTGATATAGTGATACTTGATCTCGATATGCTTCGACTTGTCATGGAACACTGGGTTCTCTGACAACTTCACACAACTCTGGTTGTCACAGTGTATACAAGTAGCATCCAGTTGGAGATCAAATAAATCAGACAATAGCTTCTTGAGCCATACTGCCTCACAACTGGCTGAACAAGCTACGACATACTCTGCTTCAGCTGTACTCAGTGCCACACAGGATTACTTCCCGCTAAACCAAGAGATCACACCTAATCCCATACTAAAGCAACATCCTGAAGTGCTCTTCCTATCAATGGCACTGCCTGCCCAATCTGAATCAACATAACCCTCCAGGTTAATCTTCTAATTCACATCATACTTGAGCCCATAATCAACCGTACCTCTCAGGTATCTCAGAATATGCTTTGCAGCAATCAAGTGAACATGTCCCGGATCTGTCAAGAACTGGCTTAAGGTGTTCACAGCAAAGAAAATATCTGGTCTAGTGTTCGTCACGTACATCAAGGACCCAATCATCTGACGATACATCGTAGCATCAATCGACTCTGATGAAGCATCGCTCAATAGCTTCAGGTTCGATGCCATAGGTGTGGCCATAGCCTTGCAATCCATCATCCCAAACCTTTTCTGGATCTCTACTGCATACTTCCCTTGTCCAAGCAAGATTCCATTCGCATTCTACCACACCTCCATACGTAGAAAATAATGCATCATACCCAAGTCCTTCATTTCAAACTTGGCAGCAAGCTTTCTCTTCGTATCAGCAATCAACCCATCCATACCTGTTACAAACAGATCATCTACATATAGTAGGAGCGTCACTGGGTTGCCATCTTCAACCTTGTAGTAAAGGTTGGAATCTACTTTACTCTTGGTAAAGCCCAAACTGGATAGAAAGCTATCAATTCTGCCATACCATGTCTTGGGTGCCTGTTTCAAACCATAAAAGGCTTTCTTCAATCTGCACACATGAGACTCCCTGTCATGTGTTTCAAATCCAAGTGGTTGTTCTACATACACTTCCTCTTCCACTACACCATTCAAGAAATCAGTCTTGACATCCATTTGGTGTATCTTCCATTTCATCACTACAGCCAGGGCAAGTACTGATCCGGTGGAAGTGTATCTAGCTACAGGTGCAAAGGTTTCTTCATAATCTATTCCTTCTTTCTGTGAGAAACCCCGAGCAACAAATCTTGCTTTATATTTCTCTATGCTACCGTCTGCAGCATGCTTGATCTTGTAGATCCATTTGGAAGTTACAACTAACTTCCCTTCTGGTCTTGGGACAACATCCCAAACATCATTCTTCATGATCGATTGATATTTTTTAATCATGGCATCCTTCCATTCTTTTCGTTCTTCTGCTTCTTCATAACTGGAAGGTTCTTTATCAATGAAATCACATAGTAATGCTACATACCCGGAGCAGGATCTGGTCCTTTTTCTTTCTCTGTGATTCTCTTCTGGAGCACCATATCTTTCCACACCTTGCATAAGTTCTCGTACTCAAGCAGGTTTCCTCTTATGAGGATTCTTCTCTGGAGGTGGATCTACAAGTCTTTGTGGTTCTTCAAACTCTCGATCTTCTTCTTGAGTTTCTTCATTCATGGTTGTATCATGAATTCTGGGTGCTTCTGCTTCTTCAGATTCTTCAGCAAGTTTCTTTCTGGATTTGTTGTAAGCTGTGTCTTCATCAAATGTCACATCCTTGCTGATGTCAATCTTCTTATATCCTGGGAAATATATTCTGTAAACCTTCGAGCTTTCAGAGTATCCCACAAATATACTCTTCTTCCCTGAAGGATCTAATTTTGTTCTCTTTTCTTTTGGAATGTGTATGTACATAGGACAGCTGAATATTCTGAGATAGTTAACTTATGGTTTCTTGCCAGAGAAGACTTCTTCAGGAGTCTTGTTCTCGAGTACTCTGTGTGGAGTACAGTTCTGTACATACACCACTGTTCTGGCAGCTTCTACCCAAAGATGCATAGGAAGATCTTGATCATGAAGCATAGCTCTTGTAGCTTCCATGATAGTTCTGTTCTTTCGTTCTACAATCCCATTCTGTTGTGGATTATAAGGAGTGGACAACTCCTTCTTAATCCCTGAGTCTTTGCATAACTCTTTGAATTCATTAGATGTGAATTCTCCACCATTATCTGATCGAAAGGCCTTGATCTTCTTGTTTATGTGATTCTCGATCAAGACTTTGAATTCCTTCAACTTGATGAATACTTCATCTTTGTTCTTCATGAAGTAAATCCATGTCTTCCTAGAAAAGTCATCAATAAAAGAAACATAGCATACATACCCGCTTAGTGAGCTTGATGACATAGGACCGCATACATCGGAGTGGATGATTTCCAAGATTCCTTTTTCTTTGCTTTTGCTACTTGGAAATGTCTTCTTTGTATTCTTTCCTTTCGCACATCCTTTGCAGACCCCATCATGTTTTGCTTGAATTTCTGGAAGACTTTCAACAGCTTTGCTTGCAATTGGTAGTGCTCTGTAATGCACATGTGCAAGCCTTCTATGCCAAAGTTCGTTTGGCTCTACTGTTTCATGGACCAAGGCTTGTTCTAGGTGGCCCTTCAATTTGTATAAACCTCCTTCTTCTTCCCCAATCACTACTGCATCATTAATAGTCTTTCCCTTTGGCCACATGATGACTTGGCCATCTATGAATGTAACCCTCATGCCTTTTGCATCTAATGTGTATATGGAGAGAAGGTTCTTCTTGAGTCCTGGTACGAACAATACATCTTGCAACTTCATAGAATTTCCAGAGTCTAGTTTATAAGAAGATTCCCCACTACCTTTTATTGGATATTGGTAGTCATCTCCGAGCTTCACCTTGTGAGGTGATTCATGTTCTGAAAGTTTCACAAAGGATTCTTTGAATCCTTTCATATGCTTGGAAGCCCCACTGTCTATAAGCCAATCATTGCTTCCATGTGTGATATTTCCCGTGAGAGAAGAAATCAAGACATATTCTTCATCACTTGAAGAGTCTTCACTTTCATATATGGTTTTCTTCTTGGATGGTTCATCATCCTCTGCAGCATGAGCATGATGTCTTTTCTTGTTGCCCTTTTTCTTATTTTGTCTTTTAGGACAATCTTTTGCAAAGTGTCCTACTTCATCATAAGTATAACATCTGCCTCTAGAGAAATCTTTTCTAGAGTTAGTTTTAGAAAAATGCTTACCTCTGGAGTGATGACAACTTCTTTTGGTTTTCTTGGAATGTACTGTGAGAGCTTGATCTTCACTTCCCATCTTCTTTTCTCTAGCTGCTATCCTAGCTTCTTCTTGAGAGCATTCTTCCCATAGTCTGCTGAACTTGACTAACTTCTTTCTGGCACATATCCCTTGAAGAAAGGAGTCCCATGATCTAGGGAGACCATTCAAGGTGGTCATTACAATCTCAGCATTTTCCACTTCTTCATCTACAGATTCTAGTTGTTCCTTGATTTGAGAAACTCTTGTGAAGTAATACTAGATGGTTTCTGCATTCTGAATCTTCACATTCTTCAGTTGGTTTCTTAGAGTCATCTTCCGGTTTATGTTCTTCCCTTTAAACAATTTGGTTAGGGCATCAAACATAGCTTTAGGTGTCTTTAGGGAGGACACCTGTAGTATGAGATGATCCTTGATAGAATCAGCAATGATTCTCTTTTCCATAACCATCTTCTTCTTGTGTAAGGCCTTAGCCTCATCTCCCTCTGGAACTGGAACCTCCTCATTGATGTAGGAGTCCAACTCATTCTCTTCCAGGACCAGGGAGATCCTATACTTCTAGGCTCAAAAGTTATCAGCTCCCTCAAGCTTTTCATCAAGCTTGGTATGATGAGACATCTTAACTGAGAACCTCAAATGGAAATACAAAAGATTTAGATCTTACCAGTTCAAGATGTCGGATCTGGATTTGTAGCTGAAATTCTGCAGTGCTGGTTCAGAAGCATATTAGGGTTTTGCTTTTCTAGAGTTCTATCCAACCAAATGCTTTGAATTTGATCCCTAACTTCAATTTTAGGGAGGAGATCAATCCAGGATTGGGCTCACTGAAAAATTCCTCTTTTGTGAAAAGCTATAGTTTCCGGCAGTAGTGTTAGGTCCAAAACTGAAAAACCTCAGAATTGGATTCTGCTTCGACAGAAAGATGTGCCCTAAGGAGGATAGTTATTCCAACCTTCTTTTGCTGAAAAATTGTGGAGAGAGATCCACAAAGTAGGAATCCCTAGTTCCCGTAGCTGCACAGTGTCTTCTTCTCAGGTTAGCTCTGATACTATGTTAGATTTTTAACATCAAGCTAGCATAACATTAGGATCTTTAACTAAGAGAACAACAAGCACAGCAATCAAACACAAGAGACAATGAACACAGTGTTTTTCCTTGGGGAAACCATAAATGGAGAAAACCCCGCAACTTCCTTAGAGATAGAATCAGCACCAAAAGTAAAACCCCAAAACAGTAAGATGATCTCCCGACAGCATTAACCTTCTTTCTATCTATCCCCAGTGTCTTCTCCTTCCTCAACTATGCACTACACTTGAGTGTGTATGATTTATGTACTAAATAGAGAGGATAGCTCTCTATTTATACTAATCCCGACATGACTAAAACCCTACTAGGGCCGACCTCTCTAGGAGAGTCTAATAACCCTAGTGCCCCGAAACTGCGGGGACTTTAACCCTTAGACAATAGGAGGGTTACCCACAATGACTTGACATGACTTGTTTACATTATAGATCTTCTCGATCGGAACATCGGGGCATGACATGACTCAAATACATTACAAATACATCCCGAAATAAACATTGGGTTACAATACATAAGAAATATAAGTGAATACATTCCGAAGTTACATATACATCAACCATATTTGCTAAGCTCATTCTTGTCACATCTGCCCTGGGCAGAATACAACCTATTACTTCTGAGCACAGAAAAAATTCAGGCCTAGTAGCCACTTTCATCAAAGCTGACCTTTCAATGTTAGCATAAATTGTCATTTCTTGAAACCCATCATCAGGGACATTCTAGCTTGAGATCATTCTAAAAATTTCTCCCTATTTGTAATCTGGTTCTACTCCAGTAGTGGCTTTAGTGTCCTCATAGATGATTTCTAACCTGGTTATTACTTCTACCTCATGTTCCTCTTCATCCACCTAGGCTTTCTTCTTCTGTCTCTTTGGCATGTTGTTGTAATGACAATCGACTTCTAACAGTCATGCAACACATTTTAGTCTAACTAACTCTAGAAATTGATATAGTAATAAATAAGAAAATATACAAATCTATTCAACTCTTCGACATGCATGCTGGTAAATCAACGAATGACATCTTGAGCAATGGGCTAAGCCCCTTAATGAATTAAAATGTTCACAACAAAAACTCAAGGAAGAGAAACCCTAACCTCATATGCGGAAAACCTAACTTCCATCCATTAAAACGGTTCAACAGTAAAAAACACCACCCAAAAGAGAGAATCACGGGTAACCTACCTGGAAATGGTGATGTGGACGACCCGAACAGGCAAAGCTTTCCATAAGTGCAGAGCGGGACAAAATAGGTCTTGACAGCTGCGCGCACACCTTCTCCGGACAGTTTCGGTAGTGCAAACTTGAGAAATCACAAGGTATGATATAACATATATATATATAACTCTTGACCGGGCGGGAAACCATCGGCAGGCAAACATTAAAACCATCGAAAAAATATTCTGGAGGATATCTGCAATAACAGGCGCAAAAAGAACTATGGACCTGACATTACATAGAAAACAATGTCGGACGTCGGAGCCACTACTCACTATTCTCGGAACCAATTGTTGATAGCCCTCCGCAACGTCGGTGTTAGACTGCTCTACTACCCCGATGATTGCTTTGGGAAATGAGTATCGGCTATCGGCAAAGTTAAGCTCTTTGGAATCGGCAAATAAAAGGTAAAGCTTTCGGATCATTTTAGACTAGCCTTCCGCAACGTCGGGTGGGATAAACACTACAACTCTGGCCTTTTTTGGTCAACCAATGCGACAGTGGGAAAAAATTTAATCGAATAACAAAAACACTACAGAGAAAGAACACCTGGTTCATCGGATCAGTCATGCACTAAGGAGCCGGAACTTCAGCAAACAAAGTCCGAGAGGTAAATAAAATTAACTTCGATGCATTAGCAAAGGTTTCCAAAGGCTTCCGATAGACCACTTGGCAAGCTAGATGACTTTACTTCCACAACGTCAAAACGCTTGTCCACTACGCTTCCGATATCGGAAGAATAGTTGACTAATCATCCGATACAGAAGAGTAAAAAGACCAAGTTTTTTAAGAGAATCTTCTGAACTCAGGGCAACTTTGGCAATAATAAAATACTCCTAGGCCAGTTTGAAGAAAAACAAATAAAAAGGGGGGCCCTAAAATTTAAAAAAAATGGGGAAATAGTTGCAGCTGCAACAATTAGCGACTACCTGGTGAACACAGATCTCTGAACAATTTACTCTTTGATCAACAGACTGCTTTGATGGTGCCACTTTACTAGATTTCTTCAAGATATATGAGTTCCCAAATGTAAGATTTATTCACTTTAATCATTGATTATAGTCCAAGTTAAGGAAAAAAGGGGAACCAGGATTTCAAAGTCTGGATAACTCTTTCGAGGCCAAGAGTATGAGTTTCATTTTACCTCTATCTTTGGGTAGTTTCCAACTCCAACACCATAGGATCGTAACATATGGTAAACAGATATATTCGTTTGTTCCTCATTCCCATGCCATTTTGCACTTTTTTGTGCTTTTGGACTTTTGTCCCCTTTTGAGTCCTCCTGTTTGCCTTCTTTCTGAATTTTAATTCAGGCTCCTCTATCCATAGTGCCCTTTTGTGTGAGAGATATTTTAATTTCAACTCAGGGACGAAGAAGAACTTTGGCCATCTCATTCATACTGATGTGGTTCAGTACGTGCTTTGATACATATTGATTTTTAGGAGATTTTGACTCTTTTTGACTCTCATTAACCTTTTGGCTTTCAATTCATGGCATGGGATTATTTAAATATAATACATTGTTTACCTTGTTTCCTTTCCATGGGTCTTTTGTTGTTACCCCCTAGGACAGTTTTTAATGTGAGATGAATGGAGCCTCAAAATAGTACTCTGGACTTTTCTATCCTGAGTTATTTCACAAGGATTAAGCATGACTTCAATGTGTTCATAACCATTTAGAAAATCTGCTAAACTTGAAGAAATTCTTTCAAACATTATATGAATCAATAGTAGGTAGTCTTGTAGTCAAAGATTTTAGTTAATCCAGAATTCTGATGAACTCCATACAACCAAAAGTCATACTATTTTATTGACCATAAGCAAAACAAAAATTTACAATCAATCAAACTCTAAGCAAATAAAGCAAGCAACTAAAAATACTCTAAAGTAAGCAACAAACCAAACGTTTAATTATGTACAAGAAAACAAAATCAAAATGATCAAGAAAAATAAGGCTTGAGAACTAAACCATTTACTGGTAAGTTCTCTTCCCGCCCCTGTAAGTCCTACAACTTGTAAGTCGAGGGGGCTAGCTTTGCTGCAATTTGAAAAGGCCTACCCATAACTGCTAAAACTTAGTGTTCTTTCCCTTCTCATCGTGTGGGTGATCCCACTTAAGAACCAAATCTCCTACTTCGAACTCTTTGTTCCTAGCTTTGTGCTTGTCAAACCAACGCTTCAATATTTCTTGTTGATGCTTAAACCTTTCCTGGGCTTTGGACCTGGACTCTTTTGACTTCAACAGATTATAGATTCGGATTTGTAGAATTTCATTATTAGTACCCCTAGAATCTTGGGCTATTATGGAAGATGGCAATAGAATATTTGGAGGGAGGACAACTTCCTTTCCATAAATGAGAGTGTATAGCGACACACCTAAGGAATTCTTGGGTGTGACTTTATCAGCCTAGAGAGCATTAAGTAAAGCTAAATGCCAGCTCCTTTGATTTTCTATCACTGTTTTCTTTAGAATTCTAATCAGCTTTTTATTTGTGGATTCCACCAAACAATTTCCTTGCGGGCAATAATTTGCAGAATAATGCAACTTAATTCCTCTTTCATTAGCAAATGCAGTTAATCTAATAGAAGAAAAATAAGAAGCATTATCAACAACCAGGGAAATTGGAACCCCAAACCTGGTCATAATGTGGTTTTGTAAAAAATCCATAACTGCATCTTCGTTTACTTTTCGTAATGGAATAGCCTCGACCCATCTTGTAAAATAATTAGTTGCTGTCATAATGTACTTATGTTGTAATGAGGAGTTGGATTGATTTCTCCAATAACATCGATTCCCCATTGTTCAAATGGTTCTGATATAATTACTGGTTTTAATGATCCTACTGCTTTGGTGTGTCTTCCAACACATCTCTGACATGCATCACATTTTCTAACATGAGCATAAGCATCCTTAAACAATATAGGCCAGTAATATCCAGCTCTGAGAATCTTATGTGTTGTTGTGTCTCCAGAAAAGTGACCTCCAGCAGGTCCATCATTTAATTCTGCTACGACCTTCTTTGCATCTTCTTGTTCCAAGCACCTGAGAAAGACTCCATCGTAGTTCTTTATGAACAGTACTCCATCAATGATCTGATATAAAGCTGATTTAAGACGTAATTCTCTTCTTTGCTTGGGACCCCAATGCTCCGGCAAATACCCTTCTTGGAGATAATGGACTAGATCCATATACCAGGAGTCTGGAGCTGTAAATAGAGGACATACATCCACCATATGTAGTTCAGCTTCATTATCCTAGCTGATTTCTTCATTGTTTTGACCCTTAGTCATTAGTTTACAAATTCCTTGTCCTTTAACTATGGCTGTTGGTTTGAACTCAAGATCGTATTCTTGTAAAGCAGTCACCCAGTTGCCTCTTCTTTCTCCTAATTCCTTTTGTACAAAAAGAGGTCGTACGGCTGGGTGTAGAACTATTACTTTGGTGCGATTCTTAAGTATATATGGCATGAATTGTTTTACAGCTTTAAAAACTACATAAGCTTGTTTTTCAACTGCTGGATAATTCAATTCAGCCCCTTGCAGACCAGTGCTCATAAATGATATGGGTTACTCATCTTCCCCATCTTCTTTCTGTGTAAGCACAACTGTTGACGAATCATCAGACGCAAAAGTGTACAGAATAAAATCCTTTTCAAAATTTGGACTTTTGAGTGATGGTGCATGAGAAACAAATGTTTTTATCTTGATGAATTCATTCTTCTCCAAATCAGTCCATTTGAACTGCACACTCTGTTTAACCATTTGCTGCAAAGGTTTGACGAATTGAGCAAAGTCTGGTACAAACCTTCGCACAAAGTTGATTGTCCCCATAAAAGATTGCATACCATTTTTATTATGGGGTAAAGGGATATGTTCTATGGCTCTAATCCTCACCGGGTCTATGGAGATCCCTTTCTTAGAAATGACATGACCCAGTAGCTTTCCTTCTGTGACTGCAAACACACATTTCTTGGGATTTAGTGAAATACCATATTCTGGCAACGCTCGAAAATCTGTTTCAAATGAAATGCATGCTCTTCTCTCTTTTTCAAAAATATTGTAACATCGTCTAGATAAACCACAACACTATGACCAATCAGACCACGGAAAGCTATATCCATGGCCCTCTGGAATGTAGCTCCAGCATTGATAAGTCCAAAGGGAATCCTCCTATACACAAAAGTTCCCCACTTGGTTATGAAAGTCATCTTAAGCACGTATTCTTCTGCTACTAATACTTGATTATAACCGGAGAATCCATCTAATAACAAAAACAATTCAAAGCCTGAAACCATCTGTAGTATTTTCTCCATGGGTGGGACAGGATAATTATCTTTATCCGAAGCACGATTAAGACTTCTGAAATCTACGCAAAGTCTGATTTCTCCTGACTTTTTCCGTACTGGTACCAAATTAGAAACCCATTCCGAATGTCTAACTTTAATATGATTTTAGCATCCAACAACTTCTTTACCTCACTTTGAATTAAAGGTTCCAGCTTAGGATGCATCTTTCTCAAAGGATGTTGGTAAGGCTTGATTCCAACTTTGATTGGGATAACATGTTGTATGATCTTTGTGTCATAAGTTTTGAGATATTCATAGGTCGAAGCAAATGCATCCCTGTACTGCTTGAATAAACTAATGAACTTACTCCTTTCGCCTGGAGAACAACACTTCCCCAAATTTACATATTTGGCTTCAGCTTCAGTCCGTAAATTTATCAGCTCAAATTGTAAAGATGAGCTATGAGTCTTGACATTCGCTGGCTTTCTGAACTTGTTATCTAAATCAAACATTTGTTCCAAGGTCTTAACTCCTTTTGGAATAAAGTTCCCGAACTTTAATTCCGCTTGATGTTCTTCATCATCTATTATTGCTCCTTTGAAAGTATCATCATTCATCAAACACTCCAAGATTTGCTGATGTAACACCCCGGTTTTCACCCCATTTGCATTAAAGGTACATGATGTATATATTGTAATTAATCATGGTGAGGAGCTAAAGGCAAAAGCCCCACCATCGATTTGGTTGTGTTATGTTTCGGCAATTGGGATCGTTGCCGATGGTATATCGTGCCATCCAGCACATTATAGTTCAGGCATCATGTAAACATGCAAAATTAATAAAAAACCTACAACCAGCTATGACGGTGCAACGTTAATGAAAAGGGCATGATTTCCTAAGGATGAAGAGGGGGGAATGTTAAACCATGAGCCTATGGGGAAAAGCCATGTGTCAGCCATTATAAGCCCTGATGTTAGTTGGGCAGTTATTACTGGTAAGTGGTGGGTGGCAGGACTGTCAGCCCCTGCCCACACGCCCACTCCACTAGTAGAATCTCCATCTTCATGTGGGTAGGGAAACCACTACCCCATGATTCCATTCTTATCCATCCTCCCGCAGAGAACCGTTCTGTTTTTCCTCACGCACCGACTAGAGTTGTTCTCCTCACACATAGGTTGGGGATTCTTTATCGTTTTACCTAGGCAGCGAGCTGAGGAGCCATTTTCCACTGTCACCCATGATTTCCTGTGGATAATCCCTTCACCTTCTGTGTGTGCATGTTCTCCTTATGGATTTTGTGGTCTGCGTATGTGTTTCCCCTGTCCAGGCTGAGAATCGGTCTTCTCCTCCATTTCGGGTTATGTTTTCTTCTCCAGTGGCTATAGTGTTGGGATTGGGGGGGGCTGTTGCTTTCCCCACGACTTGTTTGTTGTGGTTTCAGCTACATTTGAGCAGCTATGGATTCTTATTATGGAGTCATTTTGGCCACGATAGGGCTAAGAATGACTCAGGGATTGATTTCCCTTGTCTAAAGCTGCGAATCGCTTGGTTTTACTGCGGGTATGCAGTGGTTGGTCTTCGAACTGTGCGGAGTGGGTTTGAAAGCTAGGTATGCTTGAGAAACCTGGTGTTTGGGAGATACACGGACATAGTTAGATGGTTAGCTTTCTTCTCCACAACCCCTGAAGAGCACTAGAAAGGGGGGGTCAGGGCCTGAGGGACTGTGTAGCAAAGAAGGGACTGATTTCCTGGTGTTGGGTGTGTGTGGGTGTATTAGAGGTCAAGCTAGCTCTAGTGTAGGCATCCTTAGCTCTTCAATGAGCTCCCTAGCTTAGCATTCAGCTGCTCCTAGCTCCTTGATAGCCTGATAAACCCTACTGTGTTGGCTTGGCTGTGATTAGTGTATCCTTGGCTATGTGTAAGCATGTTTGTTCCTTATTCCTTGGGGAATCATGCCTAGCTTAGGGGTGGCAGTATTGCTGAGAGATTGATGAGCACGTTGGCCTATGGTTGGGTGGAACGTTGCAGCGACGTAGCTGGTTGCGGGACAAGTTCTTTATGAGATAAGTATCCTTGTCTATTTCATCTCTACAATTATATTTGATGGCTAATGAACTATGATGAACATGTTGAATGCCTGAATGTATGTTTGCTTTCGCTGTGTATGTGAATGACTATACATCTTAGCATGTTTTATGTTTTAAGAATTTTATTTCAGCATCTTATGTATGTTCATGTTCATGGGGCTATTTTCTCGGATGTTTGATGGTTTGGTAGCGTCCTCTTCGTCGGTCGGAGGGTCGAGGACGTTACAGAATGGTATCAGAGCAAAGGTTACAGCATGGGCCTGAATGGGCCGTGAAGATGCAATGACAGAGCTTATGTTGCAGCATTTGGGCCTCAGAGGGCCATGAAAGATCAGTTAACCGAGGCAGGTTTCCTAGTGCCCAGAGGAAACCAAGAGAAAATAGGGTGAATGACAGGAAAATTCACAAAAATTTTCTAAGTCCCAGAATTGTCAGCTCATTGGAAAACTTAGTGAGAATTTCTTCTGATGCAGCGGAAGAGCTAGTCTGAAGGTCACCCGACGAGGGACAAACGGGTTTGGTTTCAGCAAATTCTCTAAGTGTTTGGCCATCTGCACATTGGAAAACTTAGACAGATGGACCTCCGATGCAGACCCAACGACGAAAATTAGTCGATTTGGTCAGCGGAAGATAGTTGATTTCATCGCCGATGGTTAGACGATGGAACTGTCGATCAACCACATCGGAAGAAATTAGTTGATGATGTGTCTGCCATTGCGGCTATTTAATGGACTATCCACCCGATAGAAAGTTGTTCCGACAGCCGATGTGGTGGAAGATAGAGAAGAAAAGTTGTGGAATTTTTTTTAAGTATTCGTCAGCCATCGGAAAATGTTAGTGGTATTGGTTGTCGATGAACTTCGGCAAGAATTAGTTTTCCATGCGCCCACCGTTGCAGAATTCTAGTGGACTAATCTTCCGATGGGTAGAGTCCTCGACCACCGATGCTGCAGCAAATAGTTGTTCCGACAGTCGATGCAGAGCGGCGGAAAACTGAAGTGATAAGATCGTCGACGATCAGCGATAATTAAAGGATCGGATCGCCGATGCTTAGTTGATGGCGTAGCCGCAACGCCGGAAAGTAGATAGTGAAGGCACCGATACGTCGGCAAAGAATAGAAGATGTTTGAGCCGATGAAGCGGCGGAAAGAAGGTTAAGGAAGAAATTTCGGAAAATTTTTCTAAGTATGAGAATCGTCGGCCATCGACGAAACTTAGTGGATGCGGGAGCCGTAGTTTCGGCTGAGATCAGTTGAAGGCTACCAAAATGCCGACCCAACTTAATCTAATGAGGCATCGATAAGACCATCGACGATCAGTGATAATTAGTTGATTGGATCACCGATGATTAGTCGAGGAAGTAGTCGCAGTGTCGACGGGAAATAGTTAATGAAACAACCGACGAAGTGTCGCAGGAAGGAGAAAAAGAAAATTTTTGCCAAGGTTTTTATAAGTGTTGAGGCCATCGGCAATCGGCGCATGTTAGTGGATGAGTCCACCGATGGGTCGGGAGAAATTAGTGGTCTTGAGCATCGATGGAAGTCGAAAAAGTTTAGTCAATTGGGAGTCCACCGTTGCGGCTGCCTAGTTAACTACCCACCCGATGAGCAGTGGTTCTGACCGCCCGAGGCCGCAGCAGATAGTGCTTCCGACCACTGATCAGAAGATTATAGTTGCTAGTCGTTATGACCGCCGACAGAGTTATGGCCGCGGAAACTCCAGTTAGTTTGATTCCTGCCATTGCGGAAGCTTAGAGAACTAGCCGCCCGACGAGTAGAGGATCCGATTGCCAATGTGGTAGTGCCTAGAGGATCCAATCGTCATTAATGGTTTTTTTGTTTGCAGCACCGATAAAGGTCTTGAAATCTTAGATGGCTAGAGATCCGAAATAGTAGAAGACGCTAGTTGTTTAACCGCCGATGAACAGTCCTTGGCATCGCCGATGCAGTGCAAGGCTTAAGGGTTCTAATCGTCGATAAAGTTCGGAAGGTTAGATGACTACGGACCCGATATAGCAGAGGAAATTAGAAGAATAGACCGCCGATGAGTAGCGGGGAAAATTAGATGATTTGATCGCCAAAACACCGAAAAGTTAGTGGGGAAGAGACCCGATAAGGAGAAAAAAATTTGGGGTTTTTCAAAGTGATTTTCTCAGCAGTTTCCAGCTGTTTTTCAGTGGATCTTTCAGCAAACTGTCAGTAGATTACAAGGCTGAAAAGGAAGAAAAATCCAAGTGGCTGAAGTTGGCATTTCAGAAAAGAATACATTTGGTAAAAATCATCATTTTGAAGTGGTGTGGTTTTCACACCCGAGGTCAGAATGAAGCATGTGGATAGGCATTGGAAAGCTGATTCAGCGAGGAGCAAGGGAGAGTCACCGGAATTTGAATACAGAGCAGCAAAGTACTAGTGATTGCCTGAAAATAAATGTGCTGTTGAATCCAGGAATTGCATGCCTAGAGGTAGCAAGATCACGAAGTCAAACCAACTGTCGTGTGGAAGAGGAGTTCCATGCAAAGATGGGGAACTTGAAAAGGGAAATTTCCTTAAACCCTGTCTTGCTAATTATAATTACAAATTTTATACATGAAATGTATGAGGATATGCCTTGCATGCATAGGATGTTACTATGTTGGTAAGAATAGCGAGAATTATACATTTATAATGAACCACTAATGATAATTATTGCATTCGTGTTGGCATTAGTGGAAAAACCAACAACAACATGGACATGGCTGAATGTGTTGTTGATGCTGACGAATGTGACTAGAAACCCTATGGAGAAAGGGATAAGGCAACAATTCCAGAATCAAAAGTTGGTGAGCAAATTCTGCAATCTTCTGTAAAGGACCAACCAAACTGGTAATGTCAAGGGTGTAAGTAGGACCCACGAAGGTAAGGGTTTAATTATGACAATTGCATGGAGTGGAAAAGCAAGAGATCTCATACCATGTGGTTATTTAGAATTGATACTACATTCATACAGAAATGTATAATGCCTGTATATTTTGTTATGAGCTTAGTAGCCCAAAGAAAGTAAGTACTGATGGTCCTGATTATAGTAATGCATCCTAGGCCAGGCATGGTATGCTTGAAGGCATAAGTAATCCTGAATCGATGCAAGGTAGCATTGAGTGGATATGCATTAAAAGATTTCATGAATCTTGTGGTTATGCATTGAATAGATGTATATGAAGAGTATGAGTAAATCTTGCAGATATGCATACATAAGTATGGGTGCAAAGGTTGTGATGCATTGCATGAATGCATTGAGATAGTGCATGTGTTATTATGAATAACTAATGGCTGAAAGGATGAATTGACGACAATTCTAGAACCATTTCAAGAGCTGTTATGAATGCAGGATAGTAAGTGCATGAAGAGGGTAGTCATGATCAATTGGCTGCCGAAAATGCTCTATGGAAGGGCAAGGTGGTACAAATGATACGCTTGTGAAGTAAGGAGTATCTAAAAAATCCATTTAAATTGCATAAATGATGTGACTATACCCTGTCATTTAAAGTATGATAATGATTGCATGAAGTAAATGAGTTTTGGTAATATTGATGTGGTTAACAACTGGAAGTGTTTGAATTTTATAAATTCTGAAAATGCTTCAGTGATTGTTGCAGCAATGAAAAGGTTATATGCATCAAGACTTACCAAGTGTTTGGCTGACTGAGGTTCAGGTTTCAGGTAGATTATTTGAAGCATGGCCATGAGAGTAAGACCATGACAAAGGCCGGAACCTACCATGTGAAAAATCCAAACCTCATGAGAAGAGCCTCATGGCTGTGAAACTAGTTTGTATGCATAATGAGTTGTCAAATTTGAATTTGTGAAGTTCGGATTTGAGAAATTGCTGACAACTACTAATCACTATCGGCTTGCATAGAATTGTGTCAAGAGGACGCATTGTAAGTGGGTGTTCATGTTATGCTAGTAAGCATAAAATTATATTGGGCATAGTGGTGTTGCTTACAAGAGACCCACAAATGAGGATCACCTCATTGCCAAGCAAATCAATTTCTGTAGTAAACAGAGTTGCAAATTCCTATTGAATTGAATTACTAATGTCATTGTTTGGTTATGGAACAATCAAATTTGGGTTGTATTATCAGATAATGATTGACTGTTTGGCTACTTGATGAATGCGCCAGGGGTACACATTGCAGGAAGACCTTGTGTGATGGCCTGAAGGAGCCAAACTTTATGGGGAGGTTTTCCCCTATCTTGGAAATGGGTTTCGGGTGAAACTCCATTGGACATCTTGGAAATGTCTCATTTGCACTACATGTTTGGTAAGCAACATGAGTGAGATAGTATAGATTATGTCGGTAAGACATATGTGGATAAGAAATGTAAAAAGGTGTTGGGATGGCAAATCGAGGGACTGTCAACTCAGAGAAGGGAGCCCCCATTCCTCCTTAACGAAGGAATACTTCCTCGGCAAATGGATAAGTGTTCTGTGACCCTAGCTAAGAATATGCATGTCAAATTGTTAAATTCAATATGCAGAACATGTTTTGATTTTATTTCCATTATGACCGATTGCTTGAGTATGAATAGGGCCTACATGGCACACACCGAAAAAGGGTGCACACTTTCCCGATGTCATATCATGAAAGGGTTTTCAATATTGATTACACCCTAGGGGGTGGACGCACTCTTGGTGTCTCAATACTTGATAGTGAATGATATGAAATGTGATCACAGTTTTAGAACAATAACGCTGATGAGTTGCTTATATTGCGTGTGTTGTTAGGCTAAACAAATGCAATCTGGTGTTGCACACTAAATGGACAATGGCTTGGGCTCATCCTACCTCCTACTGAAGAGCACATAGAAGGAGACATTCCCGAGGGACTAAAGAGCAGAGAAGGGGGTGGTTTCTTGTGTTGTATGGGGTAGTGGAATTAGAGCTCACTGCTGGAAATGGTCATGATAAAGTTTCCTTCCCAGTCAGCATGAAGATGTACTGGAAGGAGATGTCAGGCTATTATATGCTTAGGGATCCATAGTAGATCCTGGACCTGGAAATGGTCGTTTATTGTTGATGGCCTGATAAACCCAACTGTGTTGGCTTGGCTGATTGGTTGTTGATATAAGTGCATTGTTGATATAAGTACACGTGATTTGTTAACGGTCTGATAAACCCAACTAAAGGTTGGCTTGTCTGTGTAATTATTTGATGTTGTGGAAATTGTGGAAATGTTACAGTGTTGGTTTGACTACCTGTAGTCTGATAAACCCAACTGTTAGCTGGCTTAGCTGAGTAACATGATAAACCCAGTAGTGTATTGGCTTGATTGGCTGCAGCCTGATAAACCCAATTGTATATTGGCTTGGTTGGACGGTCTAATAAACCCAACTGTAGGTTGGCTTGACTGTGCTAGATATATATATAAAAGGATGTTGTGAAGCAACCTGTGTGCTGACCTAACATCCAAGTCCATAGGCAATCCCAAGGCTTGCAAAGCAAAGCAGGATCCTGTGGACCAAAGAGGAAATGCACAATACAGATAAATATTGGATTATTTTGCAATTTCTTGCTTATGAATATACATGTGTATATGATTTGGTTATGATATTCTAAGCTCTTGTTTAAGAGATAAAAACCATTGAGAATAAACTAAACATGTGAATCTATTCGATGTTTGAATATAGGTATCGCTGGGAGCGAGGACTATGAGAGCATCCTAGGGGTGCATGTGGACATGTGACTGTCCTGAAGAACTCAGAATGAGCAGTAATGAAAAAGGTGCTAGTGAGACTGTGAAGGTCCTAGCAGCCGACACAAACCATGTGGGGAGGCTCCATGGTTGAGAGGTATAATAGACCAGAGACACTAAGTGTCGTGACCAAAAGGGATTGGTCCAGCATTCATGGTGAAGTGAAAGAGGATGAGAGCATGAAAACCATAGTGGTGGTGTGGGTTCCAGGATGGAACAAGACAAATAGGGGAAGAAAAAAAAACTCTTGCTGCTCTCTCTTTCTTTCTTTGATTATATATATATATATATATATGCATTGTGAAAATAGAAGATTATTGAATGCATGTATGGCTGAAAATAGAATGTGTCTATTTGCTTAAAATAATTATGAATGCTGGAATAGTTAATTCCCTACCCAAGAATGGACATAAATGAACTCATGTGCCTGTTGGGAAGGCATGAAAAATATGAAAGTCTCCTTGATGAGACTTGGACTGTCATGCCAATTGGGCAATTAATTGACTGATTTTAATGCATATATTATGCTTGGTCTAACAGAATTTCCATGGTGCATTTTATAGGTGAGAAAAGTGAAATCCAATAGTGCACATTGATCATGGCAGCAGACCAAAGGCTGTTAGACTTGGCTGGAAGTCTTCTTCAAACAATTGCCAAGACCCAAGAAAATCTTGGAGAGATGCTCAAGATATAGAAAAGTTCCTAGACTTGGGGATGAGCCGAAAGCTGAGAACCAGTAAGAGAAGCTCATGGAAGCCGAGGGGCTTGGTCTTGAAAGTTCAAGTAAATAATTGAACGTGGGACAGATCTACAAAATTTTGAAATTTTGGATGTGCAAATTGTATGTATTCCTATGTATTGGAACACCAAAGACGGTGTTATTCCAAGGGGGAGGGGATTGTAACACCCCGGTTTTGACCCTGTTTGCATTAAAGGTACATGATGTATATATTGTAATTAGTCATGGTGAGGAGCTAAAGGCAAAACCCCCACCATCGATTTGGTTGTGTTATGTTTCGGCAATTGGGATCGTTGTCGATGGTATATCGTGCCATCCGACACATTATAGTTCTAGCATCATGTAAACATGCAAAATTAATCAAAAACCTACAACCAGCTACGACGGTGCAACGTTAATGAAAAGGAAATGATTTCCTAAGGATGAAGAGGGGGAAATGTTAAACCATGAGCCTATGGGGAAAATCCATGTGTCAGCCATTATAAGCCCTGATGTTAGTTGGGAAGTTATTGCTAGGAAGTGGTGGGTGGCAGGACTGTCAGCCCCTGCCCACACACCCACTCCACCAGCGGACTCTCCATCTTCATGTGGGCAGGGAAACCACTACCCCACGATTCCATCCTTTTCCATCCTCCCGCAGAGAACCGTTCTGTTTTTCCTCACGCACCGACTGGAGTTGTTCTCCTCACGGATAGGTTGGGGATTCTTCATCGTTTTACCCAGGCAGCGAGCTGAGGAGCCGTTTTCCTCTGTCACCCACAATTTCCTATGGACAATCCCTTCACGTTTTGTGTGTGCATGTTCTCCTTACGGATTTTGTGGTCTGCGTATGTGTTTCCCCTGTCCAGGCTGAGAATTGGTCTTCTCCTCCATTTCGGGCTATGTTTTCTTCTCCCATGGCTGTAGTGTTGGGATTCGGGGGGCTGTTGCTTTCCCCATGACTTGTTTACTGTTGTTTCAGCTACATTTGAGCAGCTATGGATTATTATTATGGAGTCATTTTGGCCAAGATAGGGCCAAGAACAACTTAGGGATTGATTTCCCCTGTCCAAAGCTGTGAATCGCTTGGTTTTACTGCAGTATGCAGTGGTTGGTCTTCAGACTGTACGGAGTGGGTTTGAAAGCTGGGTATGCTTGAAAAACCTGGTGTTTGGGAGATACACAGACAGAGTTAGATGGCTGGATTTCTTCTCCACAACCCTTGAAGAGCACTCGAAAGGGGAGTTAGGGACTAAGGGACTATGTAGTAGAGAAGGGACTGATTTCCTGGTGTTGGGTGTGTGTGGGTGTCTTAGAGGTTAGGCTAGCTCTAGTGTAGGCGTCCTTAGCTCTTTAATGAGCTCCCCAGCTTGGCATTCAGCTTCTCTTGGCTCCTTGATAGCCTGATAAACCCTACTGTGTTGGCTTGGCTATGATTTGTGTATCCTTGGCTATGTGTAATCCTGTTTGTTCCTTATTCCTTGGGGAATCATGCCCAGCTCGAGGTTGGCAGTGTTGTTGAGAGATTGATGAGCCAGCTGGCCTATGGTTGGGTGGAACATTGCAGCGATGTAGCTAGTTGTAGGACAAGTTCTTTATGAGATAAGTGTCCTTGTCTATTTCATCTCTGCAATTATATTTGATGGCTAATGAACTATGATGAACATGTTGAATGCCTGAATGTATGTTTGCTTCCGATGTGTATGTGAATGACTATACATCTTAGCATGTTTTATGTTTTAAGAATTTTATTTCAGCATCTTATGTATGTTCATGTTCATGGGGCTAGTTGCCTGGATCTTTGATGGTTTGGTAGCGTCCTCTTCGCCGATCGGAGGGTCGAGGACATTACAGCTGACCATTGTCAAAAACCCTTAGATTTGTGATGTTATCTAGAACAGGTGGCCTGAAAAGTCATTCAATAGAGCATCTATTATTTGAAGATACTAATCTTGCAGCTAAGGTAGCTAATAAATCAGCTGCTGCATTTTTTTAATCTAGGAATTGACATAATATTGAATGCATGAAAATTTATCAGCAACTCCCAAACTTCAGTTTCGCAAGCTTTCAAATGGGGTGAAATGCAGTGTATTTTGTTTCGAATTTTCTTAACAACGATTTCAAAATCTCCATATACTTTCATATTTTTTACTTTCAATTCTATTGCTTTTTTAAGTCCTTGAACTAGCACTTTGTATTCGGCTGTGTTATTTGTGCATTCAAATTCTAACCTACATGAAAGAAAATGTTTATTTTTTTTCGGGATCAATCAGGACATAGCCAGCCCCTTATCCTTCCAATGTTTTAGAACCATCAAAATAAAGAATCCAAAAACTTTCTACTTCTACTGAATTTGAATTACGAACTACATCTAAAACTAAATCTACTATGTTATAGTCAATCTCATCAACCCGTGAAAATCGAAGGAGATCGGGTTGGATATCAGGTATACTGATGGCTTCTTCAGCTTGGTAATTTCCCGGTTCTAGTTCAATGAAATAGTTTCCCAACACAGAGTTTACTGGTTCATTTTTTCCTTCTAACTGAGTCACATTATATTTCATTTGAGGCTCTCTTAACACTTTTATCTGATTTTGACATCCTTTAAAAGGAAACCACAAATATGACCAATTCGATGCAGAATATCATTCTAACCTTGTTGACTAGTCTCAGCTCAAAACCAAACCATAAGCATCTGGTATGTCTTCTACTACAATGTCAATGTAATGACATACCCTCTCATCTGTGGATAAACAAATCAGAACATCCTCCATTTCTTCTATTACTTTTACTGATGTTCTATCTAATTGAAGAACTTGTCCAGTGGTTGGTTTAGGTTTACCATTGATTTGCTTGCAGACTGAAAGTGGCATAACATTGACTAATACTCCTGAGTCCACTAAACAGTTATGCACATTATAGTTGAAAATTTCAAAGGTTAGGAGAAATGCTGGAGTTTTATACCTAGATTTTTCTCCTAAACTTGCCTCACCAATCTCTTCCTTGGGTTGGTTGTCACTAGGAGGCTCCTCTTCTGGTGTCTCAAGTGCTTTTAAAAGCTTCTCTTTTTGCTGAGGTAAATTGCACATTTCAAACAATGAGATATTTGCTTTAGCCTTTTTAATGTCTTCCACAACATCATATCCCATATCATGTTCTTTGAGACTCTTCTTGGCACTTTCTATTTTATTTTCAGAAGGCTTTACAGGTGTGTTGAATTTCTTAGGATCTTGACTTGAAATGACAAATTCAAGTATTTTAATGGTCGAAGTGTTGTTCTTTATCTTCTTCATGTTTTCTTGAAGTATCTTAATCTTTGGAAGTATTGAATTATCTTCTTTTAATGGATTCTTACTTCTTGTTGTTACATTAGTTTTTGGTGTTTCTTCTTGCATCGAAAAGTCTTCATCTTCCATGTTAAACATAGAAACACAGTCTCATAAAACTAAGGTATCTTCCTCTTGTTTTTTTGTAGGTTCATGATCTTTTTCTTTCTCCTCACCAGTTTTTTTCAATTTGGAGTCCAATAATTGATTCATTACTAATGTCATAGAATTAACCCATTGTGGACGATTCTTCTCAGAATGAGGCTGCTGATGAAAGGTACAAAAATTGTCCATGCCTACATCGGTTAAATTCATTGCTGAAGGACTCTGTGCAGGAGGATTAGGTTGACTGTTGTCTTCCCTTTTTTTATAATAAGGCTTATATGGTTTATGAGCCTCTTTTTCCTTTTCTAAATCTATCACCCTGTTTGATAATCTCTGCATCATCTTCACCATCCCTTCTAAATCTTGTGATCGCTCATCCTTAGGGTTAGGCAGCAATAAAGGTTTCTTGATTCCAAAAGTCTTCTCTTCTGACTGCACAGGGTAATTTTCTATACTCTCCATCTCTGCCTCTACCTTCTCAGCTTCTTCATAGGTTTCTACTAATGTGGGTCTAACCGATCTCTTGGAAAACATGGCTAGATCAGGCCCGAGAGCTAAGGTATAGTACTCAATTAGGGCATGTTCAGATGGTTTGTCAGCTGCACCGAAATTGTTTAGGTAAGCAGCAAACCTTTGAGTGAAGTTATGCACTTTTTCCTTCTTTTCCTTCTTTAGATCAATTAACCCTCTCATTAAAGAAGCATGAGTTTTCTGGACTACGTATTTGCTTCTAAACAGTCTCTCAAAAGTATTTCAATTTGTGATTGAATTTGCAGGTAGGGAAAAATACCATGAGGCTGCTTTTCCTTTCAGGGTGTGAGGAAACAATCTACAGACCACATCTTCATGCTCTCCAACTCGTAGTCCCTCTAAACCCAAGTAAAATCTCTGCAAATGATCATCTACAAGAATTCCTTCACTTGGTTCAAACTTGGGTAACATCTTGTCAAAAGTCTGAGGCAAATCATGCAAGGGAGGTGTCAGATTTAAAGGAGATTTAGATCTCCATGCAGGTTGTGGAGGTGGCTGATTTGTATTCACATTTTCCATGACTCTGAGTGGAGTATGTGGTGGGGATTGAACATGAGTCTAAAAAGGTGAACAATGAAGGGAATCTGGTCCCAATTGATCCAAAGGTTGGTTAACTTCTTGTAAGGCTGTTTCTACCAATTCTTCAAGATCTTCTACTAACACGGAGTCTTCCAATTGAGGGTGATCTTTCTTTTGATACTCTCTTCTAGGAAGGACAGAGATAATATGTAATCCTCCAATATTTTTTGCATATGCCCTGGTAATTCTCCTTAAATCATCAACCATTTCGTTATCAACGGGATAAAGATACCGTGTTTCTTTTTCTTCAGCAATGGGTTTGTGAAGCAAACTATTTTCAGAACTGTCACTGATGGAGTAATTTTGACAAAGTAGGCTTCCTTGGCCAGCCATGCACTGGTGTCCCTCCTTCCAGCGCCAAAACTGTTGGGGCCTAGAAAATCACAGGTAACAAAAGTAGGGATTCTACCCAATAAACGTTCCCAATTAGCTCGTTATTGTTTGGTATGGGGAATCCATCTAGTTTACGGTCCGGCTACCGTAGGTCAAGTAACGATTAGATTGTTTTACCGGTTACGGCCTGGTCCACTGTGTATATTTTTTTAGTTTTTTAATATTTAAGTATGATGTGCAAATGCCTAACTAAATGCAGACGATAGAGATGACGAGGAGGGTCACAACGTGATCCACAGGTTCTTACCTCTCGTCTTACCTCTCTCACTTCTAAATCACAAAACAAAGAGAAACTAACTAAGACTCACTAACCTATACCTAGGGAGCAAAACTGTATTTAATGGTGAGTAATGTATTGTATTGCATGCATAAAGAAAATCATAGATAGTTGTTAGCATTCCTGAACACATGAATATCAATAGAAAGATGAACAATAAGATAGCTTATTGTTAATTAAAACATTCATTACTCAATCACAAATGTGGAAGTTTCACAAAAATAAACATGAGTACATTCATAACATGAAAGAATTCAATAGGTTAGAACGATCTCACAATTCATAGAAACAAGCTGAAAAAGAAATAGTTCACATCCAACCAGCCCATGGCAAACATTTGAAACTCGACAAAACTTTCTCCAGCCGAAAACATATAACTCTTTATTACAAGATGAATTAGTTCTTCTTACAATAAACTTCCTCAAGATAGTCTAAAAAAGGTCCTTTACTATATAAAACTCTCCTATACTTATACAAAAAGCAAAAAAATCTCCTGGGCTGCCCCTCATTGCCTCTTGAGCTTCCCCAACCTTTCCTTTACAAAAATTTGTCCTATAGCTTGTGCACAGAAATTAATATAATATATTACATTATTAATCAATATTCCCAAAACATTTCACTAGGAAGGCCCAGCTTGCTCGTTTATGAAATTTTTCCATGCATTAGCATCTGCTGCTATGCTTTCAAACCCAGAAGGCTCAAGGAATTGAATGTTAATCTCATACTTGTCAGCTTGGGTCTTCACACCCTCTATTCTAGCAGGAATCAAGCGCATTTGGTCCTCCAATAAGTGTATGCTCACAGCTGCACTTGCTACTTCATTTTTTAATATCCATTCATCCAAATCCTTGACCTACTGGATTGCTTATTCATCCTCGTTGTATCTGTCCTGTAAATGCTTTAAAAGCAGTTCATGTTCAAGTAGCACCTCCAATCTCTTCTCAGCAGAAGTCTGACATCGATTAAAGAGCACTCTCCTGCAGAACTCGGCACAAGCAGTCTTTGTCTTCTTCATTGTTTTTTTAAATTCTTATGCGATATTACTAGCGAATTCCATTAACTCATATTATTGCTTCAATGTTTGCTTATCTTTGACGGATAGGTCTGTGGGATATTCTTTAATGGTTTCTACCCAAACCATTCTTCCCTTTAGAATTTCCAATATATCATGAGTCCTATCCAGAAAATATGAAGTGGTACTTATAATCTCTTCCAGTCTGGTGTCTACCTGTTGAACTTTCCATCTTTCATCTTCTATCTGTAGTTGTATCTGATGGATATTTTTCCTAAGCATCAGCACATGCTCCTTTAAGGGTCGGATGTCAGCTTTATACTCCATAGCACTCTTTAGTGATGCTATCAATGAATTCTTCCATTCTTCTAAAGCTGCTATCTGCCTCTGATATTGCTTCTCCTTATCTTCTGCAATAGCCTTCTCTATTCCCAACTCAATAACTTTGATTTCCAACTTGTTCTTTTCCTCATTTAATTTTCCAAACGATAGCTAAAGATTATCTTTCTCATCCTTTAAACTCTGATGCTCCAGCTGTAGCTTTTGTAACTCTGCCAAGGTAACTTGAGAATTCTTCTCTGTATTTTCTGCAGATATTGCTAAAGCATCCTTATAAGCTTGCAGAGTTTGGCATTTTGTCCTTCAAACCTTGACTTCACCTATCGTGTCTTCATATTTTCTCTTTAGATTATAGCTTTCATCCCTTTCTTTCTTGAAGGTTTCCTTTAGATGAGCTACATTCTTCCGTGACTGCTCTAGATCAGTCATGATCCTGTCCATGTTGTCTTCATTTGCTAAGGTTAAAGGTACCCCAGCCCTTGCTATTAACTGTGGATCCTTATGAGTACCATGTACTATTGTCTTGTCCATCACCATCTTCCCTGGCTTTCCTCCAGTATCTACTTTTTTCTCAGTTCTCTTAACAATTCTCTTCTTTTCTTTGTCATAGAATATAGTATTAAAATTAGGTATTTCCTCCCCTTTGGTAGGCATCAAAGGAATCAAATCAAATTCGGAAGTTGAACCTTCTCCTAACATACTACCAGAAGGAACAACAGGCTCCAAGGGATCAAGATTGGACTGTCCTTGTTCTTGATCTGTAGGATCTTGTCCTTCTTGTACATCAACTTGCTCTGTGGGCTGATTTTCCTTTTGGGGTTCTGTTAACCTGAAGCCCTCACTTTCTGCTTGTTTCTTCTTTATCTCAACTTTCTCTTTTCTTTTATTTTATTCTTCTTCCTTCTTAGTTGCTTCTTCAACGGCTCGTTTCTTTTCTTCTTCTTCAATCCTCAACCAATTCTCTGCTTCTTGTACCAATATGATAGCATCTTCCTCTCTTTTCTTGGCCTCTTCCTCTTCTAGCTTCTTAGCTTTCTCTACAGCCTTGCCCTTTCCACCCACAGTTGTTATCTTTTGTTCGAACCTTTTCTTAAGGGCTGTTATGTTTTTGGCATTGTGGAAGGTTTCCTCATCCTTGTCCCAGAAGTCAATGTACTCGAAATGAACTCCTGCTTCTTTACACTAATCAACTGCCTTATTTTTAGAGTCATTTCTATGAAAGTTTATTTCACCAAAGTGAAAATATTCTAATTCTTTAGCAAACTCTGCTGCTTTCTTTACCCTTCAAAACTTATAGCTTCTAATGAAGAAGGGTACTGCAGGGTACACTGCCTTTTTATGTTCAAACAAAAAATTTCCTAATCCATCAATGTACAACTGTCTGACGGCCTCCTTATGGAGTACATAATTTGTAGCATATTTTGGGAGCAAAGAAGGAGCTCTTGAACCACCATACATCCTCACATTCAATCCATCCTCTGTCAGATAATAACTCCCAAATTCTTGTATGACCTTAAATGCTTCCTCGGACATGCAATTACATTTTGCTAGGAAAATCAGAGTATATAGGGGCATAATGAAATGCTCAGAAATCTCCCTATAGTAACTGTAATACTTATGAGCCCAAAACAATTTATAAGCTGTGTATACTGGGGTTCTGTCCTTCTCCCAATTGCACTTTAAAGCAGGGAAAGCCTGAGTGCACAATATGCAATCAATTAGAATAGAACTCATGTAGAATTGAGATTTCTTCTGGGATGCTCCTCCTAAGGCTGCACTTATACATGCTGAAAGATTGTTTGACACTATACTGGCCTAGTTGAAAATAGTTCCTTCTGTAGCAACAAAAAAGATGACCGGTATCCAACCAATCTTGAAACTTTTTCCATTTTCTCTACCAAAAATCCTGTTAAGCATCAAAGCAATAAATCTGTAAGGATCATGGAGAGTTGAGGTATCATATTCTCCCGAAGGTCTGGTTCTGAAATTCTTCCATGAGATCATCATCCACTTTACCGTCTCTACCAGGTCTAGACCTACCTCCTTTAACCAACTTTCCGTTAGATAGGCCTATGGTGTGGGTAGATGGTATTCCATAAACACATAGGCAGGGTTGTATGCAACATAGCATTACTTTGCAGTATTTGCTAAGATCATTCTTGTCACATCTGCCCTAGGCAGAATCCAACCTATTACTTCTGAGCACGAAAACAATTCAGGCCTAGTAGCCACTTTCATCAAAGTTGACCTTTCAATGTTAGCATAAATTGTCATTTCTTCAAACCTAGCATCAGGGACATTCTGGCTTGAGATCATTCTGAAAATTTCTCCCCATTTGTAATCTGGTTCTACTCCAGTAGTGGGTTTAGTGTCCTCATAGAAGATTTCTAACTTGGTTATTACTTCTATCTCAGGCTCCTCTTTAACCACCTGGGATTTCTTCTTCTGTCTCTTTGGCATGTTGTTGTAATGGCAATCAACCTGTAACAGTCATGCAACACGTTTTAGTCTAACTAACTCTAGCAATTGATATAGTAATAAACAAGAAAATATACAGATCTATTAACCTCTTCGACATGCATGCTGGTAAATTAGGTTAAGCACAGTCTTTCAAATGAGTGTTTTACAAACAGAAAACCCGATAGAATGTTGCCTCCTAAACCTACCCAAGCTTCACTCTCTCAGAAATCCTAATCGACTGAAATTATTCTTCATCTCATACAGGTGTTTTGATTCTCATCAAGGTTATTCCAACGCTAAATCTCAACAAACTATCAAAATTACTCAGTTTCATTGTACTTCTTAAACTAAAGTGCAAAATCCTCTCTCAAACAACCCTAGTTGATTGAATGCCCTCCCGAATCCCACGGGAAACTATGGTTGTAGGGAATATGGCTTCTTAACCTCCAGCCGACCATAAAATTTCCAAGACCATGCCCAACAACCCCACGCAAGAGACCCAGGCACATACATAACGCTCGACGATAGACAGACTCAACCTCCCACGAATGACATCTTGAGCAACGGGAAGAGCCCCTTAATGAATGAAAATGTTCACAAGAAAAACTCAAGGAAGTGAAACCCTAACCCCATATGCAGAAAACCTAACCTCCATCCATTAAAACGATTCAACAGTAAAAAAAACCACCCAAAAGAGAGAATCATGGGTAACCTACCTGGAAATGGTGACGTGGACAACTCGGATGGGCAAAGCTTTCCACAGGTGTAGAGGAGGACAAAACAGGTCTTGACAGCTGCGTGCACACCTTCTCCGGATGGTTTCAATAGTGCAAACTTGACAAATCACAAGGCAATATATAACATATATATATAACCTTTGACTGGGCAGGAAACCATCGGTAGGCAAACATTAAAACCATCGAAAAAATAGTCTGGAGGGTATCCGCAATAGTGGGCACGAAAAGAACTATGGACCCGACATTACATAGAAAACAACCTCGGACGTTGGAGCCACTACTCACTATTCTTGGAACCAATTGTTGATAGCCCTCCGCAATGTCGGTGTTAGACTACTCTACTGCCCCGATGATTGCTTTGGGAAATGAGTATCGGCTACCGGCAAAGTTAAGCTCTTTGGAATCAACAAAGAAAAGGTAAATCCTTTGGATTGTTTCAAACTAGCATTCTGCAACGTGGGGCGGGATAAACACTACAACTCCGGCCTTTTCCGGTCAACCAACACGACAGTGGGAAAAAATTTAATCGGATAACGGAAACACTAAAGAGAAAGAACACCCGGTTCATTGGATAAGTCATCCACTAAGGAACCGGAACTTCGGCAAACAAAATCCGAGAGGTAAAGAAAATTAACTTCGATGCATCGACGAAGGTTTCCAAAGGCTTCCGATAGACCACTCAGCAAGCTACATGACTCTACTTCCGTAACGTTGGAAGGCTAGTCCACTACGCTTCCGATATCGAAAGAATAGTTGACTAATCATCCGATACATAAAAGTAAAAAGACCAAGTTTTTTAAGAGAATCTTCTGAACTCAGGGCAACTTTGGCAATAATAAAATACTCCTAGGCCAGTTTGAAGAAAAACAAATAAAAAGGGGGGCCCTAAAATCAATAAAAAAATTGGGGAAATAGTTGCAGCTACAACAAGAGTAAAGTAAGAGAGACATTTTCTAGCACAAAGAAGGGTTGGACTATCTTGTAAGAGGACTCATTTTCGGCTAATAACGAAAGACCTATTTTGCTGGGAAAGGACTGCACGGGAATTATCTTGGGATGTGTGGAATTACTTCTTATTGTTTCCATATCACTGTGAGATCGTTCTAACTTCTCTAAATTACTTCTTTGGTTATGAATGATTTTTCTTTCCATCTGAATATCTGTGCATGAAATGAGTGATGAATGTTTTATTATATCAGATCTTTCTTTAATAATATTTCTTCTGTGAATATGCATATGAAATTGAAACAACTATCTATGAGATTAATATGAATAGTACATTGCTCTAGCTTTTAAATCTTCTCCCTGCGGGGATAGAATAGATTAAAATAGAATAGACTTGTTTAGATTCATATTTAAAGAAGTAATTGATTGGACACGAGTGGTAAGATGAGAGGTAAGAACCTGCACATCACGTGTGAGGCTTCTGCTTATCGATTACATGCATTTAGTTTAGGCATTTGCATGTCATCATTTAATCAAAGAAAACCATATAAATGGTGAATCGGGTCATAACCGTTAAAACTTTAAAAAACACATTAAATCTACATTAGCCAGACCATTAACCGGAAGGATTCCCCATACCAAATGGTGGACGATCTAATTGGGATTGATTACGGTGAATCTCCTAGTGTCGGTACTTGGAGATTTTCTCGGAATCAATAGATTTGGCACTAGAAGGAGGGTCTCCAGTGCATAACTGGTAGAGGAAATCCATTTGTGAGAAAATTTCATGTTGGAAATACATCTGAAATGACTTTCCCTAAATATTTCATTCTTGAAATTGAAGAACAAGAAAGGGTAATTTTTGAAGAAGAAGATTCAGAATCTTTATACGATGTCCCATTTGAAGAAGTTGATCATTTTTGGAGGTATAAAATATCTTACGTCAAAAAACTCAAAGGGTTGAAATTTATTCCTGCGTTACCCAGGAGACAAGGTCCCAAGAAAGTAGTCTCATATACTAAAGATTCATTTCTTGTGGAAAATTTGGAAGAATTGGTGGATTTATCTATCCAAGAGATCACTCAACCTCTTGATCAATTGGGACCAGAATCTCCTACATCTCAAGTTTTCCCACATTCTCCACCACAATCTTCGCCTCAAGTTATGGCAGTTGTTAACCCACCCACGTGGAGATACAGGACACCGCTCAACTTGGATGCACCTTTACACGATGTACTTAAGTACCCGGAGCGAGTGCTATGAACCTATAAAGGGTGTCTCTACTGAAGTTCATCTGAAAAGTTTTTATCTCACATTAAGTCTTCTCAACGTTGAGCATAAATACGTTGTCTACAGATCGTTCCTGTATACTTTCGATCCCAGAGCGTCTTCATGGTATTTTAGTCTACATGCTAACTCAATAGAAAATTGGGATACTTTTGAAATAATGTTTAGAAGTAAATTTGGAAATCAGAAAACCGTAGCCACGCTTATGAAATAATGATTGTCTATGAAGATAGAGAAAAAAGAGAAGGTTCAAGATTTCAATTAAGCGTTCACTACTCTCTTAAACAGTTTTAGTGCTGCGACAAAACCCGTTGATGAGTCTTTGGTAGAATATTATACTACAACATTATACCCACCTATAGCAATGTTTGTAAAAATGGCAGTTAAACCCACACTGGTAGAAAATGATGAAGAATCCAAGAGGGTGGAAGTTGATGTTGACAGTATCGGAAGACAGACCTTAGAATCAGAAGTGAAAACAACAACTAGTAAAAAACCTTTGTTGTTAACTAGGCCTAAAGAAGAACATTAGAATGAGTTAGAAAATGTGGTCAAAATGGTGCAGAAATTATCAAACAAAATAGTAGACTTGGAAAAGGAGAAGGGTGCTAGTTCATCAAGAAACCCATTCAAGCCCTAATACAAGAAAAGAGAAGAAGGTGTACAACCCCAACCGCCTCTACTTAATTCTGTTGTTTTGAATTTTAATGAAGTTGGTATGGACCATTTCTGTACATTTCATCAAGAACACTATTCTGAAAAAAGTTGCCCACAATGGATAAATTCAATGACATTGGTAATGAATCCATTATTAGATGCCCAGCTAGTAGATCTAGAAGAAGAGGAAGAAGCAACGAATGAACCAAAAGTAACAAATGAAGAAACCACAATGGTGCTATGGGATTGAGCACCCACATTGGGATTAAACGAGGATCGGTAGAGTCATGAATTCTAGGTATATTTAGTTAACATTACAACTAGGAGTAAAGGACTGGTAGTGGATCAAAGTTTAGTGTTTCCTAAAACAAAGAAAATAAAGGAAACCATGAAGAAAATTATCAGCACTACTCAAACACAACATAAGGTTAATCCGGAAAACTTGAAACAAACTAGCTTAGTAATAAATAAACCTGTGAAAACCGTGGTAAACAAAATAGAAAATACGAAAGAGTATAACATGGGATATGATATTGTGGAAGACATCAAGAAAACCAAAGCAAATATCTCTTTATTTGAATTATGCAATCTTCCTCAGTAAAGAAAGAAATTATTGGAGGCTTTCAACCCAGAACCAAGCAATACCTCAGGGGTTGAATTAGATACTGAGATAAATGAAGCAAGCATTGGTGGTAAATCGAAATCTCAGACTCTGCCTTTCCTGTTAACATTTGAAATTTTTAATCACAATGTGCATAATTGTTTGGTAGATTCTGGAGCCTCGTCCAATGTTATGCCACTTTCTATTTGTAAGAAGATTAACGGCCAACCGATACCATCCCCTTCCCAAATCATTCAATTGGATAGGTCTGTTGTTAAAGTTATAGGGGAGATGAAAGATGTGCTAATTAGATTATCTGCAGACCCTAGAGTGTGCCAATTCATAGATATTATGGTGGTAGATATACCCGAGGCTTATGGATTAATATTAAGCAAGGACTGGTCAACAAAACTTAACGTTTATTTTGCAACTGATTGGTCTCACATGTGGCTATCGTACCAAAACAACTAAAATCATATTAAGATATTGAGAGAACCACATATGAAACATAATGTAACTCAGTTGGAAGAAAAGAACGAACCGGGCATTTTCTCATCTTCAGTCTTGGGAAATTACTTTTTAGAGATTGAACCAGGAAATTACCGAGTGGAGGAAGTCAGTTATGAATCAGATACACAACCTAATCTCCTTCGATTTTCATAGGCCGACGACATTGATTGTAACATAGTTAATTAAGTTACTAATGTAGGGAAGGATACTAGCCAAGTAATTTTAGAATACAGTTTTTGGCTTTTGTATTTTGATGGTTCTAAAACACAAGAGGGATCGAGAGTCGATTGTGTCCTTATTGATCCTGAAAAGAATGAACATTTTCTCTCTTGTAGGCTAGAGTTTGAATGCACAAATAATACTGTTGAATATGAAGCTCTAGTCTAGGTATGAAGAAAGCCATTGAATTAAATGTAGAAAATTTAAAAGTTTTTGGTGATTTTGAGATAGTTGTTAGGCAAATAAGAAACACCATTCATTTTTTATCTCCACAACTTAAAGGGTACGAAGCTGAAGTATGGAATTTGGTAGCACACTTTAATGCTTTTAATATAAATGTTATCCCTAGATTACAAAATGTTGCAGTTGATTTATTAGCTACTTCTGCTTCTAGGTTAGTTCCAACAAATAATAAGTGTTCTATTGAACTGATTTTCAGGCCATCGGTACTTGACAATATCACAAATTTGAGGGTGTTCGATGACAATGAATAGATTATCAGTTTCTTGACCACTGATGAGGTTTTCAAAGAATCTGTAATCAATGATGAAGAACATTAGGTAGATTTACAAAATGAAGATATGACCAAAGGAAATTTCATGCCTAAAGGAGTAAGAATGCTTGAAGAAATGTTTGATCTACAAAACAAATTCAGAAAACCAGCCAAAATTAAAACAAATAGTTCACTAATGCAATATGAGCTGGTAAATTTTGGAACGGAAGCTAAGCCCAAGTATGTGAATTTGGGAAAATATTGCTCGCCTGGAGAAAGATGCAGGTTCATTAAATTGTTTCAACAATATAAATATATCTTCACCTGGACATATGAAGATATGAAAACATATGATACACATATTATCTAGCACGTGATTCCTATCAAGATAGGCACAAAATGATTTTAGCAACAACTCAGGAAAATGCACCCCATGTTAGAGCCTTTAATCCAAAACGAAGTAAAGAAGCTACTAGATGCAAAGATTATCTTCAGAGTTTGACACTTCGAATGGGTAGCAAATTTAGTTCCGGTGAGAAAGAAATTAGGAGAGATAAGGTTGTGTGTTGATTTCTGAAATTTGAACAAGGCATTTGACAAAGCTAACTATGAAGTTCCCTCGATGGAGAATATCTTACAAATGGTATTAGGCTTAGAATTGTTCTCCTCATTAGATGGGTTTTCAGGTTATAATCAAGTATTAATGGTTGAACAATATCGACTTAAGACTACATTTCGTACAAAGTGGGGAACATTCGCTTATAGGAGAATGCCTTTTGGCCTAATAAATGTTGGAGCCACATTCCATAAGGCCATGGACATTGTATTCGAAGGATTAATCGGCCATTGTGTAGTAGTATACTTAGATGTTGTGACAATTTTCTCCAAGAAAAGAGAAGACCACGATTTTCACCTAAAATAGATTTTTCATCGTTGTAGAAAATATGGCATATCCTTAAATCCGAAGAAAAGCATTTTCGCGGTTCTTGAAGGAAAACTGTTGGGTCACATCATCTCAAAGAAGGGAACCTCAATAGATCTGGAGAGAGTTTAAGCCATATCTCATATTCCTTTTCCCCGTAATAAAAAGGCTATGCAGTAATTTATGGGTGCAATAAATTTTGTTCGAAGGTTTGTACCAAATTTTGCACAAATTGTAAAACCTTTGCAGCAAATGGTGAAGAAAATCATAGAGTTAAAATGGAGTGATATTAAGAAGGCTGATTTTAAAGACATCAAGGTAGAAATAGCTCTTACACCTTCTCTAAGGATTTAGGATTTTGAAAAGGATTTTATTCTATACACCTTTTCTTCAAACAACACTCTCGCAGTAGTGCTCACTCAGGAAGGAGAATTGGGAGATGAATATCCAATATCATTTATGAGCACTGGATTACAAGGGGCTGAGTTAAATTACCCAGCTGTAGATAAATAAGTGTATGTAGTATTCAAAGCAGTAAAACAATTCAGGCCCTACATTTTGAAGAATAGAACAAAAGTTAGCATTCCTCGTATGGTTGTCAAGTCCCTCTTTGTACAGAAGGAATTGGGTGAACGAAGAGGAAACTGGGTGATAGCGCTACAAGAATATGATTTGGAATTCAAGCTGGCTACTTTCATCAACGGTCAAGGGCTATGCAAGTTGCTTGTGAAAATTCATGCCAACGAGGATTATGATTAGGAGAACGAAGCTGAATTAAACTCAATTGATGTATGTCCTATTTTCGTTTCTCCGGAATCATGCTATAGAGACTTGGTGCATTATCTTCAGCAAGGATACCTACCAGAACATTGAAACTCAAAGCAGAGAAGGGAGCTTCGATTGAAATCAACCTCTTATTAGATAATCAATGGAGTACTTTTCAGAAAGAACTATGATGGAGTCTTGCTTAGATGTCTAGAAAAGGAAGATGCATCTAAAGTAGTTAAAGAGCTGCATGACTATCCTGCGGGAGGACATTTCTTTGGGGATACCACAACTCATAAGATACTCAGAGTTGGGTACTATTGGCCTACTTTATTTAAATATGGTCATGCTTACACAAGAAAGTGTGATGTGTGCCAAATAAGTGGTGGCAAATTGCCAAAAGCAGCCCAACCATTGCAACTCGTTATTATTTAAGAACCATTTGAACAGTGGGGCATAGATATTATTGGAGAAATCAATGCAAACTCTTCATTGCAACATCGGTACATACTTATGGCTATGGACTACTTCACATGATGGGTGGAGGCGGTCCTGTTGCACAAAGTAAATGAGGATGTTGTCATCAACTTTCTGCAAGAGAACATCATGACCAGATTTGGGGTTTCAATTTCCCTTGTTTTTTATAATGCATCTTATTTTTCATCTATCAAGGTAATTGAATTTGCTTGGGAAAAGGGAATAAAATTACATTATTCAACAAATTATTATCCTCAGGGAAATGGGTTAACATAATCAACAAATAAAAATCTCATTCGAATTTTGAAGAAAATTGTTATTAAGAATCAGAGAAATTGGCACATAGCCCTTCCGAATGCACTATGGGCGGATAGGGTCACCCCAAAGAATTCCTTAGGAGTTTCTCCCTATACTATGGTATATGGGAAGGAATTTATTTTACCCCCAAACATTCTACTCCCATATTTGCAATTAGCTCAAGCCTCATGAGGATCCGACAACAAAATATTACAATTACGAATTAACACTATGTTGAAACTTGAAGAATCCAGACAAAAGTCTAAAGATAGACTTAACCGACATCAGGACATTGTCAAGAGATGGTTTGGCAAACGAAAATTCGAGAAAGGGAACTTTGAAGTAGGATACTTAGTCTTGAAGTGGGATCACCCGCATGATGAGAAGGCAACACATGAAGTTTCAACATCTATGGGTTGGCCCCTACCAGATTGTTGAGAATCTTGGCCCCTCAACTTACAAGTTGCAAGATTTACAAGGACATGAAGAAAGTCTTCCTGTAAACGACGTTGTTCTCAAACAGTACTTTACCTAGGAAGTTTGGAGCACTTTTGTACATAAATAAAACTTTCTTTTATGTTCTGTTTTTCTTTCTTTTCTTGATTTTCCCCAGTCTGTTTTTTCCTTTCTGATTTCTTGATTCATATTCTTGCTTGCTATTTGCTTATAATAAACCAAGTCAATATTTGACACTAGGAAATATGGGAATCTGGATAATCTCAAAGGTCTTTGAAAGTCAAGAACTGCTTATGGGAAAACATGTGTGGTAAAATTTGATCTAATATGAGATTCTTTAATTATTGACAGACTATAGAAAGGGAAGCTAATTTCAAGCCCACATTGGAGTCATTATAAACCCTGGAAAATAGCAAAGGCTCATGAGGTTTATAATACTATCTTAGGGCTCCATCCATTCTCACACTAATATCTGTCTTAGGAAGCTTACCATGATAGACCCACAAAAAGGAAGCAGTTCTGACGGATGTATGCCATTCAAAATGATCCCATGCTACAAATACAAAGCCAAAAGGCTTATATTAAAGAGTCAAAATTCCAAGACATACAGTCACATTAAAGAAATAATGCTGAAGGAATAATCCATCAAATAAAAAGGGTTGCTCAGAGAGGTTCTTCTCTGTTTGTGAGCTTGAAACAAGTTTATCACTCACACAAAAGGGCACTATAGATGGAAGAACCCAAACCAATTTCCCAAAGTGGAGAGAGCAATCAAGAAAGACTCAGACGATAAATGTCATTAAAAAGAAAGCATCAAAAGAATGCTAATAACATGGGAATGAGGAACAAACATATACATCTGTCTAACCTTGTTACAATCTTATGGAGTCATATCTAATGGCAACCAAAACATATAGGTAAAATGAATTTCATATTTTGGCCCCAGGAGAGTTATCAAGGCTACTAATCCTGGTTACCCTACCCCCAAAATATGACCATTAAAGTGATGCACAAAAGTTACATCCCTAGATAATTCTAGTCTTTCAAAGGATCTTGGGGAATGCATTGAAGAAATTGTTGCATATCCACAATTTAGTACCATGTAGCAGTCTTGTTTTCGAAAGATAGTTTTTTCAGGATATGTGTACACTAGCTAGTCACCAATTGTTGCTACTGCAACTGCTTCCCCAAAATTGTTTATATTTTAGGGCCCCTCCTTATATTTTTTATTTAAAAGCTTACTTAGACTTTTGTCCAACTCAAAGGAGTCCATCCTGCACACTTAGGTTTTTTTCCAAAAGTTAAACAAAGAATTTTTGGCTAAGGGAAACTCATGTTTTCCCATTGACATATCGGACCAACTTGGCCAGTTTCTCCGACGTATCAGAGGAACTCAGGCAGTCTCTCTAACGCAGTCGGCTTGGGAAAAAGAAGTTTTGGCAAAACACCGTTTCGGCATAAACTCAATGAAACTCGCTAACACTGTCGAGGGTGACTCACGAATCACCGTCGAAACAATCAGAAAGATCAATGAATAGTGTCAATATTAAAAGTTGTCGAGCTTTTTGAAGCAACTCGACGTTTTCAGCCGATACGGTCGCAGTCAAAGCAAATTGGCCAATAGGCGGAACAACGACAAAGCTAATCGAAAGAAACTCATGAGTTTTTGTCGATGCAGTTGGAGGTGCTTGGGAGTCTTATCGGATGCAAAGTTTCGGGTCGAGTCGGAGTCTCACGCCGAAATGGCCGAAGAAGACTTGTGAGTTTTCTCTGAAGCGCAAATCTTGAAACTTGCCGAAGTAGTTGCACGTCCCGAGATCAGAGAAATTGGGATAAGGATGTCGACATTATCAATAGAACATAAACAATTTCGTTGAAGTGATCAAACTAACTTAAAAGTATGCGTCGATACTATCAGCATCACAAACCTTGTTGTTGCGACCAAAAGTGCATCGCATCGAACGACGTTTTGCCACCCACCACGTTTAATTCTCCAACTGCCGCATTAAGTCTCCCAACAATCGTATTAATGATGCATTTTGTTATTTTTATATATAAATGGGTGTGGTTGTTTATTTTCTATTCAGTGAAACATCGTTCTGAGAGCAACCAACCGACGAGAGACATCTGGAGCCATCACATTTTTGCCCAACCCGTGGCCATTCGACAGTTGACAGGTAGGTACATTACCTTTTGTACTTTTTAGGTTTTTCTAAAGATTGAATCTTTTGTATATGTGGTAGAAACTTGATTTAGATGCATCGTATCCATTTTCATATTGAGATAGCATTTTTCTCTCTGTTCTACAGCCCCATACATGGTAGAACGTTTGTCTGTGTCCCTTAGGATAGTTTTGTTTCGGTCTACATAGTTAGAAGCCATTACGTTTGATTTTTTAGAATAGAGCTTGGCCTCACAGCTGCCTTCATTCCCTAGCCAGTAGAAAACGAGTCGCTTTAAGAATGAAAGGTTTGTTCGAGAGGCGGTCTTTCAGGAACAATATGCCCGTAAGCGTTTGGCCCATCCTGCATGGATCTTTTCCCATGGTCTGTTCCTTTTCATCACGACTATCGCACCGGGGAGTTGGTTACGCGTTCAAATTTCCTAGGGCGAAGTTCTTTCCTGAGCCAGATTGTTGAGATTCTAACAGATTGATTTTTATGAGCAAAGTTTTCATACCTTACTTCGTGCCAATTCCAAGCTAAGATACCCGCCCAATCAAAAAATACTTACCTTGTCTATGTTTCCCTGATTTCGAGGTTTCTAGTTTGTGCCTAAACCTCTCTTCTCATAAGGAGAGCTTTTCGCCAATACAAATATCACACATATCTATGCTTTTTTACTCTGTATATCACATTGAAGACCCCGGATGAGGAATGACGAACACCCTATAAACTCGATTGAATGAAAAGGCTATTGGGAAAGTTACATAGAAATCGCTTGATTTTATTTTGGGAATCCACCTATTCCACCACTGTGAAATGAGCCATTGCAACAATATGATGTTTTCACCTATCCCTCTTTGCACACCCTCACCTTTGAATAAGATTGTGAGTAAAACTCTTTGCCTCGACCTTTTGGAATTAATAAATAAAAGGTTGGAAATCAAGCTTGTAAACTCCTTTTAACTATATAAAATCAATGAACATTAATAAACTTGCGAACAGAAATGCATAATAGAAAAGTGGTTGCATTTTTAAGATCCAATATAGTCTTTTTGAGATTGATTATACATGTAGTAGTCTTTCTTTTCAATACCTGATACCTCAGTACAATGATGCATGTTTTTTATGTTAATCTCTTTGATTGTTTAAAACAACTGCAGTATTTATAAGTCACTTCTAATTACACTCATGTCCGTGTACCACAGGTGCTATTTTCATCAAGTAAGGTCACCTCATTGAAAACTGGTTTTTAAACAACAAATTCACACAATGCCTAAGAAAAGCAGTAAAAGGAAGGAAAAGGAAAGTGAACTAGAATCATATGTGGAAGTCATCTCCAGAACAGAAACCAAATATGAAGATACCAAGTCCATCATAGGAGTGTCTCTCGAATTCAAATGGGGAGAGCTCTATTAGATGATCAGGGATTAGAATATCCCACATGTCGGTCTCTAGGAAGTGTTCCTATACCAAAACATAAATAAGTCAGGAATCACTGAAGCCGCTACTCGCCCAGAGCTATTTCCTCACTCAGAGGTTATCGGGTGGATTTTTCCCTAGACAAATCCCTTCTCAAGAATCATATCTAATATTAAAAAGGAAGCTTTTGCCTCATTCACTCCAACATACATAACAACGGCCTACAAGCTACCCCCTCCATAGGTCATGATGACCAATGATTGGGTTAAAGGGATAGATATTGATCCCTTGGAATGCGCAAAGAGAATGATAATGCAAGGGAAACAGTTGTGCCGAAAAGCAAGTGGGGATTATGAGTCCCAAAGCCTACAAACCCCATTCAAAATCATAGCTTTGATGCTGAACAAAAGTTTTGGCCAAGAAGATGGAACCATGTATAAATTGAGTTGGGTTCCTCTATATATTATATAGCCTTTAAGGGCACAATTTTTAACTGGGCATACATCATATCAGACAGCCTGTCATCCTGCGTAGTAGCTACACAGGGAGGTACCACCTAGAGAAGATCTGAATTTTATATGTCAGCTTACCTTATCGACTGCATTTTGTGCAGACATCCTTTTTTTAAGCTCAGTTGCATTTGGACCGAGACTGAATCTCCTGTTCATGTTGCCTATCAAATGCCGTGGGCTCATAAATATGCAGGATTCTATAAACTCATTTGTGAGGAATTTTCTGATGCCTCTGTACGAGTTATTTTTCTTGAAAGAACCAAATTGCATGTCCAATAATGCCATGGAGGTTATAGGCGAATATGGAGATTACTTTTTCCCACGGGAAGGCACATACCTCCGAATGTATGGATGCTCCAGAGCTCCTTCCCTCTTACCAAATTACGCCACGGACTATGTAGTCCAAAGAAAGGCCATGAGGCAGGTGTTCTTAAATGGGGTCGACAACTTCCTAAACGACATGAAAAAGTAAAATTCCCCCCCATTTCCTTTCTGCATTGACGGATACAAATTCTCCAAGGTGAAGGGAGTCGAGGATTTCATGAAAGAATTGGAGACTTTCCTTTTTGGAGAGAAAAGCTTTCAGAGAAATGATAGCAAAGGGAAGGTCGCAGAACACTGCGCGACTGTTAAGATACATTATGAATACTCACATTTCTTAATAGGGATGAAGATGTATTTAGAAGAGCCAACAATCTAACTGAGCTAGGCAAACACTTTTCAAAGAAGAGTGGCGCTATCGGAAGCAAAGACGACAACACTATTGTATAATGAAGCTGTAAAAACAAAAAGAGGAGGCTCTAAGATTGTAGAAGGCAGAGGCTGAAAAGAAACAAAGAGAGGAAGCTGAGAGAATCCAATCAGAAGAATCCCAAGGTGGCTAGAAGAGGAGAGATTAAAGTGGCAAGAAGAAGAGAAATTAAAGAAAGAAGCAGAGGAAAGAGCACAAAAGGAAGCCAAAGAGGTGATAGAAGAATTGAGAAGAAAAGAAGAGGAAGACAGGATCAAGGAAGCTTTGGATCGAGAAGCAACCTAAAATGACCCAGTGGACCCAAAACCTCTTGTTTCATCAAGTGGAACAATCACATGAGGTCACATTCATTTTGTGGAGATTGGGCTAACTCCGCTTACTCCATCTAAGAAGCACACACGTCGCTTGCCTAGACACCATCATTTTTGATAAATCTAGAAAGACCATCACACGGAGGTATGAGAAGCGATTAAACATGGGCACATAGGTTGACGTGGTCACAGTCACTGAGGACACCATAATGGAGGGTACTCACAAAGATCCCAAATTGACAACCTCAGTGAATATAGAAACTACACAGGCCAGCGCCGATAATTTGGATCGACTGATGGAAGAGGTGGAGCTCAACAAGGAAAAAATGTTTAAATTAAAGGACAACATAGTAAAACTACGACGATAGGGCATAGATTTAAAAAGTAAATATGATGCCCTCATCTCTGAAAAGGAATGGATCCTAGGCGATTGCCAAGCTTTGGAAACAAAGAAAGAGGCATTGAACGTCCAATTGGTAATCATGGAAGCGGAGAGAAATAATTATGAAGCCAGAATATCTCAGCTGGACTCGAAAGAGTCCATGACAAGCAGGCAGGCATAGGAACTGAAATCCCAAATAGAATAATTGGTGAAACAGAAAGAATCCCTGGAGGATTAGCTGGAGACAGCTAATGAGAAGAAGCAGGATGTCACCCCTTTTTCTGGCCAAGCCTGCAAAATTCGAAGGCGGATACGCTCTAGTTAATCTCACAAGTGAGATTTATAAAGTGAGAGTGATAATAACAATATTGAGGGTGATTGCAGCAGAATCACTAACCTTCAGAGAATGGTTGACGGAGGTTGGAGAAAAGGGCAAAATCTAGTTGACCCAGGTGGAAGCGAACTTGAAGTTCCCTGAGCATCTACCACAAAAGACTGAAGAAGGCCTAAAATCAGAATTGGCACTTTTAGAATTTTGCAAAAAATCCTCCCTGAGGTTCAGCAATGAAATTACAAAAACTTTGGAAAAGTGTGAGGATTTCTACAAAAGGATATATCAAGTCCATGATAAATGTCAGATTCCTTTGATTGAGAAGATCACAGACCTTCCTAGCAAGGACCAGCATACAACATATTTTCAAGACAGGCTACAAGAAGATATACAATACATTCAGAAAATAGAAGCCTTCAACGAAGAAGATCTTAACACTTGAATTTGGGCAGGATTCTGTCAACCTTTATGTTTTAAAAGACGTGTGCAAGTCCTCCACATAAAAGGTGACACGTGTAGAGACACAACTGGCGATGGATGAAGTGATCGTGCAAGTATTAGAGCCAATAAAATACTATTGTAGAAGAGGCTAACACATGGGGAGAATATGTTGCCAACTTGGCAGGGTCCACTTGATTTTTTTTGTCTTTTATATATATTTTTGGCATCTTCCTAATGTAATTATTTAGCACTAGAAGACGAATTTTGGAATCTCTAGGGTTAGGGTAGTTGAATAGTCACTAGATGAAAATTGCAATTGTAATATAAATAGAGATAGGGAGTAAAGTAAGAGGGACTTTTGCTAGCACAAAGAAGGGTTGGACTATCTTGTAAGAGGACTCATTTTTTGCTAATAAAGAAGGATCTATTTTACTGGGAAAGGACTGCACGGGGATTTTCTTGGGATGTGTGGAATTTGACAATGTGGAATTACTTCTTATTGTTTCCATATAACTATGAGATCGTTCTAAGTTCTCCGAATTACTTCTTTGGTTATGAATGATTTTGCTTTCCATCTGAATATCTGTGCATGAAATGAGAGATTAATGTTTTATTACATCAAAGCTTTCTTTGATAATATTTCTGTTGTGGAATATGCATATGAAATTGAAACAACTATATGCGAGATTAAAATGAATAAATACAGTACATTGCTCTAGCTTTTAAATCTGCTCCCTGTGGGGATAGAATAGATTAAAATAGAATAGACTAGAATATAATAGACTTGTTTAGATTCAAATTTAAAGAAGTAATTGATTGGACAAGAGTGGTAAGATGAGAGGTAAGAACCAGTGCATCATGTGTGAGGCTTCTGCTTATTGATTACATGCATTTAGTTTAGGTATTTGCATTTCATCATTTAATCAAAGAAAACCATATAAATGGTGAAACGGGGCGTAACCGATAAAACTTAAAAAAACACATTAAATCTACAGTAGCTAGACCGTTAACCGGACTCCCCATACCAAACGGTGGACGATCTAAATGGGATCGATTACCAGGGAGAATCCTTACTATCGGTACCTAGATATTTTCTAGGCATCAACATGTTGCTAACTTCAACAACCACTCATACAACAAAACATGAAATTCAGAGAAGAAAATTTCATGAATATCCATATAGAGGTATCGCTCCAACCACATTGTTGGATTCAATTGTGATCCTTCACTTTCTTCTCGTGCAAACTCAAATTCCTTAGAATCCACCCTCTCTTGAATTTAAGGCTTCGTCGGGTGCCAAAACATATCCCTCACAAAATGATTTCTAGTCCCGGTAACAGAACCATTTGTTGGGGTTTTTCCCTTTGACCCATGTTCAGAACCTTGTTTGATCATCAACAAAGCCCAAGATATTGGCCCGATAGAGCAAGGCTCAATCGACAGCACCTGCAACGTAGATGTATTCTCACCCGAGATATCTCTTATGGGTAACTGCCAAAACCAAGTTTTTGCAGTTGTGTGGGGATTTCCTCTTTCTTGGCACCTTACTAGCTTGGTCGACCAAATTCGGTGGTTAGATTAATTGCTTTTATTGTGTGCATTCAAGATATTACTCTACTTATCCGCCAACAGTGATTACAACAATGATATAAAGCTTATCACATATTCTATCTATCAATAGTGTGACATATGCATCTAAAACCCCATTCATAAGCAAAAAAAATGCACTTATTCACAACATACAGTCATTCGACATAAGCACATTCATCAAATATACACATATACAACATTTAACATGGAAACGCATATGGAAAAATCCACAAAGGCGCTCTTCATTTGGCATGATAAATATATGGCACCTTTCATCTATGCACTTAGCTTGCAGGATCTGTTCTATATCTTCTCTACAATATATACAAACTTCTCTCTCCTCTCATGCTCTCTAGTCTTAGGTATCTGAAGTTTCCTCTCCTTCACCCTATTGTCGATTCACACACAACCTGGATCTACTCTCTCTTCTCTACAACTCTATAACTCCACAAACAAACAATAGACAATAGAGACTACCAGAAACCAATCGAGAGTGTATGTATCTAACCTACACACATCTTGGGTTCTCCCTTTTATAGACTCTTACACGTCATAGTCAACTGACTTCATTCTGTTAGCTAACAGGCTATCATTCCTATTCTCGTACATTCAGTTACAACTGTCAGTAGGCACTATTGACCCAAAATACAAAGATGCTTTATTCCCCAAAGCATGCATTAACCTAATTGACTTCTTACCCACGATTTCGCGGGTTGTCCTTTTCAACCGTTGCACGTCTTCTTCTATCGTGGTTCCTTTCGTTGTGACTGCTTTCGTCGCAACTTCCCTTCTCTCATGAACTCTTCCTTCACAACTGCCAACTTCCTCTACAACTGCTTCTTATGTCGTAGCTCTTTCTCACACAATTGCTTCCGTCCCAGCTTCTCCTTCGTCATAGCTTCTCCTCCTTCATGCGACCATAATCTTCATATTCCTGAGCAGAATTTTGGCTGAATTATGCTTATCCTTCCCAAGGGCCAACACATAGTGTTTTGAAAAAAGTTGAAAATAGAAATTTAGCTTCATATCATTAAGTTTAAATGTATATTAAATAAATGCAAGAGAACATTTTAAAATGCATATAATCTATGTCCTCAAAGACATGGTCAGTCTACCAATACCAATGGCACCCAATATTCTTTTTAGAGGCCCCTTCAATTTAAGTTATCGATTTTTTTTCCTCATTTTTTCTTCATAAAATGGCTATGAGTCTAATTCATGAGGTTAGAGAATGGAGAGTCATTTTTTTCTTAAAAAACCGTTACGAGTGTAACACATGATATTTTTCAATTCGAAAGAATCAAATTATAGTGAAGTTAGTTTTGAAGGAGCAATTGTCATAAAGCTAGATTTGAATCCAAATGGGAAGAATAACAAACATTCCTTGCAACCACCCAATCTACACTCAATTAACTTAACACATGAAATTATTAAATAGTGAGTGTAATATTAAGTTTTTATTTATTTATTTATTTTTATAATAATATTCTTTTATAATTTAATAAAAACTGATTTTAATTTTGTTTGTTTGTTAGAATCTTCCTTACTTGTGGGAGTGACATTTGGTCTAAGAAACCATGACCCAGGGGTATCTAAGCTGTCAAAATCACTTGAAGATCGCACCCAGCCTGGGCCAGACCAACTCTCAATTAGTTGGATTTTGAGTGTCTCTTCCCAATTAACTCATCCCTAAGGGAAATTACCAAACGAGTTAACAAGACTTGACATGATTTTGATTTCATTTCTTTTAATTAAATTATATTTTTTTAAATATTAGTTCTTTTAATTTTTCAAGAACTTTACTTTATTTCCTACTATCTCCTTATTTTATTATGAAAATTTAATTATATCTATTAAGATAAAGTTTTGAGATTACATAGATGATCACTCTTTATAGGTCAAATCAATGATTTCCATGTTAAATAAAAAAGATCATGTCCCAAGACACCATCTTCTATGAACTAAGCAATGATTAAAAAGCTATTTTATATTCCTAGGCTTTAAATCTATGGAATTCACCTTGACTTCAAGAGAGTGTTTTCTATTTATCGATTGGAGTGTTCATTCTTAATTCTTAATTTTTCATTATGGCTATTTATTTTCCTCTAATCCTCTTATCCTATTACTAAAATTTTCTTATTTTATCACTAAAATCTATTTGTATTGATTAAGACGAGGCTTTGTAATAATAATTATGGATTATCATTCTTTACATGTCACTTAAAAGATTTCCATGTTAGATATAAAATTGGTGTCTAAGGCACCATCTCTATAAATATTTTGTAAATAAGACAATGACTATGTGTAAGGCTTTTCAAAGCCAATGAATAATATGGTTCTGCATTTAATAAAATTAAATCTCTATAAATTTGCAATGATGAAAAATTAAGTTAGATTCATTTTAACTTCAAAATTTAAAAATAACTATATTTACACAAATCTTTACACAAATATAACATATCTCTTTTATATTTTCGATAAATTAAAGTAGCGAAAAAAATTATATGTAAACCTAAAATGTGAATATAAATCTATCTCAAATCCATATTTATCAGAAAAAATCCAAATTCCAATTTCTTGAAATATAATTTCAATTTAAAATAAATTTATACTAACAACTAAAACTAAATTAAACCACAACTAACATACTTAGGCGCATATATAATCTGCAAACATACTTAAGCGCATATATCCTCTGCACATAGATGGGTTGAAAAACGTGGTAAAAGTGGTCGTTCCAAACCCATACACTTACTTTGCACATAGATGGGTTGAAAAACGTGGTAAAAGTTATCGTTGTGATATTTTGTGTTTTGAAGCATAAAGAAACAAAAGAGTATCATCCAAAATATCATGAAATCAAAATGACAGACAGAGAAAGGCACCTGAAAATATCAAAATATCAGGAAGATTTCTGTTTTCCTTTTGACATCATAAAGTTTTCATCCAATAAACAAATCAATATGCACAGACAATGTCATTCAAAACATAGTGATTACCTTCCTCTATCGCACGTCTTACAAATTCAAGATACTTCTAAGATATTTTTTTGAGAACAACACTGTTTGCAAGTTTACAAGTCTCTGCTAGAAGCGGAGAAAGTATTAAGATGATCTATCTTTGCGCGGAATCTGCTACATTTCCAAGCTCTTTGATCACAGGGTACAATAGTCTATTTATTCAGTTATTTATTTTGGTTTTCATTTCATGCATTTAGAGATTTGAAGTGGAACATTACTTGCATTTTCAGGGGTCGCTTTAGTTTAATGAGCTATATTTTCTTCATATAGAAGTTTTGAGCGATTGCAGTCTATCTGCATCTTTGTCATCAATTATTCCTGCTTTTGATGCGAATCCTGGATTTACGCACACAACATTAACCCTAATGATATAATGGGAAATCCATCACTCTTGGTGGGTTTCACAGATTTGATGCAGTTGGGCCAGCATCTTGAGCAAAGTGGCATTGTACTTTAAACAATTGAAGTGCATCTTCTATTTTGTCTTTCGTCTTTGAGGTTTCGGCTTGCTTCTTTTAGGATTTGAATTGTATTGTGTTGAACTGAGAACCCATTTCTTTGCTAATGCAACCCCTGTCTAAGACTTATTGCACATGGTGTTGCCTATATTGAAGAAAGACTTCAGCTTGTCCATTGGTGTTTTGCTATTTACGCATTGAAAAAACTTCACTTGTGCAGGTCTGTGCTCTTGTATTTTCGGTAGGACTGCATTCGGCATCAAGAGCTTCCAAAAGGATTCTTCGTGGGTCTTGCCTGGAAGATGTTCTGGAGTCATCTTTTCTTGTCCAGTATTTATATAGCAAAATTGGGCGGGCTTGTAAAGATGCGTGGTGCAAACAATCCTTATCCTTCTTGTCGAAGAAGAAGAACATGATGGGGTGGTCTTGTGGAACATAGTTGGTGAACGTCAGAGGCTGGTAATTGGAATATTAGGTCACTATCTTTCGATGTTCATGGAAATGGCTTCTTCTCTAAAGTTTGGGTTATCGTCTTCAAGCAATTCAGTTTCCCGATCATCTGGAGGATTCATCTGCCAAAGTACCATAAACAGGAGATCTTACGAGTTTGTGACTCAGGGATCTTGTCATTTTGCATTTTCAGGAGATCAGTCTTCCCATTCACTCAGTTCATTGGCGTCTTGTAGGGGATCTCCTTCTCTGAACTGCAAATCATGTAAGCTGGCAAATTCTTTTCGTAGGCTTGCTAATTCATCCATGGAACAATGGAACCATGCAGAGCCTGTGAATATCATGTTTGGCTCCTGTTCTCATGTCAATATTCAACTGCAGAATGGATATCTGGAGTGCACGAAGAAGAATGCAGCACTTACAATAAACAATGTGAATCCCCTAGCAAGCTCTGCAGCTGCAGGGCATTCAAGAAATGCTCAAAGGAGCAAGCATCTTGTAAGATCAGCAATGCCACCATTTTCTTCCTACAGTCACCAAGATTCCCTGTTGGATTTGAATCCTCGAGCTTCAACTCTTTGGAAAGATGGACGTGATATAGCAGGTTTTCAAGAGAATGGGGATGTAAACACGGTGTCTGGTCCCTGGCAAGACTCGCTTTCAACTCCAAACTACAATGAGGCCACAATTAAGGTTGTAGGAGTAGGAGGGGGAGGCTCAAATGCTGTGAACAGAATGGTTGAGAGCGATATGAAGGGTGTGGAGTTCTGGGTTATCAACACAGATGCTCAGGCATTGAAAATGTCACCTGTGAGTCCTGAATATCGATTACAGATTGGTGAGAAGTCAACTAGAGGACTTGGAGCAGGCGGGAACCCAGAGATTGGTATCTATGCTGCAGAGGAGAGCAAGGCTCTAGTTGAGGCAGCTGTTCATGGGGCAGACATGGTCTTTGTGACGGTAGGTGTTTTTTTTTTCTTTTTCATAGGTTGGCCAGATAACTACTATCACTCTTAGTGAAAATAAAAATAAACAAACATCCGTACTCTCAAGCTCTCATGTTCTTTAGTGGCAAAAATTCCGATCCATGAGGTGCATTCGCCTTTGGATTTAGTGACTTTATTAATACATAATTTTATTTAAGTTTGAATGTCTAGGATTAACTGGGTTTGATTTATTGTTTCTAGAATTGCATGAAATTAGTGTCAGTTCCATCAAAATGAATTTTCAGTTTATTCATCCAGGTGAGAAGGATCGCAGTTTTTCAAAAAGATACGTCTTCTGGTGAAATTGGGTTATTTAATGATTTGATAAAGCAAAACACCTGCCTCTGGACATAGGAAATAGGTTGTTTGTTGCAGTTAGACTGAATTCATTTCAGCAATATGCAATCAAACAAGTACAGATGGGATCCACAGTGTGGCCTCTGTCTGAGCATTTTCAGCTCCGAGTCTCATTTTTTAGGTAGCGAATAGTTAGTTCTTTGTTTTTTATAATTATTAGGCAATATAGCAAATATGTTCCTGGTTTACATGCTAAATTAGAAAACAGTTTATTTAATAAAATTATTGGAAAATTAGAGTATGGAACAACTTACAAGGTGCAATAGACATCGCCATTGTTAGTAGCTGGAAGCTGATGATAAATCATGTGACCAAGTTGCAATCACAATATGCATTTTCTTGCCAAGAAATGGTGTGTTTTTGTTAAGTTTTTTAATAGCTTGCCAGGGACAAGCTTGCCTGTGTTAAGCAATGATAAATTAGCAAGCCCGCATTGAATCACAAGTTAGATGACCTTGGTTTGTGATTACATTGCCATTTAACACATAATCTTCACTGAACATCAAGGTTGGTCCTATTCAAGGAAACAGGCTTTACCTCCCTCAAAATGTCTTTTTTGGGCAAGAAAGCCAAGTCCTATATTACATGAAATAATACAAATTATGTCAATAAGAGTGGAGCAACAAAGGACTACTCCTCGGTCCAACCAAACAAGCATCTCTGATTGAAAATGCAAAAAATGTTAGGGCCATGTATGAGAGATGGATCGCTTTAGTTATAATGCAAGTTTTCTTTTTGTGGGCCTATGTATGAGAGAGGGATCACTTTAGGTATAATGCAAGATTTCTTTTTTTGGTTTTTGTTTTGAAAAATACGTCTTATATTTACAGAATAATATTTACAATCAGAAATGGAAAAAGCGGAAGGGTACATACAATGAACTTCATAACCTATTCCTGAGAGCTGCTAAAGGAGAAATAAAAGTAGAATACTCTGTGGAAGCCAACCATTGGGCATCTTTGATCAGTGTAACACCCTTTGCCAAAAGCTGATGGCAAACCTCATCTTTCCACATAGAACTGAACGCTGACAAAGGATTAGACCCCTGAGTGAAAACAAACTTGCACCTGAGTTTCCACAGAACAAGCAAAGCTGATATCTGCAAACAATGCTAATCCCAATGAAAGCATTGTGAACAAGAGAGCGACATTCTCAAGAGTCAAAACAAAGCATTGTGCCAGTGAATCCTACCCTGATGTAACACAGAATGCTGATCCTCAAAAGAACTCCAATAATGCTTGGTGAACTGACCCTCTTAAAAGATATGCTTCACAGTTTTTGAATGCTGGTAAACTGGACAGAGCCATCCAAGCGACCACTCTTGGCCAACCTGGCCTTGGATGGAGTCCCTTGATAGATCACCAACCAAGCAAAAATCCTCAGCTTACAAGATAACCGAACAGAGCAGACACTATGAAGACGACAAATCCAACTTTCTTTCATATCCTTCAATACTTGTTTATGCACAACCTAGCAGCCTAAGGATTGACAAATTAATCGGCTGCTAGATCGGCACAACTATGGATTTCCAACTCAACTTGTCACTATTGGAAGGAAATCCTCTTTTAGGTTTCTTAGGTCCAACAATGAACAAATTTAGACTAACCAAGGGAGAGACCTTAGCCAAGCTTTTTCTAAGGTTAATTAGGCTAACCCAACTAACCCCAAATACCGACCTCGTTTTATTTTTATCAATCAAAGTGTCTAACTAAGACATCCAAAATAAACAAGACACCATTTAGTATTCAGTAAAATATATGCTATGAAGAAGTAAATAAATGATACAATGAACACTAAAAGTACTTGCAGTACAAATTACAATATGAACAACTTGAAGTAGAACACCCCAAAACCAAGGCTTTAATAGTCACACGGGATTATCTAGCGGCTATAGCCCTTCGATCCACCTGCAGAGTCCAACAGTGATGCTTGGCCCAATCTTTTAGAGAAGCCAGAGAGGTTCGACCATACCCCTAACCACACCCATCGACCCCTCAAATGCTTGAAGACTAATCTTCTCAAATGTTGTGTTTGGTGCACTATAGCGACTAGACAACCAATAGCTTGGTTCCAGGATTCCTATGGGAGTCCAAGTCTGTGCTCAGTGTCGTTTAATGCGGTACTACTCAAATAGGGGTACTAGATCAGAGTCAAAGGGGATATCCAAAGTCTTGCACTTAACGGAGAAGCAAGGAGACGTGTCCCAGCACTGGTCATTCTGCTAGTATGGTTCCCCTAAACTGCAGTTTTACACGCTTGACAACAACTCCTTAAGTTTTTTAGAGACGTCGGCACACGTCTTCTACTCAAAATACCCAATTGTCGATTTGAGCCAAATATACGTGAATCAGTGCTTCCGGTTTAATAATTAATGTACCATTTCAAAGCAATAAATCATAGCATTTATGAAAACTTCAGTAAGTAATTCAGTGAACCAACAGTGAAGCAATAATTTGCAAATGATAATCTAGATAATAAATCCACACCGAAATAAGATCCAATCTCTAAATGCAAATTTCAATATGCCAAAAATAACACTCAGAAATAAGATCCAACAAATCCACCCATCAATACTAATTAATCATACATAAACATTTATTTCAATAAAGTGACTTGAAACAAGATCTCAAATAATCCCACTTGGATCCTATACCAATATTCTAGAGCTTTCACCAATATTATGTTAAAGATAGTGCAGCTGCGAGTCCCATTCTCAAGGAGGATGGTACCCTAGTCAGTTAACTAGGGTAGAGTAAGAACCTAGAAGTTACCCTAGGGCCCCTAGTAGTCTCCTGGGGTTCTTGGTCTGGGACCAAGCAGGTTGATGCCATGGCAAAGTCCCTAACATATGGTTAGGGCCCCTATATGTCTCTAAAGTCTAGGGTATTCTAGTCTGGGACTAGACAGTTTCCTGGACACGATGTCCAAGCAGATCCTATAGGTTGAGACAGACTTCCTGGTCTGGGATGAAGCAGATTCTTGGTTTGGGACCAAGCAGTTCCTGTAGGTACATTCCTGGTCAGTCAACTAGGTAGTTTCTTGGTCAGTTGACCAAGATGATGATGTGTGATGTCCTCTCTCCTATTTGGTTATTGCTAGGTTGTTTCTCAAGGGACTGGCCACCCCTTGATGATGTCACTTACACCTAACCCGTAGGAGCAGTACTAAGGACCAAAGGATCACATCATCCAGGTTGGATCTTCTTCCTTATACTATGATGATAAAAATATATATATGGAACAAATGCGACAATATACCTTGAGAGAGAAAAGATTAAAGTCCTTGGTCCTTTATGGTACACCTTGGTCCTGTTGGTCTTGTAGGTAAAAGAGAGGTTGTCTCCTCATCGTTATGGTTCACCTTGGTCATGAGGGTATGGGGGTTGCCTTACCATCTTGTTGTGACCCTCTCCTTTTGGTCCTAACGCCCTTGTTGTATGTGGTACGGTGAACACCTTTGGTATGATGACCTAACTTTATTGTTTTTATTTTGTGGGATAATTTGACCATTGGCACACTACCATTTGACCTTTAGTACCCTATTCTAAGTCAACCTAATCTTATTTTATTTAAATGTTTTACTGTTATTGACCATGTGACCTTTATTACCCTATTCTAAGTCAACCTAATCTTATTTTACTTTATTGGTAACTATCCTAAAACTTAGGGTTTACCTAAGTGACCTTTCTAGAAGGCTTGTCAAGATTATAATTAAGTTTCACTTCTCCATTTCCAGTAAGTATCTTGACATGAGAAAAAGTTCAGATCTGATCCTTGTTGGTTTGTGCTTGATGCCTAACGGTTTTTGTTGCCTTGAGTGAATCATTTGGGTTCTTTCTTCTTGTATCTTTCTGTGGTCCAGGTCGTGACTGTGTTTTCCTTCTCTCAGCTATCTTTTGCTGCCTTTCCAGCTAGGCATGACTGTGTTGGCCCTCTTCCTAGCATACCGTGACTGTTGTGGAACCATTGTTGGTTGGCCGTGACGGTGTTAGCAGGCCATGACTGTGTTTAAGCCCTTTAGGGCTGGGCCGTTGACAGTAGTAGTCTTTTCAGCTGCACCATGGACTGTATAAGCCCTCTAGGGCTGGCCATGGACTATGGTGGTTCCTTCTTGCTGAGGCGTGGACTGTAGGTGACCCTTCCTGTTGAGCCGTGGACTGTAGGTGACCCTTCTTGCTGGGCCGTGGACTGTGGGTGCCCTTCTTGCTAGGCCGTGGACTGTCGGTGAACCTCCTTGCTGAGCCATGGACTTGTGACAAGCTTTAAGGCTGGGCCGTGATCCTCCTTGCTAGACCGTGACCTTCTTTAGCTGAGTTGTAGACTGTACAAATTGAACCGTTGACCCGAGTGGACTGCCTGTAATTGAACTGGCTTTGTTGTACTGCTAAGTCTGATCTATGAGTTGTTTGGGCCTGTTTAGAAGGTGCCATTGCTTTCAAGAAAGTGCTGCTTTGCGTCTAAGGGCTTGAAGTTTCCATTCTCTTTCTCGAACTGTTTTGATCAAGCATCTCAAGGTCTGTACTTAATCTATATTTTCTTCTCTCAAGGTATGTCATCTGTTCCTATGGTGACTTCTCCTTTCAATGACAAGATATGAACCTAAAAATATCTGAGTATAAGGTTGATCCAAAACAGTTCTAAACCAGTATGGTTACTGCGCTTTGCTACTGTTTAGTACTTCTGTTATTGCTTTATTTCCTGTACATTGCTATTGTTCTTAATTACTGTTTATGTTCTGTACAGTGCAATTGGTAAAATATTTCAAGGACCAACTTTAACGCAGTGACCAGTTGGGTGTTAATGTTGAAAGAGATGAAAATTATGTTTGAATTTATTACAGCAGTACTGTTCTGGATCTAACTTTGTTGTTTTAGTTCTTTTTATGCATTAAAGTATAAAATTTTAATTTGCTTATGTCAAACCCTAACCTAACCCTAAACTTTAACATATTATTCCAATAAAGCATTTGTTTGACAATTAGTTCACTAGCAATTTCTAAACAAGTAATTTACTTATGACCAAAACTCTAAAGTGATATTGAAATATCATTCATATGGCTGTGATTTTGCATTAATCAAACTCATTTTTCTTCAAGAGTTGATGTTTAGTTTGCAAGACCTATTTCCCGAAGACTTACTAGGACAACAAATCTTTCACAAAAAAAAGCGCAAATCTATTTTGAAGGTCAATCACCCAATCCCGGTTCATTACTAATTAGAATCATTAAGCAAATATAGAATTGCAAAAGTCAACCAAATCAAATATCTCTAGAAAGATTTCATAAGGAAAGCATCTCCAGGATTCTAATTTCAAGTGTCTGACATGATCATCATCAATCATATACTACTTTTGTGACAGTTGTAAATAGGCTATATATGAGCTTTTAGGACACCAGATATTACAAGGATAAGATCATAACAACATCAAGTAATCAAGCCTGAAATAACTTAGCACAATAATCTATGTTACTTACTACATATTACCAGTTAACTTGTCACAGTAGTATGTGATTAGTTTGTAGAGTAGGTCTGCAAACCACTGTATGGACAGCTGGTTCAAACTGTGATTTAGAAATGAAGTGCCCTAAGGAAGGTTTTTTAAAAGACTAGTATTGCATCAAAATTTCTTATTTCGAGAACTCAAAGTGATGTTTACTTGTAAGAAAGAAAACAGATCAGATATCAATCACTTGTGCACAATAGATTAGAATGGCTGTTATAAAGTGGATCCTCAAACAGTGAGCTGATATATTCTACTTTTCATTAAAATGCACTTGGTTGTTGCACTGAGAGGTGTTTTCAATAGCTCAAGTGGGTGAGATGTGTCATGTCTGCAACGCTTATGTGGCACATGTCAGATCCAAAAGTACAAATAAAAAAATATAAAATTAATCACATATAACACATAATATATTATATTAATTTTGATCTTTGACCTGGGTTTTGTTGGACAGCCAAAATAAAAATGCAGGTACTCCAATAGTATATGTCTTAGCCACGTCCCAGTACTCAAGTTCTCCACACAGTTGCTGAAATCTTCGCCTTCGGGGGGACTGTGAACTAGGAGAGGCGACCAAATACAAAGAATAGCCATAGCTAAAGCTTTGCTGAAAAATCCTTCCATCCTCTGTGGATGCTGAATCAGAAAAAGATCAATCAACGCTGACTGTGGCCCATCATCTGACCCATACCTCTTAGTTAACAAGCATAGTCATACCCAGTACAGTCATGCAGACAAAGGAGCACAGTCATGCTTAGTAAGGATGCAGTCACATAGTGCAGATACACACGGTTATACTTTGCACAGGCATGCTGAAGAATAACAAGCATAGTCATACCCAGTACAGTCATGCAGACGAAGGATGCACAGTCATGTTGAGTAAGGATGCAGTCACATAGTGCAGTCATGCAGTCACATAATGCAGAGACACACGGTCATACTTTGCACAGGCATGCTGAAGAACCACAGTTCACACATAAGGTGAAGCTCACGGTCATGCTGCGGAAGACCTCAGAGTCCATACAAGAAAACAGATCACGATCACGCTGGGGAAGGACCCACGGTTCACCGAAGGAAACAGACTCACGATCACGCTGGAGGAAAACACCACAGTCCACATTACAAAGATCTACCCACAGTCACGCTAGGGAAGACATGGGTAGAGTCACAGTCAAGATCACATGAAGCAACCCACAAAAGAAAAGCCACGGACAAGCTGGGTAGAGAGGACCTGGTCCAGCAAGAAGCCATGGGAGAATAGAAGACCATTCATGCGGAAGGTAGACCACGCGAAGGACCAACAAAGAGTCCAGTCACACGAAAGCAAGGAGCCCAGTCATGCTAAGCGGATAGACCCACGGGATAGGGCCATGGTGGTGTTGTAGTCGCGAGAAGGAAAGGCAAGAGGGACAAGCAGATAATTCATGCGGAGATAAACCATGCGGATGCTGAGAGAGGAGCTCACGGGATAGGCACAGATCTCGTGGGAAGAACAGTCACATGCAGACGCGATTGCAACAGCAGTTCACGCTGCAGAGAATAGACCATGCGGATGCTGAGAGAGGAGCTCACGGGATACAATCAAGCTGGCGGAGCAGAGAAGCCATCACGCACGGAACAAGCAATCACGGATAACTAGCCATGCGGGGTCACAGGAAGCCAGTCACATGGAGCTGCAGAATAGCTAGGGTAGCAGTTGCGCAAGGAAAACCATGCTGAAAAAAACACGCTGGGTGAATAGCCACACAGAGGGAAGGGAATCGCGTGTGCAAGAGAAAGGATCCAGTCATGCTCCACGGTCTGCAAGGATGATGTGCAAGAGAGACACGGGGGTGGGAATTTATAACCTTCTCTTAACCTTAAGATAGGGTAAGATAAAATGGTTCAAGACTAATGAAATAGGACATTAATAAAGGTCCATTGGTCCAAACAATAAAGTGAATAAAAAAAAGTCCAAAGTGTTATAACCATAAAGTAAATGGTAACCATAAAGTTAAATGGTCAAAGGTTTTATAAATAAAACCATAAAGTAAATGGTCCAAGGTTTTATAAATAAAACCATAAAGTAAAGTTTACCAAAAACCTAGAAGGGAAGGCTATACACACAATAAGAGTGTTAGGACCAAGTATGATGAAGAACCAAGAGTCAACCAGGGGTCACAATAAAACAACCCACATACCCACAAGATCAAGGTGAACCATATAAGGTGGACAAACAACTTCTTTAGGACCAACAAGACCAATAAACTTTTCTCTCTCTCAAGGTGCATTGTTTTATATATTTTTATCATCACTGTATAAGGGGAAGATCCAAACCAGATGGTATGATCCTTTGGTCCTCAATACTGCTCCTAAGGGTTGGGTGCTAGTGACATCATCAAGGGGTGGCCAGTCCCTTGAGAAGCAACCTAGCAACAACGATTAGGAGAGAGGACATCACACATCTGTTGATTTTCTGAGCAGCATCGAGAGCCCTTCTCTTCGGAGAATGGGACCACCTGGTCCGGGACCACGGTGAAGACTCAACCCAGTGTTGAGTGACCATTCTGTTGAATGGTAGATATCTGGTCTGGGACTATGATATAAACCCAGATTTGCCCTGGGTAGACTCAACCTTGTGTTGAGTAGACATCTGGTCCAGGACCACGATGTAGACTAGTCTGGGACTGGTAGACTCAGCTTAGTTCTGAGTAGCCATTCTCTGGGAAAATGAAGACTCTGTAAGCC